>JAQIUQ010004317.1:112500-253359 GCA_030378365.1 Hybognathus amarus
ATGTGTCCAGCACTGTCACGTCACGTCATGTCACAAAAGAACGAAAGACTCTAGAGGTGAACTAATCATTTCTCTTTCCGGGTACCGACAGCTTAGCCTCAATGGGACTGACAGGAAGAACGAGAAGAGATGAACTAATCATTTTTGTTTCCAGTACATATAGGATCTACCTATAGGATGTTGCGCATGTACAGTCAACACAAAATTAACAAATCACTCGTGAGTCCTCGAAAGTCACATTAAATATTCCTTCAAAATGATCGAATCATTCATTACTGACCAGTCACTAGCTTATAACAGATGACAAAAACAAGACTTCATCCGAAACAAGTCCCAAACAAGTCTTGACATTTTAAAATTCAGGAACAAACTGTTTGCGAAATCAAGTACTAGTAAGTTCAGCAGATGTTCATCTCAACTGGAAAAAAACAAAACAACAAAATCGATGAGCCGCTAAAGCTCTCTCAATCCCCCTCCCTCAGCTTCCTAAAACATTTTGGTGGACAAATGGCTTAAGGAGTGGTCACACAGAAATTTTTTGCAGGTGGCAGGTCAATGAAAGTTAAACTTCTTTTAACCTGAGCGCTTTGTTTTAGATTCCCAAAGATTCTGCAAAGTATGTGAGACGCGAGCGTAATAGCATGCGTTTAAATTAAAAGACAATGTACAAGTATCACAGTGGAATTTTAAAATGTGTGTGAATGGAACTTCTTATACTGTGAATGACACACCACAACAGCTAGAAGCTGTCTACACTAGACACGACAAAGCAACCATTACGAATACATTTGTCCTTCGTGTCCGAGTGCGAGTGCTTGGAGTAGCTACATCAGAAATGGAACAGGGAATCCATTAACTGTCAGGGTTGTGTCACTTCCAGTGTAGACAAAACAACTGATAATAATGTGTTATATTGTCTTTTGTCACGTTGTATCCCATGTAGACATGGTGTTAGTGTCCACACTATGTTCTATTTATAAGCAAGGCCGGCAAACTATAGAGCGGCAGGAAGAAAATAGATTCTGAAAAACACCCAATGAAGGACAAGATTTTACAGACAGGGGAAGGTCATTCCAGAGCCTAGGAGCCGCAAACAGAGAAAGCCCGATCACCTTTACCTTTCAAACGGGATCGCGGAACCATGAGAAGCAATTGAAAATTTGAGCGCAGAGATCTACTGGATGGACAGCGGCTGATTAAATCAGTAACATTCTCAGGTGCTAGGCCATTCAGAAACTTAAAAACATGCAACAATGTTTTGTATTGATTTGCCCAGATCAGTGCAGCCAAGCCCAGCCCAGTTTAAACAATGGATGGATCAGTATCCTTGGTTATTTGTGAAAGATAACAAATTAGGATGCACAGCCTGCAAGGAGGCAACAAAGCTATTTACAACACTGAAGGGAGTTCAGATGGCAGAGGAATGGATTAAGTGGTGGTGTGGGAGGATCTAATATTGCAAGAAGATCTATAAACATAGAGACAGTTTAGCCCATCAAAAGGCTTTAGGTATAGAGAAACGGAGAGAGAAAGAAGTCCTTCTGAACATGGCTGCAACATTTACTGCTTCTCTATTTGAAGAAATTGCCAATACTTTAAAAACTGCTTTTGTAGTGAAGGAGCGGCTGGCATTTACAAAAATGAGCTGCTTGTTTTCTTTGCAGGAAACAAATGGGGCAAAAATGGGCCAATTGCACGGGTCAGATCATGCATGCATTAATAGAAGATGTGGCTGTTAAGATGAAAAAAAAAACTGTGATATCTAAAATAAAGAAACACGGGTCTCTCCTTAGTATTGCATAAGATGAAAGCATACATTCAGATGCTATTTTAAGCGCGCATGCTTGGCCATAATACGGAGTGAGTACCTATACCCCTATGGGTTATATGGTGGTTTAACAAAGCTATAGGGCCCTATTTTAACGATCTGAAACACAAGTGTCAAAGCGCAAAGCGCAATTATCTTTGTGGGCGGGTCCCGGGGCTGTTGCTATTTTCCCGGCGGGATAAATGCCTCTTGCGCCTGGCGCAAATCTAAAAGAGGTTGGTCTGAAGTAGCTTCATTATTCATAGGTGTGGTTTGGGCGTAACGTGAAATAAACCAATCAGAGCGCCATCCAACATACCCTTTAAGAACAGATGCGCAAGTTGCATGACGGATTGTTATTATAACGACGGGTTTACCAGGCGCGCGCCAGGAGCGTTCACAGACGAGGAGAGCACGTTCTTGTCAAGGCAGTGAAAGACAGAATTGACGCTACATGGGGATGGGAAAAACCCTCCCAAATCAGCGGCAGTTAAAAATTATACATATGTTTCTTGCCACTATTAGGCAAACAGGTCAGATCCTTCAGTACTGCAATTAGCCTTAAAAAAAATGGTAATTAGGTTTTTTCACCTTCATGTAAACCACAATGATTTCCATTATGTGTTAATATTTTTCCTTCTAATAATGTATGATATGCAAAAATAAAAACCGCTGCATCTGTGTTGATGAGAGAATCAATATGCGCGTCGTGCACCCGCTATTATGGCCAAGCATCCGCGCTTAAAATAGCATTAAGAACAAAGCGCAACGCGCCACTGACTTTAGACCAGGATTTTTCTGGTCAGTGGCGCAATTGTTTTCTGGAAGTGTAAAATAGCACCAGGGAACGTTTGCGCCGACACACGCCTCCTTTTTGCGCCGATCCGCCCAGGGAGCGCAAGTTCATTTCCTAGTTTACCGACGTGCGTCTTTGGAGGAAAAAAGCCCGCTTTGCGCGCGTGCAAAATAGGAATGAGACATGCGTTAGTGTATAAAGTAATTTGCGCCGGGTGCAAGATAGAGCCCATAGATTGTAGAATGCATTTATGGTTAGATTGATACTTTATGTGACACAAATCTTACAATCTCCTTTATACATACACATTTCAGAGGAGGAGCACCTCCCTAACAGATGCCAGACAGGACATTAGACTGATAATGGAGGTTTTGGATGCCATGAAGTCACATGGGGGTATGTCAATGAGAGAAGCTAAAGAATCTTTGATGGAGGGAACCTTAAGGGAGTTGCCCTGAAGGAAAGCACAGAGAAGGTCAATCAGCTTCAGTTCTTTCAAGTCGTCTTCCAGATTCTGAACTCACAAAGTCATTAAAACCATCAGACCCATCAGACCCTCACAACTGGCCCAAATCTTGATTGGGGAGAAGGAGATGGATGATTTTGCAAAGGATCTGGGTGAACCAACCAGAGAGGCTGTTGAAGATTTCCGTTCTTGGAAACTGCAAGAGGATCAAAGTGGGAAGATCTTAAGAATGTTGATAGTTGCAAGCCAAACATATCTCAGCAACTTCAGCAGAGTGTGAACGAGGGTTATCTGCCATGAATGATACATCCAGTAAGACAAGAAATCTCCTAAGAGTCACAAGTCTCTCAGCTGTCTTGTTCATCAACATTAATGAACATGCACCCCCATTGGAGGTGTTCGACCCTAAGCCTTTTAAGCTTTTGGGCTTAAAGAGGAGCACTGTCCATCTACTGCAAAGAAGGCAGGAAAAGAAGCAAAGAATAAGAGAGAAGACAGACCACTGTGGCCCATTATGTGGTGATGTTAGACAATCCTGCTTTAAAATAAATAAAATATGTGCCTGGTCACCTAACATGTTGATTTCTGAATAATGTGGTTACTGTGGATTATTGTCATTTTAATGGCTTTTAGTCATGTTAGAATATCTTACGTTCTTTTTAAACATGTCCCTAAAGATTTTAGCTCAGGTTATAGATTGACTACTTAAAGTAAACCATAATGTAGGTACAGTCTTTTCAGACATCATAATTATTCAATCCAGTGGCCAGTTGTTTTACAAATTCCATTTAATGTAACATAAGTGATGAGAAATGCCATTTGTATTTGATCAAACCCCTTGAAGGTGCATGGTGCTGCCATGATGAGCACACCTGGTGGATTTAGAGTTAACTTCCTTGTTCAAGGACAGAATTACCTGTTTTTCACTTTTGTCATGTCAGGGATTGGATTTATAAATACGGTGCTGTAACTGTGTTGCTCCAAAGTTAGAGGGTTACCTGTTAGATTATAGCCACTTCTCCAGACACCACTACAATACTGGGCCTAGCCCAAACAATGAAAAACATCCCAAGACTATTATCCACCTTCAACATTGGTCCATATAATTTTGCCTACAGTATAGAGTGTAGCAAGGTAGCCTTTAGCCTTTTTCAGAATTTTTGGGACCCCCCAAGAGTCCTAAGTAATTTCAAACCCTAATCTAGTCCTTTATATCCTCAAGCTCTGTAAAATCAGGTGGATTCTGATTGGCTGTTTTTATTATTCATCAGTTGAACAAAAATCACTCCTGAAATAATTCCGTCCATATTTTTCTTTTGTGTGGTTAGGAGGCCTAACAGTTAGTTACAGTAATGGTGAGGATTTTAAGTCAGATTGTTAAAACCTTGTAGTTATAGCAATATTGTCCTTGGAGTGTTCAGTGTGTTTAAAGGGTTCAGTTTCACCCAAAAATGAAAATTAAGTCATTAATTACTCACCCCCATGCTGTACCAACCCTGTAGACAGGGGTTCTCAACTCCAGTCCTCGCGACCCACTGCTCAGCATATTGTGTATGTCTCCCTTGTTTAACACACCTGATTCAGCTCGTTAGGACAGACATAGAGTCAGACGTGAGGATCTGAATCAGGTGTGTTAAACAAGGGAGACATACACAATATGCAGAGCAGTGGGTCGCAAAGGACTGGAGTTGAGAACCCCTGCTGTAAGACCTTGAAGACAAATGAAGATATTTTTGATTTAGGCCCTGTTTACACGAGAACGCTCGCGGGTGAGAACGTAAAAATATTTTATCGGATGTGCCTTTTGCTCACACGGCGACGGCGTTTGAGGCTGAAACGCAAAAAGTGAAACCACCCTCCAGAGTGGAAATCTTAAAAACGCTCCACCGTCGCGTTCCCGTGTAAAGGGTAAAACGCAAAAGTCTGCTTGACAGTGGCGAAGGTTGTACGCAGGCGCGTGGACTTGGTGTTGTTATCAGTATGCACTCCTAGCCGCCTGAAGTGCATACTACATTGAATTTCACACACTTTTGAGTCACCATTTGCACGCGAATTTCCCACACAAAACGCTCGTCTAAACGCAGAATAAAAAGTAATGACGCAACGCCACTTTTGCGTTTTCTCTTCAGAATCGTTTGCCGTGTAAACATAGCCTTAATCTGAGAGCTGGATCACTCCTACATAGGCTGCCTAAGGGACTGGCACTTGATGGCCCATAAAGTCATTAAAGAAAATGTTAAAATATTCCATGTGCCTACAGTGGCTCAATTATAAGTTTATCAAGCAACGAGACTACTTTTTGTGCAAAAAAAAAACAACATAAATAACGGCTTTATTCGACTATACCGTTACTTCCTTATGGGCCTTGAGACGAGAGCAGAAGAGATTTCCAGAACGCATGCGCGAGAACTGAGACACACTTTTTCATTAGTATTTTCCACTGATTCTGCATTTTCAGTTTTCAATGGTGATAGAAGCTCCCATATCTCCATTCCATACTACAGCTGAGAGCTCTCTATACAGCACCAGCTGAGCCAATGTTTGATGCTCCAAATCGAAGCATGATAACTATATAATTGTCATAACTGGAGACCTCCTCTATATTTCAATCATAGCATTGGAATTCCCATGATCTGTCTGGCTATTTTAGCTGTTAGTTCCCTCACCAAAGCTAAACGAGATGGTTCAGTTTTTGTCATAAATCTACTCTTTTCAGATCTCATACAGATTGTTTGCATCATTACTAAGCTTCAACTTCTATTGGTTGATCAGTGGGCCTAATATTGTGGGCTGGTTACACAGGTTTGTATTTCATGACATGCATAGCCATAGAGAGATATGTTCTGATTGCTCATCCCGTTTGGCACAGGTCTCATTGCCAAGTCAAATGTCTTGTTTGAACTTTACTGAATGGTTGACAACTGTCAAAATGGATGGCTTGCAACATGACTGTTTTGAAAGAATTAGAGTAGGAATGGTAAGGTCACAGTATTGGTTGTCTGCAACTTCATACATCATCTGTCTTGGAAATCTGAAATAATAAAACTACATAATATATGCAGCTTAAAACCAAACATAGATGTCTCCTGATATATGCACGCCATTACATACATTATCATCATCAGTTGAATGTATGGTGGACAGGACATGAAAATCCATCAATACCAAAAAGAAATGTTTGTGTTCACACGTGGACTAAACAACAGTTAATAATTTATTGCTTCAACTGATCTCTAACTTCTTTAACTTTAGTAAGCACACAAAAATTAACCAATGATGTTACATGCAGGTAGGCACGCCCTCACGTGATGATTGGTCTATTGATAAGCTTAAATCTGATCCATAAAATCCTTCTGGATCCCTCACACCCAGACACTTCATCTTTTAACTCTTGCCAGGAGCAACCGAGGAGGGGTTACTCCAAACCCCCCAGCCAGACTGATCTCATGAAGTAGAGTGTGTATGACACGCCAATTCGTATTTGCATTTTTGGCGTGCTATCAACACGCATAATCGCTTTTCAGCATGTTTATGAACGCCGTTGACTTAAAGGATGATTCCGGAATTTAACACATTGAGTCTATTTTGTAGTTTGTTTTGAATGAAATAGAGTGGTGGACTCAGAAATTTTGACAATGGGTCCTGTCTCGAGTTTTTAACTATTTTAGAATCGCCTGTGACCGCTTTAGACTAGCTGTCTATGGGCATGCACAAACATGTCCATAAAACAACCCTTAACGTTCATTTTCAAAACTGTGCAACTCACCGAGTGCTTGGTGGTGACAGAGTCGTTGATGATTAAAAACAAATATATTGGTGCAATAAATGCTTTTAATCTGTGTTGTTTGCTATAGTGGAACTATTTTTTCAAATACCTCACAACCGTGTATAAACTTCCGCTCGATGTTTGAGTCTGAAGCGTCAGCACACTCCCGACCACTTGATGGCGACAACCAAGACGCTGTACGGAACACAGTGTCTAGCGCACTGTAAAAGAAGTCACAGACACAGCGAATACATAGGTCGAGTATGGCAAGACGGAGAACCGAGCGAAAAGACTACAACCAAATGTAAACTGACCCCTTTCCGTTTCCAGTAGCTAGTGCAGTAATATTCAACGAGCACTGAGTCCTCTAGCAGACATCAATGTCGATTTAAAAAAATGACAAATAAAACATGACAGAAACGGTATTTCGCTGACGCTGCTTGTTTCGGAACATCAACGAACACCACCAACCACTCGGTGAGTTGCACAGTTTTGAAAATGAACGTTAAGGGTTGTTTTAAGGTTTCTAATAGTCAGGGCCAAAGCTGGTGCAATTGATGGTGAAAGAAAGGCAAAGTTTCGTACTGCAGCTTTGACAAATTTGTGGTTCCAAATGAACATGGCCACAGCTCTCATCTGCTATTAACACGATAAAAGCTTGGGTAACATTAGCAAGTTTTTACTGAACACACCCAACCTTAGATGATGTGAGAAACCTTCCCACATTTCCTGTGTCAGTGTTATTATAAAACAAGAGTTTCAGTCAGCAGTAGAGCACAATTACCAAGACCTGGATGAGTGAAGGTAGGATTGTGTTTCTTTGTACAGCTGAATAGTCTATGCATGATCTGACTGTAATTTATCCTCTTCATATTGTAATTTGTAATATGTGATGTGTATTTTCTCATACTGCTGTCACCTTATGTTTTTTTTACCTTGAAAATGATGCAGATCACACTAGATTACAATTTAATGTGTTCATGTTTATTTTAATTGCAGTAGAAGTTAGGGCTTGAAAAGGGCTTGATCAACTGCAATAACACAACAAAAGCAAAACCATAAATCAGGTATGTGGAATTTGCTTATTATAATGTCTCATTTTAATCTATTCCATTTATTTCATCTATTACATGAGTCTATGTCATGTAATTAAGGTATATTAGAATAAAATCATGTTGTTTTTCATAAACTGAAATTTTAGGTCTGGCAAATATTTGTGAAGACGATTCCAAGAGTGTGGAGGAAAACATCTTGATTAAACTCGCTGGTCCTACATTTTCAGATGTCAGTAGTGATGGAAACCTCCAAGCCTCCATTAATGACATCTGAAGGCAATCTTTACAATAGCAGTGCTGGTCCAAAAACAAATGCTAGTAATCCAAGCTTGAACAGCATAAATGACTTTGTAACCATCCTAACTGAAGAAATTCTCTACATATCGATCATCTCCAGCATTGAAATTCCCATGATCTGTTTGGCTATTTATGCTGTTTATTTTATCTTCAAATCTAATCAAGCTACTCCAGTTTTCCTCATAAATCTGCTCATTTCAGATCTAATAACTATTGTTAGCATGCTACTCTCAGCCTTTAGCTACAAAATGATAATGCATATCATCTCATGGATCGCAATGTATTGGAGTGGTATTACAGGTTTGTATTTAATGACATGCATAGCCATAGAGAGATATGTTTTGATCGTTCATTCCGTTTGGCACAGGTCTCATCGCTCAGTCAAATGTCTTGTTTGTACTTCTCTGATGGGTTGGCTTGTGTCTTTTATTGCTTTATTAATGCTATATATAGATAAAACAGGACTAGTATTCTTCTTAGGCTTCATCCCCTATCCAGTGATCATTTTGTGTTTTGTAGGTGCATGCAGGTCCCTCTCTCGCTCAATGTCTCTCACTCCTTTAAAGAAGCAGTTGGTTCTGGCTCCTCTGCTCTTTGTGGTGATCAGTTACACATTTCTATTCCTACCAGTTAATATTGCATGTATTCTGGTTAGAAAATTGAGTAAAACATTTACTGGTTTGGCTTTCATTCTTTATCTGTTAAACCCGCTTGTGGACTGTTTGCTATATGTGTTCATGAGGAGTGACGCTGAGAACATCTTCAGGACATCTCCCTGCTGCACCAGACTGAAGAGAGTTCAGAGGGAAACGGGACACACAACATCTACTAATATACAGCATGTGTAAGAGATGTGTCGGACACCTGACAGCTGATGTCAGCAGTTAATTTATGAATATACAATGATAGTTCTCAAATAACTTGTTACAGCATGTTTAATCAATGAAATGTGCATGACTTCAGTCACATGTGTTTGTGTACATATTGTAGTGTGATTCAATTGTTCCTTAATTGTGTTTGTGTTTCTGTGCTTTATTTCTGTGTGTAAATTTGATGCCTTGTTAGCCTTTTTTATGTTTCCAAGAACATTCAGTTCTTTCTCAAAGTTCAGATCTTTATTTTTATAAACGCCTCAGTTCTTCCTTCCTTCTGTTAGGAAGCATGGCATTTGTTTTCACTGTTATGCTGGTGATACTCAGCTCTCACATTTCTTCATGCCCTGACGAAAGTTACCAATTCAGAAAATTAATGAAATGCATAGCTAATATACAAAATTGGATGACTAGTATTTTCTTACTAATTCCTGAAAAAAAAACAGAGATTCAAATTATTGGACAAAAAACGTACTCGCATAATAATCTAGTAAATACTGTCTAACACTTGATGACTGCTTGGTCAAGTCTTCGTCGTCAGTTAGGAACCTAGGTGGGCTCTTTGATAGCAATCTATCATTTGAAAGTCATGTGAATAGTATCTGTAAAACTGAATTTTTCCATCTTAAATATATATCTAAATTACATCTTATGCTTTCATTGACAAATGCGGAACAATTAGTTCATGCGTTCATGACATCAAGGTTAAGATTATAGCAGTGGTGGGCCGTTCAGGCCAGCAAGGCCTTCTCTGTAGGCCTAAACACTATCAGAATCACTGACTTGCACTTTAATATATTTTTTCCATGAATGAGCATTAAATTATTCCAAATAGTTTGTTCTTTAAATTTTATAGCTTTTCTCTTGGTTGCGCTGCTTCCAGTAGTGTGTTTTTATGTTAGAGCTTGTATCCAATCACATTTCAGCCATCATGCGTTGCCGGGTAAATAAATCTGCCTGGAGGCCTTCAGATTTGACAGAGCTGGCGCCTGTAGCATAAAACGAATGGCAATGAAAATAGTTTCTTTAACTCAATCAGATAATCCGTCAGATTTAATCAGCCAATCAGATTTCGCTTTGACTGCAGCGGGGCCATCTAGCTGGCATATAATAACGTCTGTATTTTCTCGTTCTTTGATTGGATGCGTGTACAGACCGCGTGGTAAGATCCGCATCTGTAGCGAACTGCGTAAACTAAATAGATTAAACTAAACTAAACTAAATTTTTCAACCCAAAAATTAATGTTTCTTTCCTGCTCGACCTCCAGCAGAAATAAATCCCTTATTCAGCCTGAGCTAAACGCAGAGTAACGGAACTCTATTCAATCTCTCCGGGTAAAAACAGAACTGACTAATGTAAGTAATGAAACGAATGATTTTGAAGGCAAAAGTCCCGCTGATCTTGTTGATTTTGTTCAAAACTCTGTGCAAGAGCATGGGGAAGCTGTACACATAGTCATGTTTTGTGGTGACTGTGTGCTTCTGTCTACAGGCACTCTCAGCCATAAAGCGAATAAAAACTTATGCTAGAAATATGACGAGACAGACACATGACATTGTTAGACCTGAAACGCAGTTAGAACCTGTACAACAGTAATTGAAGTCTTCTTGAGGAAAGAAATAAGGATGGGTTTTGTGTAAAGAATAATCTGTAGTTTTGGGGAGTTAATGCTTTTTCCCCGTGGTGAATATGATTTTCTTTTTAATTTTTCTTATAAATTTGATGATTCGAAACTTTCTTTTTTTCAAACGTCTGAAAAGGGACTATTGTAGTCCTTGAACGACAAGATAAGGGAGGCTCTGTTTCTGAATTTATAATCGGATTCGTAACGCAAGAACCACTGTACAAACGCATCAGCCGAACTCACGCTGCTCAGTCACCGCATTATAACTGCGGTTGCAAAATAAAAACAACAATCATAGAGAGGCTTTGCGCTGATACACTATTAAAAGTTATTAATTCAGGTAGGACAGAAGGCCTAGGTGTGAAATGCATGGCCCGCCACTGGATTATAGTAATGCTCTACTGGGTGGTTGCCCTGCACGCTTAATAAACAAACTTCAGCTAGTCCAAAGACGCAGCCGCTCTAGAGTTCTTACCAGAACCAGGTAGTATGACCATGTTAACCCGGTTCTGTCAACACTGCATTGGCTCCCAATAATACATTTTTAAACATAGCTGATTACTTATAAAGCACTTAATGGTTTAGCTCCGCAGTACTTGAGCAAGCTCTTAATGCATTATAGTCCTTCATGTCTATTGCAATCTCAAAATTTTGGCCAGTTGATAATGACTGCTGGTGGTAGATCCTTTTCCTATTTAGCACCAAAACTTTGGAACAGTCTTCCTAACATTGTCCGGGAAGCAGACACACTTTCAGTTCAATGCTAGACTTAAAACACATCTCTTTGACCTATACACATAACACACTAAAGACTTCTATAGTTTAATGTTCAGGGTGCATAGATAGGGTTAACCGGAACCGGGAACACTTCCCATAGATCCTGATGTACACGTTACATAATAAGAAGAATGTCATCTATGCTAATTTTAGTCTATTCCCTGAGAGTTTACGCAGTCCGCGGGTCCAGGCCGTATCCAGATCTGATGAAGGACCTGTGTCTGAACGTGACGACAACGCAGTTGTCAACTAGTCCCTCCCTGTGAAAGGTCTCCTTCCCTTTACCTTTTTACAGATAATCGTTGTCAGGAAATTTCAAGTTCACGTGGCTATGCCGAAGCAATAAAATTCTGTATTATAAATTAAGGCCAGACAAGTAGCTTGTTTGAGGGTTGTTTTATTTAGGGAAGGACTACATATCTGCGCATATAAACTCAAACGCGCATTCCTATAGAATTAACTCTTATATGCATGTGAACGTCATCATTAACTAATGATTGTTGCGTGGAAGTGAATCAATTAACAATAACTTTATCCTAGAGCTGCAATGAAGCCAAAACAATCTCCGTTACTTTAATTTCCTATTATCACTGTAAAGCTGCTTTACAATCTACATTGTTCAAAGCGGTATGTATCTAATACAGACAGTTCAGTGTTTCTAACAGCGATGGGAAAGAAAGGCAAGTTCAGTACTGCAGGTTTGACAAATGAGTGGTTCCAAATGAACATGGCCACAGCTCTCATCTGCTATTAACACTGATAAAAGCTTGGGTAACAGTAGCTAGTTTTTATCTGAACACACCCAACATTAGATGATGTGAGAAACCTTCCCACATTTCCTGTGTCAGTGTTATTATAAAACAAAGAGTTTCAGTCAGCAGTGGTAACACTACATAACCAAGACCTGGATGAGTGAAGATAGGATTGTGTTTCTTTGTACAGTTGAATAGTCTTGTACAGTTTGCATGATCTGACCATAATTTATCCTCTTCATATTGTAATTTAGATGTGTATTTTCTCATACTGCCTTATTCACCTTATTTTTTTTTTTTCACTCTTGAAGTGCTACAGATCACACTAGATTACAATTTAATGTGTTCATCTTTACTTTATTTGCAGTTGAAGTTGGGGCATGAAAAGGGCTTGATCCAACTGCAATAACACAAAAAAGCAAAACCATAAATCAGGAATGTGGAATTTGCTAATCATAATGTTCTCATTTTAATTTTATTGAGTCTATGCCATGAAATTAATGTATCTTAGATTAAAATCATGTTGTTTTTCATAATCTGAAATCTTAGGTCTGGCAACTATTGGTGAAGACGATTACAAGAGTGTGGAGGAAAACATCTTGATTAACTTGCTGGTCCTGCATTTTCAGATGTCAGTAGTGATGGAAACCTCCAAGCCTCCATTAATGACATCTGAAAGCAATCTTTACAATAACAGTGCTGGTCCAAAAACAAGTGCTAATAATCCAACTCTTAAACAACACTGATGATAATATAGCTATCAAAACAATGATATTGTCTGACATATCGCTGCATCTCCTGCACTGAAATTACCATGATCTGTTAGGCTATTTATTTTCCCATCAAATCTAATCAAGCTACTCCAATTTTCCTCATAAATCTGCTAATTTCAGATATAATACTTCTTGTTAGCATGCTACTCCGAAGCCATTAGCTTCAACCGGATAATATTTTACACCTCATTGATCGGAATGCATTGGAGTGGTTTCACAGGTGCGTATTTAACTGACATGCATAGCGTAGAGTAGATACGTTTTTGATCACTCATCCAGTTTGGCACAGGTCTCAAACGCTCAGTCAAATGTCTTGTTTATATTTCTCTTGATTGGTTTGCTTTTGTCGATTATTGTTTTTCTGACAATCTATGTAAAGTCAGACCTATTACATTTTATGGCCTTCATCCCCTAGCCAGTGATCATTTTGTGTTTTGGTAGGTGGCATGCACGTCCATCTCTCGCTCAATGCCTCTCACTCCTTTAACCATATAGAGAGCCTAAGTCCTCCCCTTCTGGTTGACCACCTTGGGACCTTATTTCAGAAAAATATTGTATGGTAGTCAGTGGCGAGAGACAACAAATATTTTGATCTCGTTTGAATTGTGTACCCTGAATTACACATGATGTTTGTCAGTTTGAAAGATACATTTTAAAGTAAAGAAGTCGCAGTTTGATGTAAAACTGTTGAGGTATAAGAGAAAATACGCAATTACAAAGACTACAAGACCCCAAGGGCCCTATTTTAAAAATCTAAAACGCTAGTATCAAAGCGCAAGTAACTTTGTGGGCGGAATCCGGCGCTGTTGCTATTTTCCTGGCGGGATAAATGCATCTTGCGCCTGGCGCTAATCTAAAAGGGGTTGGTCTGGAGTAGCTTCATTATTCATAGGTGTGGTTTGGGTGTAACGGAAATAAACCAATAAGAGCGTCATATCACATTCCCTTTAAGAGCATGATGAACGAGGTGCGCTTTTCTCATGGCGCAATTCTATTTTAACGGCGGATTTATCAGGTGCGCTTCAGCATCGGTTCACATCCAGGAGATCCGATTTTCTCGTCCGTAAAAGAAAGAGAAGGGACATTGGGAATGGGACAAACCCAACCAAATTAACTTCGGTTAAACATGCATAATAATTTGGGTAAATGTTTTTCCAGAAAATTGTTTTCTGGAAGTGTAAAATAGCACCAGGGATTGTTTGCGCCGACACACGCCTCCTTTTTGCGCCGATCCGCCCAATGAGCGCAAAGTTTATTTCCCAGTTTACCGACGTGCGTCTGTGGAGGAAAAAAGCCTGCTTTGCGCGAGTGCAAAATAGGAATGATAAATGCGTCAGTGTATAAAGTCATTTGCGCCGGGTGCGAGATAGAGCCCCAAAGGCAAACATTTTCTCTCAATAAATGAAGCTTACTTTTCTGAAGCTAATGTCTGTCATTGTTTCTATAGTCTTGCATTGTAATCGGTAACGTTACGCCAAGTGTTTTGTACGAGACTGCTCACACACGAGCAGCGGATCTTGCTCGATGTTTCGCCTCCCAGGAGATGTAGTTTATTGAGCGATTTCTCATCAAACTATATGTTACTCTTCTGTTTTATGACAAACTACGACGTTTTGGACTTTCAGAATTATCTTTTAAATGGACAAACATCATATGTGTAATTCAGGGCACAGTTCAGATGGAATGAAAAGATAAGTTGTCTCTCGCCATTGACTACCATACATATTTTTTTTCCGAAATAAGGTCCCATGAGCCGGAAGCGGAGGGCGGGACTTAGGCTCTCTATTCATCCGCACGGTCACACAAAGTTGAAGCACAATCAAAACAATGTTATTCTGCAAAATGCTTTTTTTTTTAACCGCCAAAAGTTAGATAGTTTACCTTTAAAGTGGTTCGAAACTTTCTGAATTGCCGATCCCACATTTTACTAATAGAGAAATTAAAACGGAAGCAACAAGTCAATTTCTTCTGTCAAACTCCTTCAGTAACTGTAAAAAAATAATAAAATTGTAATGCATGGTTTATCGACCACATCAGTTATCAGCAGATACTACACTAAAGAAAAATATTGAACAACAAATTCAATTAAAACCACCCACCTGAACTGAGCAAGTTCCAATAAAAGTATACAAGTGAAAATAATGTCTCATCTCTTTTTGGTTAACTAATAGCTAGTATACTGTACATTGGCATGCTATGTTGTAACTTTCCTCGTACTATATATGTGAAGCAATTGCTTATTAAAACAACATGACCTACAACAAATGCACAAAAAATCAGTTCATAGCCAATAAACAAACTTCACCTGAAATTCAGTCATAATTTTATTACATGTCTGCACTCATTAAAAATGTATCCAAGAAAGTGTTTATTAAAAAGACACTTTGATGACGTGAAAGCAGACTGAATGTGTATAAATCGGTCAAAAATCAATTATTACAGACAGTGCTGTACAGCCTTCATTCACGAAACCCTTCACAGACACGAAAGAGTTTTCTAGTATTCAAGCACTAGATTACCAAGACTTTACTATCTTTTTAAAGCATCGTTATTTGAGTTACTTGTATCTCATTCACTCGGGATTAGTGTTAGTTGTATAAAACAAAATCCCAGCACTCAGCATAAGTGCTTCACACACTTAAATCGAACACTCTCCTTGACCTCTAAATTAACCGGTGTGGTCTTTGGGGGTGTTACTATCATTAGGCTTAAATGTTAAATAATGAATCAGTGCACACTGACAATCTGACAGGCAAAACACAGCAAAGCATTTAATGAACCATTACGATAATACACACCTGACATGCTGCTTTGAGACACGCTTTAATATTCCATGAGCATGTGAATGAAAGAGACAGGTTGTGCCTCAATTATAAATGTGAACATGATTAATTAAGCAACTTTAGGGGGAAAGGAAGAAGAAGCCGAGAGAAGACAGGCAACTTCGGTCTCTTTTTCTCTGTTTCCCTTTAAAGTGATGAGGCTGATGTATTGTCATGGTTTTCTGACACCAGCAGGTCTCTCAGGCTTTCGGTAAGAATAATATGATCTGGGAATGCACAAATACGCACAAACACATTAAAGGTATGGACTTCTACACACCAGTTTATCAGATGAAAGTTTGAATCCATTTATTTCAAAGGGAACAGTGCAATGCAAAGACTTCAAGCAAAAACAAAAGCATTTGAGAAAGGGATGTTATGCAACCGACAAGTCTGACCAAATACATTTTTACTGCTCCTGAGCTAAACCAGTTCATGCCTTAGCAAATTTGCAGCAAGAAAATCTTAAAGCGGTCCTATAATGTTTTTTTTCTTAAAAAAAGTAGTGTAATGTTGGTGTTTGTGCATGAATAAGGTCTTCAAAGTTACAAAATTGCAAAGTCACTCCAAAGCTAGTTGTTCTCTACATCAGTAAACACTTTCCCTTTTAGATCAGTAAAGGAGTTTCCCTTTAAGGGAACTTGCACCACGTCAATTGATGCTGTGGGAACGCTCTGCGGGATTGCGTCGTGAAACACAGAAGTGAATTCAGTCCAATGGTGTGACGAAGACATCAGCAGGCGAGTGACATCATCGACCAGGAAACTATAAAGTTTCTCTCTCGCTTTTCCCCTGATTGCTCTGCTCCCAGGGATTCTGGAGAGAGTTCATGGCGTTCATGGTGTGTGGCTTTTGAGGGTAGTCCCTCGGAGAGGAGTGGTCAACACCGCAAGTACACAGTGCCCATTCCTCTTCCAACCCTGCCACCTTGTGTGCTTCAAGGAGTAGCGGTTTCTCTACGAGCACGGATCTCAGAAACTGCCCGGAAACGCAGCGGCTTCTGGGATATCTGCCCCTTCTAAGTCAAAAACTTAGATGCTCATAAATGCTGGTCTCTCAACCGAGGTTGTGGAGACCATTCTTAACTCCAGAGCCTTCCTCCCCCAAGGAAACTATATGCCTTGAAGTGGAAGGTGTATAATTCTTGATGCAGTGGTTTCAGCTGGACCCAGTTAACTCTCCTGTTGGTACAGTTCCTGCAAGAGTGATTTACTGCAGCGTATATTCCTTTCCATGTTAACCCTTTAAGACCGTCGGGAGCGTCGGCGCTCCGGTTTGCATGCGTCTGTTTAACAGCCTATAGAAACTGAAACCAAGTGGCTAGATCAATCATTCTTTTTGCATACAAAAACATGGTCAGATCAAGCCTCCAACATGCACATGTTGCATTATTTCACCCTCTCAGTGTTGGAGAGTAGTTAACTACAAGTAGCGTAGCTACTGACTTAACTACATTTTTCAGTAGCTTGGCAGTAGCTCAGTTGCTTTTTAAACAGTGTAGCTTTTCCAGTAGCTAACTACTTTTTGCACCAAGTAGCGGTGTAGCGCGAGCAAAAGCTACATTGCTACATTGTTGAGCCTGCGTGAATCAGCGCGATGCAAGGATATTCTTGTTAGATTACATTCTCATCATTCTCATTCACAACTCATTTTTGCCATTACCGCCACCTGTTGTTTAATCACACATCTTGCGGCTAACGTGTTCACTGTACAGAAGTGGGCTGACACACCCATATTATGATTATATAGCAAGACGTGACGGCAGATTTGGACTATACAAGTCTACAACTAACGTTAATTACCCATGGCCTTATTTGTCCAAGATCAATCAGTATTTTTTGAGAAAATGTTCTACATGCAATTTATGTTGGATGTATATTTTGTTCTTGCAATGTTGTAGGCTATTTGTTGCACTTTTGCCAAACAGTCAGAGACATTTTAGTGTTGTGAGTAATAAAACAATACTCTTTGAAATTGTAATTGCATTGCCTTGTTTTAAACACTAAATATTTTACCTAAAACATTCCTCAGACACTTATTCAGTTATTTATAATATACGTTGTTCAAAAAGCAAAAAGTAGTTTGAATGTAGCTATCTACTTTTTGATAGTAACTTGTAGTGTAGCTAACTACTTTTCTAAACGGCAGCTTGACTGTAGTTAAACTACTTTAACTTACGAGTAGCTTGTAGCTTGTCAAACTACCAGTTTCAGAGTAGCTTCCCCAACACTGCACCCTCTAATGAGTCTGTACAAAATGCGTAAACTGCGTTTTACAAAAAAATCATAAAAATACATTGCACGTCTTTGCACACATGATCTGTAGATCTGCGATTGATACTAAGGGCTTCCGATGGCGCATTGATCGTATCACGTTCAGTGCACTATTACAGATCAAGCCTCAACATGCTCATGTTGCGCTGTTTTCACCCTCTAATGAGTCTGTAATAATGCGTTTCCAAAAAAACACAAAAATGCATTGCGCGTCTTTGCACACATGTTCTGTAGATCTGCAATTGATAGTTACGTCTTCCGATGACGGATCAGCGACATCCTCACGTCCTGCGCACTATGACCCCAGCGTGTGTCGCATATAGTGACGCCAAAAACTGTGTCTTTTGGCCATGCGTTTTGACTCCTATAACGGGTTTGACTACGCACTTGACTCCCATCTGCTATATGTTCCTTCTAATTGTTATTGTATTTTTACCATTGCTACATTCTATCATTTCTTTCTCGTTTATACACTCACAAATACAAGCACATTTACACACACCCACACACACACGTGCGTGCATGCGCACAACGTTATGTCAAAATGAAAGTACACGGACGCACCGAGCTCCGTCTGCTCATCGCCTTTATTTATTTATTTTATATTTATTTTATTATTAATTGTTCTGACAGGGTCTATTTAATTTATATTCTAACCAATTCAATGTTCAATCAATATTCAAAAGCAAAATGTTATCTGTTTGACCACAAATGTAATTGAATATTTTACATGGCATTTTACTCCCTTTTTTGAATGAGTGTATCTTAAAAACTAATTGATGTAAACAGTTCAAATCAATTCTGTATAGTTTTAAACTGTTTTATGCACATTTTTCTCATTGACAAGTTTGAGGTTGACATTTATATTTTTTTGTCTCTGAATAAAATATGTAGAATTAAAAAATATATATTTTTGTTTATTGCACTTTTGAGATATTTATCTAGGTACAATTGATTTATTACAAACATAGCCTTCAAGTTGAGAAAGTAAGGATTATTTTGATGTATGGCATATGAAAATGTTTAAAAGAATGACAGCACAGCATGCAAAAATAGAAAGATATACTCTGGTGGAAATGTTCTATGGCAGGTCATAAAGGGTTAAAGGTCTATTTGGCGACCATTCCTGCTTACCACGTTCCTTTGGGTGGTATGTCTTTAGGGAGAAACTCTTTGGTAACACGTTTACCAAAGAGTCCGTGGCACTTTGAGGCTGAGGTCTGCAATACTCACTAAGGGTACCGGCATGGGGATTTGGCCGTGGTGCTCCAAGGCCTCTCCCTAGCTCCCTTTGAGCCTATTGGGGGGTTCCAGTCAACTCTCAAGACTATGTTTTTCCCAGCTATTCTTCTCTCTAAAAGGATCAGAGATTTTCAGTGTTGGGGAGTAGTTAACTACAAGTAGCTTAGCTACTAACTTAACTACATTTTTCAGTAGCTTGGCAGTAGCTCAGTTGCTTTTTAAACAGTGTAGCTTTTCCAGTAGCTAACTACTTTTTGCAGCAAGTAGCGGTGTAGCGCGAGCAAAAGCTACATTGCTACATTGTCGAGCCTGCGCGAATCAGCGCGATGCAAGGATATTCTTGTTAGATTACAAACTAATTTTTTGCCATTACGCCACCTGTTGTTTAATCACACATCTTGTGGCTAACGGTTCACTGTACAGAAGTGGGCTGACACACCCATATTATGATTATATAGCAAGACGTGACGGCAGATTTGGACTATACGAGTCTACAACTAACGTTAATTACCCATGGCCTTATTTGTCCAAGATCAATCAGTATTTTTGAGAAATGTTCTACATGCAATTTACGTTGGATATATATTTTGTTCTTGCAATGTTGTAGGCTATTTGTTGCACTTTTGACAAACAGTCAGAAATATTTTAGTGTTGTGTGTAATAAAACAATACTCTTTGAAATCGTAATTGCATTTCCTTGTTTTAAAAACTAAATATTTTACTTAAAACATTTCTCAGAGACTTATTCAGTTATTTATAATATACGTTGTTCAAAAAGCAAAAGTAGTTTCAATGTAGCTAGCTACTTTTTGATTGTAACTTGTAGTGTAGCTAACTACTTTTCTAAACGGGTAGCTTACTGTAGTTAAACTACTTTAACTTACGAGTAGCTTGTAGCTTGTCAAACTACAGTTTCAGAGTAGCTTCCCCAACACTGGAGATTTTCAATCTTTGTCAGTTTCCCCTTCATGCTTGGATTTCGCGCTCGGCATGGTAAAGTTATTTCTTTGACCTACTGTAGACTGGGGTACATTCCTAAAGTTTCCACTAATGTGGCCAGATCTATTGTTCTGCAGGCCTTGTGTCCTCCTTTGTCTGGTTAGGGCATTGGATGCATACATCCATAGAGCTGCCATGTGGCGTAGATCAGAACACCCATTTGTATGTCTTGAACCCCCTAATAGGCAGTGTTGTGCCAGTTCATACTTAAAAAGAACTAGCTCAAAGTTCAGTTCACACAGATTATAATGAACTAGTTCACGTTCATAGTTAATTTTTTTTAAAAAATGAACTAAGTTCACATATCTAAAAATGAACTAGTTCACGTTCATTTGTTAAATTCTTTAGGCCACTATCTTACTCAATAGAACCTCTTTACCATCCATTACCAGCTGCAAATCACTGCCACTCCAAAACTAATCAAAATTATTGTACCAATAAACAAGAGACAATTATTATAGCCAGGAGAAAAATAATGTTGAGATAGAGAATATATTTACCCTTAAATAATGTGTAATCATGATATGTAGAAATTGGAAAATATAAGGTGCAATCAAGGTATACTGTATGTTCAGTGAAACTTTTATTTAGCCAGCATGAACCAAATTACCCAGGACTTTAAAAAGGTATATTCAGGTTCATGGGGAAAAGATCAGTCTACTGACAAAAATCCAGCATATTCTGAACGGCAGTAACTATGTAAACCAGACCAAAGTAGTCATGTACTGTAATGTCAAATTAGCTTGGGCTTACCCTGCTCAATGTGCAATACTCAACCAACACATTTTCACACCTTCAAAAGGAAGTAAACAGTGAGTAAACGATGAAAATGCCATTTACATTCATTTATAATAAAACAATCTTCCTGATTATATTTGTCTAAAGAAAATGAACAGCTACCAGCTGAACAACTTAACTTACTATGTACAGTGGGCACTCTGATTCCATGTATGGGGCATTTATTATTCATATGACACACAAACACAAGTAGATAAGACCTGTTTAGTTCAAAAGATCACTCGTTATGGAAAAGCGCAGATCATAAGTGATGATACGAGCAGCGCACGGCCAGATCTGCCCGCTCGCGCCAAGTATACACACTATTGCAACTCCCCCTGCCTTCACGTTACCCATACTATGAATACTTCAACCTCGTCTAACATACCCAGTGATAATATACAAAGTCTCCACCACAATACTGTCGGGGGTGGATTCGGCGACTCAAAACGGGGGTTGAGGTAAAAGTTGACTTTTCAAATGAGCGTGAGCGTGAACGTGTACTGCGCGCGCTGCTCGTTCATTCCCGACAGAGTGAGCGCCGCCTCGTTCGCGTTCATGGTATGAAAAGTGATTCGTTCAGTTCAGCGTTCAGCAAAAATATGAACGAGTTCAGTGAACGTCGTTCATTGAACGCGTTCATGCACAACACTGCTAATAGGGTCACCAGCATCTAAGCAGAGAATGAGAAAATGGATAGTCCGAGGCTATCTCTCTTGGCCTATTTGACAAGGAGTATGGCTGCCTCTATAGTGTCAGGAGTTTCACTTCAAGATGTTTGTAATGTGGCGGGCTGGTCCTCACTGCACATGTTCGTGAGGTTTTATGGCCTAGACTTGGGCTCCACACCTGGGGCTCAGGTGAACCTTTTTACATAGTTTTTGGCTTTTATCCAAAAAATCATATATTGTCCAACGAATAAAATTATACAAATTCATACGAAATTGACACCTCATTCAAAAATTCATGAGTTCACACTTACATATAATTAGAGTGGATAAGATTCAATGCGTATTTGGCGTGCTGCCCGGGGGAGGGCTCAGAGCTCAGAGTTTGGCCCGAACCCAGAGTACTGGAAGTGTGGAGAAGGGGCGGTGGAGGGATGCTGCTGAAACTATGGATTGGATTTATTTGGTAAGTATCTTCTATAACGTATTGCTAGTCAGTCATTCTCATATCCGTTCTGGACTGTCCTAAACATCTTGTCCTGGGATTATTTTGCGATAAGCACAAGCTCACATATCAGATAGAATTAAATACAGATGGTTTAGCACTACAACATGCATCTGTTCTTCATATTTTGTGCTTCCTGCTGTTTGCGTGACCACTTCTGGTTTCTCCCACTATTCGATTCCTCCACCTCGTTACTTCCCTTCTATCTCATCTCTTCCGCTCCTTCTTTTGTATAATCCCTGTGATAGTGGATTCCGTGCCGGGTTGTAAATCTGTTCATATTTCCAGAGGTTAGCCAGCGACCGTGTGATCAGAGAGTTAAACAGCAGAACGGAGAGAGAGACAGTGGCATGAATCAGTGATTGATTTATTGGAGCGGAGGTCCCTGAATGGTTCCGTAATGCAAAAGGAGCATTAATCACACTCTTACCTGTGTATGGGTGTGCATACTTGTATCACTGGAGTGACGGCGGTCCCACAAAACATGATGCACTGACTAAACCATTGATACAGAACAGAGCACTTATGCAAAACTTCACTGTGAGATCTGTTCATCACAGACACTCAATGTATAAAAGAGGCTATTCATCAAGCAATTGAACAGACAGGAGAATGCTTTAACCGTCTGTGTACTAAATAAGGATTGATCTTCTTGCATTCATCACAAGGCTCCTCTGAGCCAAAAGTGTCTTCACATCTTTGTTAAAAGATAAATGATAATCTGACACATAGGCACACCCAGGGAGTCTATAATAGACTGGAGAGAGTCATCCGTTATCATTCACATCCATCTCAACAGCAGGTGCCCTGACTGCTAAAGGAAGTATGTGATTTGAGCCAGTCAGCAGAGCCGTAAACGTCACGTGACTAATTATTCTAAAACCTCGGGATTATTATGTCAAGCCAACACTGTTATTTTCATGCTTTTAAGAGCCTTCAAACAAAACCCGACACTTATATTGCATCTGATATACTATGAATAATTTAAATGTTTATGTTGCTGGCAAAATTATTTAATCAGAATGCATAGATACTTTTGAATAGCTGCAAGAAAGGGATTGTTCACTCTTAGCTGTCCATCGCATTCGATGATGACACTTGCTCCAGGGGTGGGGGTAGGAGGGGGTTGGGTTCAGCGACCTTGCCGCTGGTGCCACTTCTCGTGGGCATTGAGTCCGATCCTTGAGCAGCACACTCGTCCGCAGATGGAGCAAGGGAAACCAGATGCCAGGGGGTGCCAGCCGCCCACTGATGTCTCTTGATGCGCCTCTCGGATCGTCAATCTTGGTTGGTTTGGTGTATTTGTGAGACTGCAGAGGCACAGGTGACCTGCCAAGCAGATCTGTCGAGTGCCAAAGATTCAAGCTGCGTAAGGGGGATGTTCGCTCGCTTTAGGATGTCCCTAGTGTAGTCCTTATAGCGCCGCTTTTGCCCTCCAGCAGACCGCTTTGCACCCATTAGTTGACCATAGAGGACCTGGCGGGGCAAGCGATGTTCAGGCATTCGTATGGTGTGCCCGATCCAGCGCAGATGTTTTTTGGCCACAGCTGCTTCCATACAGATCGAGCCAGTATTACTGAGGATGACTGTATGGGGGATTCGATCTTCCCAAGACAAGCTGAGAATCTTCTGCAGGCAACGAATATGGAATGCCTCTAAGGTGATGATGTGCTGGCGGTATGGGGCCCAAGACTCTGCCCCGTAAAGCAGAGTGGTAAGACACACCGCATTGTAAACCGCAACCTTGGTACTGATCTTCAGGTTACGGTTTTCAAAAACCTTGCTACGTAGGCGTCCAAAAGATGATGAGGCTTTATTTATCCGGGTGTGTATTTCTACATCAAGGGAGCAGCATGAGGACAGAGTGGAACCAAGGTAGGTGAAGTGGTCCACTGTTTTAAGTGGAACACCATTTATGTGAAAACTGGGGGATGTGGAAGCGGGGGTGGTGAGATGGAACATGACCTCGGTTTTTTGGGTGTTGACCTGTAGGCCAAAGGATTGGTACAGACTAGATATTATGTTAAGGGCGTTCTGCATAGAGTCCGGGCTGTGAGCTAAGACAGCACAGTCATCAGCATACTGAAGCTCACAGATTTTGCGGGTTGTTGTCTTTGTATGGGCCTGGAGCCGACGGATGTTGAAAAGGCTTCCGTCAAGTCGGTATTCCACATGGACACCGTCTTCATGTCCCATTACACGGTGGAAGAGACAGGTGATGGCAGAGAGGAGGATATTAAAGAGCACTGGAGCCAAGACACAGCCTTGCTTCACCCCAACATTTACCTCGAAAGACTCTGATTGGAGTTCTCCCATAAGTACTCTGGCTTGAATCCCGTCATGCAGCTGCTTTAGGATGCTGAGAAACTTGGGTGGAACCCCAAGTTTGGAGAGGTGTTTCCAGAGCAGTTCACGGTTGATGGTATCAAAAGCTTTGCTGAGGTCGATGAAGGCAACGTAAAGGTCTTTGTGCTGTTCTCGGCTCTTCTCCATCAGCTGCCTCAAGACAAAAACCATGTCTGTTGTGGATCTGGTCTTCCGGAAGCCACACTGCGTTTCCGGAAGCACAGTTTCCGAGATGTGCTCAACCAGTCTGCTGAGCATGATCTTGGCCAGTACTTTCCCTGCGATGGATAGAAGAGATATCCGCGGCTGTTGCCGCAGACTGATGGATCTCCTTTCTGTTTGAAAATGACCACAATGTTAGCATCCTTCCAGTCCTGTGGGAGGGTCCCATGTTCCCAGATGTTTTGGATCAGGAGGTACAGGCGACGCGTGAGGATGTATCCTCCGTGTTTGAAAACCTCTGCAGGGATTCCATCGGGTCCAGGGCTTTTGTTGTTCTTCAGCCCTGCAATGGCTTGTCGGAGTTCTGAGTAGAGTGGTGGGGTGTCCAGGTGTATGGTGGGTGGCAGTTCTGGAAGATTATCTAGAATATGTGGGTCAACAGGGTTGATGTGGTTGAGGAGATTTTCAAAATGATTTGCCCAACGGGCAATGATCTCGTGGCGGTCCTTGAAGAGTGTGGCGCCATCAGCTGATCGGACTGGGGCAACTGCCCGCTTCCTGGGGCCATACAATGCTTTGAGGGCATCATAAAAGCCTTGAATATTATTGCAATCTGCCAGGTTCTGGATTTCTTGTGCCTTTTTTACCCACCAGGTGTCCTCCATAGACCTGAGGGCTCGCTGGGTTGCTGTTCTAGCAGCAATGAAGGTGGCTTTGAGGGTGGGAGATCCGGGGCAGGACAGGAGAGCTTTGTGGGCCTCATGCTTAGTTTTTAGGAGTGATTGTATCTCAACTGAGTTACAGTCAAACCAGTCCTGATGGTGTTTCCTTGATTGGCCTAGTGCCTCTGAGGCTGCGCTGTGAATAGCCTGGCACATAGCTGGCCAGTCGGTTGATTCCTCAGGGATCTTGTTGAGGTTTTCAGCAAGGAGCCGTCTGAGGTTGTCTTTGGTGGTGAGGCTCTTCAGCGCTGTGCAGTTGAGTTTCTTGTTAGGAGCTGTCCTTGGGCCACGGGGGTGAATGCTCATGAGTAGTTTGGATCCGACCATGCGGTGGTCAGTCCAGCACTCAGCTCCGCGCATAACACGGGTGATGAGGACATCCTGCCTGTCCTTTTGACGGACAATCACATAGTCAAGAAGATGCCAGTGTTTTGAGCGGGGATGCTGCCAGGTGGTCTTAAGCCTGTTCTTCATCTGGAAGATCGTGTTAGTAATGACCAGCTGGTGCTCTGCACAGAGGGAAAGGAGTCTGAGCCCGTTGTGGTTCATTTTCCCCACACCATGCTGGGCAATGACTTTGCTCCATACCAGGTGCTCCGTGCCCACTCTAGCATTGAAATCTCCCATGAGTATGAGCTTGTCTGTAGCTGGTATTTTCTGTAAGATGGCATCAAGAGCTCTGTAGAAATCCTCTTTGAGGTTGTGCTCGGCATCAAGTGTTGGAGCATATGCACTGATGAGAGTGGCAAAGCGTTCCTTTGCCAGGGGAATGCACCATGTCATCAGTCTTTCATTGATGCCGATGGGGGATTCCGAATGCACTGCAGCAGTTTAGACTTTACAGCAAAGCCAACTCCATGGTTACGGCGAATGCCTTCGGGGACCCCCTTCCAGAAGAAGGTGTACCCAGCACCAACCTCTGTCAGGGAGTCCTCCCCATGTAGTCTGGTCTCGCTGAGCGCTGCTATGTCGATGTTATATCTTGCAAGCTCCAGGGCCACCAGTGCTGTCCTGCGATAGGGCCTATCAGGAGTTTCGGCCAGGTCCAGCAGTGTGCGTGACGTTCCACGAAGCAATGCTTAACTTTTTTTTCACTTTGAGTTTTCGACCGCAAAGGGGGGATGCTCTGACGGTTGCGGTTTACCGTCCGGAGTATGAGGAGCAGACAATTTTTGAACCACCTTTTCCAGGTCCTTCCCCATTTCAGGGGTGAGCAGTGTGGAGCTGCTCAGTCGCAGTGGAAGCTGCCGAAAAGACGCACTGCTCCATCCTGCAGTCTTAGCGACCATCACTCCATTGCCGCCTGTGTGCATGGTTTGGTTAGACACTCCCAGCCACATCCTTGGCCTGTGCCCACCACCATTCCACATCGCCACATGACTTGGGGGGGGGCGGGGGGGATGGGCAAGAAGCTTGTGCTACTGATTGTTCACACACACAAACACACACAAATTGTCATCACTCACCTTCATATGGAAGCTTGTTTCGGCCAATGAATAAACAAAAAAGTAAAAGAAATAATTGACTTTTCATCTCACAATTGCGAGATATGAAGTCAGAATTGTGTGAAATATGTTTGCAACTGCGTGTTATAAAGTCAGAATTGCAAGATATAAAGTCAGAATTGTGTGATATAAAGTCGCAATTCTAGAGACAAATGACAGAAGCGCGACTTTTTATCTCACAATTCTAACTTTTTTTTCTCACAATTGCGAGATTACACCTCGCAATTCTGAATTTATAACACATAATTGTGAGTTTATATGTCGAAATTCTGACATCTTTTCTCAGAATTGTGAACAATTGCAGGCCAATTCTAAGGAAAATAAAGACTTTTTTCCCCTTAGAATAGTTTATATCTCACAATTCTGACTTTAACACGCAATTTCAACTTTATATCACGCAATTGCAAATTTATATCTTGCAATTACTGACTATATCTCGCAATTTTGACTTTATGATACGCAATTGTGACTTTATATCACGCAATTCTGACTTTATATCTCGCAATTCTGACTTTATAACACGCATTTGTCAACTTTATATCATGCAATTTTTTGACTATATCTCACAATTCTGAGTTTGACACGCAATTGAGACTTTATATCACGCAATTCTGACTTTATATCTCACAATTCTGACTTTATAACACGCAATTGCGACTTAATATCACGCAATTCGCGACTTTATATCACGCAATTCTGACTTTATATCATCATGCATTTCCTGACTTTATAACACACAATTGTGACTTTATATCACGCAATACTAACTTTATCTCTTGCAATTTCTGACTTTATATCTCGCAATTTTGACCTTATAACACGCAATTGCGACTTTATCATGCAATTCTGACTTTATATTCTCGCAATATTGACTTTATATCTAGCAATTGTGACTTTATATCATGCAATTCTGACTTTATATCTAACAAACCTCACTTTATATCATAGCATTTCTGACTTTATATCACGCAATTTTGACTTTATGACACGCAATTGCAACTATATATAACGCAATTCTGACTTTATATCTCGCAATTTTGACTTTGACACGCAATTGCAACTTTATATAACGCAATTCTGACTGTATGACACACAATTGCAACTTTATATAACACAATTCTGACTTTATATCTCGCAATTATAACACACAATTGCGACTTTATATCACACAATTCTGACTTTATATCTCGCAATTCTGACTTTATATCTCGCAATTCTGACTTTATGATACGCAATTCTGACTTCATATCACGAAATTCTGACTTTATATCTCGCAATTCTGACTTTATAAGACGCAATTGCGACTTTATGTCATGAAATTTTTACTATATCTCACAATTCTGAGTTTGACACGCAATTGAGACTTTATATCACGCAATTCTGACTTTATATCTCGCAATTCTGACTTTATAACACGCAATTGCAACTTAATATCACGCAATTGCGACTTTATATCATCATGCATTTCTGACTTTAACACACAATTGCTAGCCTGACTTCGTCATACTCATATTCTATTGAGAATATGAGTCTGAGACCGCTCCATTAAGCTTTGATTATGAGGCGTGTCGTAACCAAACCAGGAAAAAACAACAACTCTGCACTCAATTGGATAGTCGGTAGACCTACAACCAATCAGAGCAACGCAGTAAGTCAACTCCTTTCCATAGCGCAGTTTTCAACTACAGAACTTACTTATTTTAGAAGTTAAATAACAAGTGTTGCTTCTTTTACTTACTTCTCAATGAGTCCGACCAAAGCAGAAACCACAACGACCACAGGCTTTTCATTACACATCTTCTTAGTGACCATCGGAGCCAGCTGATAAGTTACACTTTTCCCGAATCATGTGGGAAGGACGGCAAAATATCTTTCCGATCGACAAATGCCTTGATTGCAGTTCTCTGTTTGTCTATTAAAATTAATGCGCTGTCGATTTATTTTACAACAGACGCGACAGCGGAACGTTGATAACGCTGATGATTACTTGCAGAGCAATCTGTCCATCATCGTATAAAGCCCGCCTGGCAATTTGATTGGCGCGAACATTGTTTGCCTGATCATAATTACTCCTCAATGGATTCGAGTCCAGACCGAACTTCCCGTCCAAAAAAATGTTGTGGACAGAGTTCGGGCTGGCATACAGGCTACACAATTGCGACTTTATATCACGCAAATTCTGACTTTATATCTCGCAATATTGACTTTATATCTAGCAATTGTGACTTTATATCACGCAATTCTAACTATATCTCGCAAACCTCACTTTATATTCATGCATTTCTGACTTTATATCACGCAATTGCGAATTTATATATTGCAATTCTGACTTTATTTCTTGCAATTTTGACTTTATAACACGCAATTGCAACTTTATATAACACAATTCACAAACACTTTATAACAAACAATTGCGACTTTACATCTCGCAAATCTGAGAAAAAATGTCAGAATTGTGAGATTAAAAGTCTCATTTATCTTTTTTTATTTTTCATTCTGTGGCAGAAACAAGCATCCATACCTTCATGCTATCCCTGTTGTATATAAATGTCTTTCTTCAGATAAACACAAACAAAAAAAAATAGGAAAATAATCCATATCTGTGAGTCCATGTAAAACTTTTGAAGTGAATCAGTAGGTATGAGTGTAAGAAACATAGCAATATTTTTAACTTTTACAACTATAATGACAAGACAATTTAAATTTTTTGGTGAAAGTATCCCTTTAATGGCAACAGAATTTTAGAATGAATGAAGATGACACAGACAGACAGAGAGAGAGAGAGAGAGAGAGAGAGAGAGAGAGAGAGAGAGAGAGAGAGAGAGAGAGAGAGAATTTTGTGAACACCACGCACCGAATTATCAGTTAAAAAGGACAACCATTGTTAAAGAAATCAGTTTTAAAGAAACCCACGCTCTTTTCTGTGGAACACAAAAAATAAATAAATGAATTATTAACTCATCAAACAATCATTTTCCCTCTTAAATTTCCTTAACATAAAACAATTATGTTGCAGGTTGCAATATCTGAATTGAATTAATTTGATATGGGGAATGCAGAAAAATACTGTTCATTTTTAAGGAATAATAATTTAAATTTTAGACTGTTCATCACATAAACTTGTTTCTTTAGAAGGCAAATATCACAAGTCATATGAAATATTTGTATCATGCTTTTTATCTGGAGCTTGACAGACTGTTTGACTTGACATTTTGTGATCTATGGATGTTTAAAAAACAAAAAAACAGCAAATGGGTTTGTAATGAAGTTAGTGTGTAAGCCTCAGTGTTCATGCATGTGTCTGTGATGTCATGAGGCTTTACTGTGACGCTGTCCGTGGTCCTGAATCAACTTAAGCTGTAGAAGCTGCTTCTCATGTCAAATGCGTATTTCTTCACTCATGGGACGCACACCCAGCCTTAGATTAAATTCAGTGGCCAAGCCTCTGTAGCTCAAGCTTGAGTTAGCACTTCATTTACACAATCTAACCTGAAGCTGTGTCCACCCTAAAAGACTATTTAGGCTATTCTACTTAGTTTGCAGTGACAAAACATACGAATTATGTCAAAAAGGGATATGTAAGACATAAATTGTGAATCACTATGTTGAAAAGAGATCAGCGACTCCCAATAGACAACTATATTAAACAGTCTATTTAAAATATTTAATACATCTTTTAAGTTTTTTTTTTTTATCTGTTTGAATGAATGATTTAATGACTTCGACTCAGAAGAATTCACTTGTTACTGGATGAATTAGCGTTTTTAAACGAATCGAACAATATGAACACAGGTATAAATGTTCCGGTGTGATCGTACTCGTCAAAGATTTAATAGACACAGTTGATTCATTAAAAAGGTAACAATACATATACACAAGTTGTTTTAAGAAATTAGTTAAATCCCTTGTTTTCACATGTTTTCTGCTGTTTGTAGTATAAATACACCTCTGATCTGCTTGGTCCAACTGCTGAGTCTTATGCTATGAAGGAGAAAGAAAACTCCTGGCAACTCAAAAGTAAATTAAAAGCACATGGCAGGAGGATGATGGTTACAGGAAGATATCCAAGTCATTGAATATCCCATGGAGGACAGTTAAATCAATAATTAAGTGTGGCACAGCTATAAATCTAGAGCAGGCCATCGCCAAAAACTAGGAGAGAAAAGAGGGAGGCCTCCAAGAGACCACTGACAACCTTAAAGAGATGAGTGCAAAACTGAGCTTTATGTAACACTGCACATTTCCAGAAAGTTTGAGGCATCCTTGAGGTCTCTTTTGAAACTCTTGGAGACACATGTCAGAGTATACTAGGGATTATTTCTCAAATGAAAATATAACAAGCAAGAGATTTAGGGGGCTTTGTATGCATTTTGGTTGTTTTCAAAGTACACATTTTTAAAACAAGACCGTTATCATTGTGTGTTCAGTCTATAGGCACGTATTGTTTCTTTACAAAGTGACATCGCCAACTACTGGCCTTCTGTACTTTTGTATGGGAAAAACGCAAAGGAAAAGTGTTTCTGGTTTGGATACATCTTTGTCGTTGTGACAGTTTTTTTTTCTGTGTTTAGTTTCATTTTCATGGACTTTTAGTTTGTTTCTCTTCAGTTACCTGTTTTCATTGTTCTAGTTTCCCGCCAGTCTTTAGTCACCATGGACACTCATGCAACCTGTTCGTCATTTAGTTTGTTATCATTGTATATTTAAGTGCGAGATATGGTTTGTGTTTGACACGCTGTATCATTTGTTTATAACCTTTAGATCTAATTGTGTTTGTTTTGTTTAAAGATTGTTGATAATTTAACCTTTTGAAATCTTCATCGTCTCCATCCGACTACAACATTACAGTCGTGTAAACGTATCTCTGAGTATCAATTTTCTTACAATTAACTTCATTGCTGCACTCTCTTAATAAATATAGTAACGATTCTTTCATTGTGCATACTTAATAAATCTACTAAACAAAAACTGCTTTGTTAATACATTTTATTCCTATTTAATCCATTCAACTACACAACTACTGTACAACCAGTTAGAATCTCCACTGATTTTTAAAGGAGTAGTTCACTTTTAACCCTTGTGCATCAATTAAAAAAAGTTACACACAGGTAAAAAGAGGACAAAAATGTCCATGTCAAAAAACTGTCATAAAAATGTGACGCTTTGGAGCACAGACTTAAGTTTGGTATCATTTTAAGAAGACCCTTTGCAGATTATTACTGAAAGTAAAAAAAAAAAAGTAAATCCAAAAAAATAGTCTTATGAAAATCATTTATAAAATATATTTTATATAAAATATATATTTTATAAATCAGGTTGAACTCAAAACTGCAATAAAATCAAAGCTATGAATCTAAATAGTTTGTGTTCCAAATTTGAGGATGATATCTCAAAAATGAGCTTTCGGTAACAGTTTGTTTGGGCGTAGTAACATATATTCCCCATTTGGGTTCCAGCAAAACCCCACTGGTGCTCACAGTGATTGGATTTGTTATTTGCAGTTTTTCTCTCTCAGTATTACAAACACACACATGCGCGCACACACACATATTTTTTATAACACACATACTAACCACACTCTGACATCCATACCAACACACCCACACAAATATTGTTGCATAATTTATCCAGTTGGCTCTATAATATGCCAAGCAGAAAACAGGAATAAAGCGATATTTGTTTTATAGGCCAAACTTAAAAAAATGGCACCATCTGATAAAAAATAATAAAAAAAAAAAGATTTGAAGCCTTGCAATCAGAACGAAAGCCTCTTAACAAAGATTGCATATTTTTATAGTTAACTGAACTGGGGATTAAAAATGGCAGTTTTAATAGGTTTCAATGGGGACATTTTTGTCCAAAAGGTGCTGAGAGGGAGTATTTTTTGTACCTAATGCAAAAAAATATTTTTTTAAGAAAATGAGGGTGAAATAGTAAAATTCCAATAAAAATACACACCTGTGCCAAGTTTTTTGCAGTTAGCTTTAACACAGGCAAAGTGATCAAAAAAAAAAAAAACTGAAAGACAAAAATGTCCATAAGGATGCACAAGGGTTAAAATAAACTTTTGCTTGTACTGTAATATACTCACCCCCATATCATCCAAGATGTCCACGTCTTTCTTTTTTCAGTTGAAAATAAACTAAGGTTTTAGATGAAAACATTCCAGGATTTTCTCCATATAATGGACTTCACTGGGAACCAAACGGTTCAAGGTCCAAATGAGAGTTTCAGTGCAGCTTCAAAAGGCTTTAAACAACACCAGACGATGAATAAGGGTCTTATCTAGGACCCTTAGAGTCATGACTCGAAAAAAGATTTGTTCATTTTGATCCACAAGTTTGAACAGGAGAGTCATGTGCGCTCATCACAGAACAGAGCAAGGCGAGCATTTGAGCTTATAAAACGTAAACTTTTTTTTTTTTAATGAGCGATCGTTTCGCTAGATAAGACCCTCATACGACCCTTGTGTCGTTTAAAGCCCTTGGAACAGTTTGCAGTTTGCACTAAAACTCTCATTTGGATCTTGAATCATTTAGTTCCCATTGAAGTCCATTATATGGAGAAAATCCTGGAATGTTTTCATCAAAAACCTTAATTTCTTTTCAACTGAAGAAAGAAAGACATGGACATCTTGGATGACATGGGGGTGAGTAAATTATCAGCAAAAGTTTTTTTTGTGAACTACTTTAACTCTCGCAAGAATCACTTCAATCGATTCAGTCATTACACTAATTCATCTTGACCATTAGAATCATTTGTTTGCAATGTCTTCTTTTAAATGGATAGATATCAACGAAAACACAACCAAAACAGGTAGTTTGCTCCTAAACCCAATTACAAAAAGCATTCAATGACAAAACCTTCGAATGGATACTGATATGAGATGGATCAAAGAATAAAAACATACTGAATCAAGCCACAAAACTCATTTCAAAGGTTCAAATCTATAACATATGCACAGCGACTGAAAAATTAAGGTGAGAAAACATCACAAGACTTCTGAAGAATATGTGGTTAATATTGAATGCGGAGTAGTTTGTACTTCTAAATTTTTTATCAAAGAAAATTTCCTTCCCGTCCAAAATCAACATTATGCCGTCATTTCTCTCAGGAAACATGTTTATCATGCTCATTTAGATGAAATGAAATGGAGAGAGACAGCTAGAGAGAGAGACGAACGCTGCAATCATGTGCAGGTCTTTCGAAATTTCATTTTGCAGACTCGCTCAAGTCAGGGTGATTAGCGCATGGTTAAATTTGATTAGCCTCTTTCTGAGCGTGCTAATTGAAAATGCTCTCACCGTGTATAATCAATATCACACAGTTTTGTGCGCTCAAAGACTGATTATGGACACGAGAACCTGCAGTCACACACACGCAAGACCCTTTTCTCTCTAGTTGCAGTCTTCTCACACAAAAAAATGAGCTGAGGAACATTTCTTGAGCTTATTTACTGTAGATGTTTTTCTCTGTGCTAACTGCGCAACTTGAGCTCTCTAAATTAATGAGGCTGATATAGTGCACTTCAGTGTTTATGTGTGAATAACTTCACTTCAAGTACAGAATCTCTTCATCAGTCCCTGCAAGTGGCCTCAAATCCTCCCGGGACGCTCATACTTAGAAGTGGGGAAGTCGTTATTATGATGTGATGGGCGTTCAAGTGATTTTGGTCATAATAAAATTGACGGATTAGGCAATTTTGTATTCCTCCCTCACTTGTATAATGTAGTTGGTGGCAAACACAGTACGTTTTTTAGCACTAACCAAATTAAACTTGAAACGAAGCTCACAAGGTGTGTAATTGATATTTATTGGTGTATTTTATCATTCTCGAGCTGCCATAAACTGGCTGAGAAGTATTTGCTGGTAAGATGTATTGCTTTTCTTCATTAAAAGTAGCCTACACAAGATGCATACTAAACTGGTACAGTCAACTTAATTATGATTTGCTTCCAGCTTGATTCTTTAAATCGACACGGCATCAACTGCAAGTTAGAGCTTTAAGACAATCTTGGCAAATACGACATTGCGGTGGCGTTCGTCTGCACTCATCTCGCAAATGTAATTGTTGCGACGTGACCTGAAGGCAGCGTATGCATTAGGATTATTATATTAGCATATGAGGGACGACTCGAAGCTTATGTAGAATAGCAATAAATCAATAGTACACTTGCACAGACACTGGGATAACAGTGATAATAATGAGGTAAAAATGAGAAATTATATCTTATTATTCACCCATAAGACAAATCACCCGTGAGATTGTTGTTTCTCCTAGTTAGCAATGAGCTAAAATGAAGAGAGAATGGTTTTGTTCTTTCGTGTCTCTGGCAGATTTATGTCTATGCACTCAGAAATGTGTTTAAAGACAACTTTTAGTTGACTCTTTCAAGCCATAAAGTGATATACTAAAATACGACAAATCATGCACATTTGAACTTTGTTAAACTTTTGAACTTAAAAAACAACAACAACAACAACAACTTGTACTCTTTCAGGCTACATTGTGAAGGCAATGTGACCTTCCACTGACATTAGATCCATCATTTGATTTCTTCTCTGACACGTTCTGAAAGGTCTTTCGAAGGTGTTCGATTGCTTTTATATTGATCAAATCTGTAGTAAAAATGAAATGTGCCTGTTTCGACCTCGCCTGTGGGAACATTGGGTGCACATTGTCTCGGTCACCAGCTCCAGCTAATGGCTGTATCCACAATTCAGCAGCAACACCATGTGTAGGCTACATAAATTGCATAAAAAAGATTTTCCAATAACACCTGAGCAATTTGAAGTGGCTGAACACAAATCATTGGTTTTAATGCTTGGTTTAAAAAAAGAAGAAGTAGTAGGGGAGCCGGGGCACAACGTAACGAGGGGCTAGTTGTAACACGCTTGTTTTAAATACTTCCACACATGCTGGCATGACGAAACTTGGTATATTTACTAGTTGCCATTTCAACACTATATAGAGGAATTATTGGAAATTCCAAAATCTTTGTAAGATATCACTGAACATGTATTTAACCATAGCAAAAGTGCATTTCTTACTTAAGTTCATTTTCCGTCTCTATTTTTTGTGTTTATTTAAAATTAGATAAATCTGATATTATTTGAATCTCCAATCTGTTGTTTAACCGTTGATTTAGTTCATTTAGTTCAAGTATACACTGTATTAATAAAACAAAACCACATAATTGTGCTAGACATGTGGGAAATTAATGTGAGGGAAAAAAAAACCTCTAAACCCTAAGTAGATTTACACAAATTGACAAAGTCAAAAAGTGTTACTTTGTGCCCCGCTCTCCCCTAGTTTGGGGTCAGTAAGATATTTTGTTTAACATTTGTAAGACTGTTCACCGCCCCTTATGAACATTAGCCATAGTTTTATGATTGATTACAAAATTACCGTAGTTTCCAACAAATTATCATGATTAAATGGTCTATAACTTCGCATCTAAACTGTACAAGAAAATTAAAAAGACACGTACTGTGAAATCTGTGCTTGCAAAGTCTGTGCACGAAATCCGTTCTGGATGATTTGTTTGTTAACATTCTTAAAAGGATAGTTCTCTTTAAAATGAAGATTCTGCCATCATTTACTCACACTCAAGTTGTTCCACACCTGTATGAATTTCTTTCTTCTGCTAAACACAAAGGAAGATATTTTTGTAGAAAAAAAAATACTATGGAAGTCAATGGATGCTGTCAACTCTGGTTAAAGGGATAGTACAATTTTATATATTTTTAGGTCAAACCGTTCTTGTCTATCTGTCATATAATGCAGGTCTATGATCACCACCTCAGAGCATGCACAGAGAAGTCCAAATTAAACATGACTTCGTAAATGTAAGTACACATTAATGGCCTAAGACACGAAACGAGCGATTTGTGCGAGAAAATGAACAGTATTTATATCCGTTTTTACCTCTTGTAAGCACAGCCACGTCTAAGTGATCTGAGGGCGCGGGCGCTTCGGTTACAAGAGGTAAAAACAATATAAATACTGTTCGTTTTCTCACACAAACCATTAGCCATTAATGTGTACTTACATTTACGAGTCATTAAATCATGTTTAATTTTGACTTCTCTGTGCATGCTCTTTGAGGTGTGATCCCATATACCTCCATTATATGACTGATAGACACGAACGGTTTGACCTAAAAATATCAAAATTGAAAATACTGTGGAAACAAAGACACCTACATCTTGGTTGCCCTTGAGGTAAGCTAAAACATACCAAAAATTTATTTCCAAGTGAACTATAACTTTAACGGCATTCTTTAAAATATATTTCTTTGTGTTCAGCAGAAGAAAGAGAATTCAAACAGGTCAGAAAACGCACTAAGCTATGCCAATCACAACACACTGGGTCAGCTAACCAATCACAGCACATTTCGTATTTCAGAAGGAGGGGCTTCATTCGAAACCTGAACTGTTCGGCACATTCGAGCCAGACTGGGGAGAGACGAGCTATAATAATGTAAAATATGTGATCAATAATATGTTTTTTAACAATCAAGCATGAATATTCCAACGCATTCTCATCCTTTAGCGTCATATAGAACGCTATATGATAAAACGGCGCTATACTACGCACATGGCACCCGTTATCGTTAATATAACACACACTGTGATAGGTTTAGGTGTGGGGTAGGGTAGTCTCATTTTACGCTAAAGGATTTATGACGACTTGGGTTCGCGTGTTATATTAACGATAAAGGGTGCCATGTGCGTAGTATAGCGTCGTTTTGTCATATAGCGTTCTATGTGACGCTAAAGGATGAGAACGGGCTGAATATTCATATATGCAATACATTTGATGAATTTAAGCATATAGCAAGCAATCAATTAAAGTTTTTAAATCAATTAAAACCTAAACACAATCCTTGTTCACATGCCTTTCCTTACAACATGTCTTCAGAAAAGTCTGAATACACACCAGTAATTTCAGATTTCCTGCCGATTTGTCGAGCTGACCCCTCTCATTCTCAGGAAGTGAACTTGTTAGCTCACCGCGGGGTGTTGCATCCATACGTTTCTGTAGTCTGCAGGGGGGAGGGGGTATTGTACACAACGATTGAGCATCTTTCTCTCTCTCTTTCTCTCTCTCTCTCTCTCTCTCTCTCTCGCTCAACAACCAGATGATGTAATTTTCTATCTAATTAAAGATTTCAATCAAGCAATTAAACCCTACAGTCAAATTATCCGCCAACCCGTCCAAACATCTCGTATCTGCCAAAACACCACTTGCGTTTTCCTTTCCATGCTGGTAAATTATCAAAAGCAGTCAGGCTAAAACCCTGTCCAGCCCTATCTGAGACAGAGGCTAGCTGCTATATGACTCACGACAAGCTTTTATCTTTAGAAAAAACATGATTTGAGCAGCCGCTTTAACCACACAACTGGGCATCATTACACAGCTGTGCGGTCAGCAAGAGAGGCGAAACGGAGAAGGATACATCCATTTCTCACAGAGATGGTCTAGCGCACACGTATAGACGTATATATGTGTGCAAAGAGACTCTTTCTGTACACACACGCTTTCCCGTGGGATGCTGTAATAGCCAGTTTAGCCAGTGGAGCTAAACCTGGTGCTGGCTTGAGGCACCGGGCCCATTACTCTTGCGTGCTCTGCTTTAATGGGACGATCTGTCACAGGGCGACCGTTCACGTTAGCTCTTCGCTGAGTGTTAAACCGAGTATGCTAGTCCATTACTCATTTCAACTTTTTAATGGGTGATTTAGCCACTCAAGCTAAAGCTAATACTATTTACTGTCTGCACTTAAAGAAAGACTACATTTCCCAAAGCTAACACTGCTTAGTCAAGCATTCATACGACATTAAGCCGAATCATCCATCGCATTGGCTCCTTTGAGAAGACAATGCAATACTTGCTCAGAACGCCCATTAAGCAGTGTTATTTATTTGTATAAATGAGATACTATTTTAAGTTATTTTAGTGCAGTAATTAATATATTAGCACATTTTGGTAATGTTTATTCTATTTTTAGTAACAAACATGGTTTTATTTTTAGTTTTTGTCAACTATAAACCTGGGATTTAGTCATCTATGTGTTGAAAAAATATCAGATTGTGTCATTGAAAATGCTGTGATGATGACCAGATTATTTTTGTCATTGTACATCATTTTTTATACATTTTTATTTCCGTTTTAGTTATTTTAGTACATCAAGTTAAAGTGCCCATATCATGCTATTTTAAAGGTTATTTTAGAGGTTGTTGTTTTAAATGTGGCCAGTATCAGATCCCAGTGTAAACAGATCATGGTCCTGAACTTACCCACATGTGCAAAAGAATGAGGTAAAACTTTATTTCGATAGTCCACTTTAGACATTCTACTAACTATAAGTAACTTTTCAACTACATGTCAACTAACTGTCATTAAAGTATTAGTAGACTGTCAGCTTAATATCTGCTAACACTTTATTTTGTTGGTCCCCCAACTGACATTCAAGGACTATAAGTAACTTGGCGACTACAAGTAAACTTTTTCTCCTAACCCAAAGCCTAACACCTAACCATAACCTAACAGTCTACTGACAGTCTACTACAATATACTAATACCAGAGGTGGGAGACTCGAGTCACATGACTTGACTCGAGTCACAATTTTCTGGACTTGAGACTTACTTGACTGGATGTCTGAAAAGACTCGACTTGACTTTAGACTTGCTCCTTGTGACTTTAGACTTGACTCGGACTTGTGCCTATTTACTTGAAATGACTTGAGGAAAAAAATACTCTAAAATTCAGTTTTTTAATGCGTCAAAAGAGGAAGCGCCGAGCGCGGGTGGTAATGCTTTCTGTGTGTGCGGGTTGAGGGAGAATAAAGCGTTGAGCTATGTAGCCAATCACAGACAGTGTGTTGATTTCCAGAACGCAATGGCCAATCAGAAGCATTTACGATAGACTCCCTCACAGGTCAAAACCCCTATGCTCAAAATGGACTTTTTGTTCAGTGCTGAATAATTCTGTATGTTGGCAAATCCTCTTATTATAACAAACAATGTGTATATATTATGAAAGCTTCTTTGATAACAGATGTGTGAGATCGCGATGAACTGTCAGCTTTTTAGGAATTACGTCAGTCACAACAACCCACGTTTTAAAAAAATAGCTGGTTTTAAGTCATTTAATGATGATACTCAGTAGCGGAGTGGCAATCCGGAGATTCAGGACTTTTCCCGGTGGGCCGGTAGTGTTCCGAGGCCGCGAGGACCGGTCTGAGTTCATCCAGCGGCCTGTACACAATCGTCTCTGCAACGGTGATAGTATGAAGCGCGCGTCCGAATAAAGACGGTGCACGAGCCGCAAAAGCCCATGCAACTGATAGCAGCGAAAAAGAGCGCCCCTCTTGATTTAAAAAACAACAGATTTTAGCGCTAGATCTCTCATTTAATAGCGAAATAAATTAATGATCTGCTATTAAACTGGAGATGTTTTATTTATTTTTGTATTAGCTGTACAACTTTCAGTCCAACTTTCATAGCATAAATAATTTGCAAGCTGCTAAAATAAAGCATACAAAACATCAGCTAAAATGATCTATAGGCTATATCATTATAATCAGAGCATGTGCATGTTTGTCAGTTATTTATTTATATCAGGTTATTAAAGAGCACAGACCTACGCAAAGGAGGTGCATGTGAAACGCCCTGTAAGAAATACTTTCCTTTTCAGGAAAAGTATCGAAATCCTCGATTCTTAATTGATTTCGGTATCGAAACAATAATTTTGGTATCGTGACAATGATTAGATTTGTTTTCTTAAATTCCATATGATATTTTGTGTGATTGGATCAAATCACCTGGATATTTAGAATGAGAACATACAATCTTTGGCACACAGTAGCCTACTAATTTAGAATGCAGTATCTTTTTTTTTTTACAAGATGGGAAAAGTTGTATTAATTCTTGTTTACTTGTGTTCATTTAATTTATTTTTATCTTAGAGCATTTAAAGTGCTTCTTAATGATATTTTATTTATAACACACAAGTTGATTTATTTATTTTTGTTAACCCATCAGCCCTCTGTGTCTAAAAGTAAAGTCCCAGAGTTAAAAAAATATGTAAAACTAGCCTGTGTGCGACTTGGTATGACTTGATGACCAAGTAGCGACTTGACTTGACTTGACAAAGAGTATGACTTGACTTGACCCTTACAACAGAATGACTTGACTTGACTTTGACTTGCAATGTTAAGACTTGGACTTGACTTGAGACTTGCATTTAGTGACTTACTCCCACCTCTGACTAATACTCTAATGAGAGTTAGTTGACATGTAGTTGAAACGTTACTTATAATTAGTAGAACGTCTAAAGTGACTATCGAAATAAAGTGTAACCAAGAATGATAAAAAGACGTCCCGCAGCATGCTGTGATACAGAAGGAGACACGGGGAACATCGGTCGCATTGCAAAACATCTGACCTGTATCAGATTTAGAGTCCCATACAAAAGTGGCCCAAATCAGAATCCAAAAGATCAGATTCCATGTGTTTTGTTTCCAGATTCCACAAAAACAGATATGAATCACAAGCAAGAAAATCGGATTTGGGCCACATTTAGCTGCAGTCTGAACGTAGCCAAAGAGTCTGAAAATGGTTTGTTTCAAGATTTGGTCTCTCTAAACCCCGCCTTTCTGAGAGCCTACTCAGGGGTGCGTTTCCCAAAAGCATTGTTAGCCAACTATGGTCGCAAGTTCTGTCGTTATCAGCATAGTTCAACGAATTCTGTGTTTCCCGAAACCATCATTCCAACGAACATTCGCAAACAGCATCGCAAAGTTGTGTGGTTTGAACAACAGCTCTCGACCTGTGGTTAGAGGCATCGTTTCTATATTGCAACACATTTGGACGTAATAAATCCTTATCTTGAGCAAAATAAGCAAGCTGACATTCAGTACAACCAGTGTCTTTTATTCAGAATACATACAAATGTAATTTACGTCTTTTAGTTTTTCAAAAGATTTGAAGTAACGTGTTTGCATGTGCGAACGTGCTCTACTATGTAAGAACGAGCCAAATATTGAGTCTGGTAATAAAGCAAAACAACTGAGAACAATTAGAAATAGTCCTCAGATGACATGTCTGTAATTTATATAAAACAAATCTAGCGTTAATTGGATCTTAAACAGTTTCATTAAAAGTAGTTATTACTCCACCACGATGCGAAACCAACGTGGTTGAACGATACTTTGCAACAATGGGTTTCGGGAAACAATCATGACTAGCTAGTTGATTTTTGTAACGATGCATCGTACTATGGTAGTGAAACAGTGAACTACGTCGTTGTACGGGAAACGCACCCCTGATTGGTCAGATGGCCCAGACTGTTGTGATTGGTCAGGTGGCCCAGTCTGTTGTGATTGGTCAGGTGGCCCAGTCTGTTGTGATTGTTCTACTCTGGTCTGATTGGTCAGGTGGCCCAGTCTGTAGTGATTGGTCTACTCTGCTCTGATTGGTCAGATGGCCCAGTCTGTTGTGAGAAAAAACGTTGCACAACGTTTTTTAAACAGAAGCGCTGTTCTGATGACGCAAGAGTTGCAACTATGGCAGCTGAGAAGGCCATTCTTTGTGTTCTTTGTGAATAATTTTTGGAGCCTGATGAAGTCGGTATAAATGTGTTTAATACAACAAATATGCCAGATTTTACTGTTACTGCACTTGCCACCCAGAACACAAGAGAACATCCCAATTGATTGAAGGGATTTGTGGAAACTGAAATTGAAGCACACATCTTACCTAAGTGAGACTAAAACACATCTATTTAGCCTCACATATTGACTTTATTTGTTTGTAGTTCGTACTGTTTTAATACCCTGTATTTTCTTTATCATTTTTAGGTAAAACACATTGTTTATTTCTATACCAAATGTTATACACTTGCAATGAAGCTAAAAATATAAACAACTACGTCATTATGTTGATATCCTACATTTTTACAATAAAACTTACTACAAACATCTTCTAATATCCTCAGTTGTTGTGTATACTGAGCTGCATCAAACACATTTCTCAATTACTTTCCTTAAAGTCATTCTGCGAGTTACTTTAATACATGTTAATGCTGATTGGACTGCAGTTCTGACACACACCAAACAAGAGAACATATATCTCAAACCCCATTGCACACCAGTGCATGCCGTTTCCAGGAAACATGGCATCCAACCCGAAAACCGTAACACTGAACTTGAACGTGCCCCTGTTGTGATTTAGTCTTACCCTGTTTTGATAGGTTAGATGACCCAGTGTGATTGAACTGCTCTGATTGGTTAGATTTAGTTAGTTAGTTTTTTTCATATCAATTCCAGCATGACAACATCCTCCTCCTTTTGAAGTGCACGCAAAGTGGATTTGCAGCTCAGAAAACGCTGTCTTTTCTAAATGTCAACAACACAAACCAAACTCTTCCAGGCCTCAGCGATGTCTAAATTATATATATATATATATATATATATATATATATATATATATATATAATATTTCACTTTATGTTCCATATATATTACTTCAGTTAATGTTCATGAATTTAGTTTTTATGCTTTACGTTTTTGTCAACCCTGTGATTAAATGGTCTATGTGTTGATATCCAGGGTGTCTAAAGGAAAAGCACCGGTGAAGTCTTCAGCGAGCAAACTCATGATGCTCCAGTGAGCTTGTGATGGACAGCTACTATAAAGTAGCCAAGAACATCTTGTCCATAGTAACTTTGCCCATCAGTTTTTCAGTCCAACTGCCTGTCACGTATTCAGTCATGTGTCCAATCGTCCGTGGTCCTACACAAGACAATGAGGTCATGAAGGTGGTGAAACCTGGCTGTTTGAAATTCTACAAGGATCATTTGATACATTACTATGACATATGCTTCTTTGTGCAAAATTTAATAGCAGATGGCAACAGACAGACAGCCCGATCCAAACCTCAAATGACACTTACGTTGATACTTCAAAGGGAAGCCTTGTTAGATTATTTAAAATGAAAAAGTGATCACAAATAATTGCTTTAAATGGCCCTTCTAACATCCATCAAACCTCAGCATTAGTGACAGAGACTATTTTAGCTTGGAAAGACAATGGAAAAGTTTAAGCTACAGATTTATGATTCTAATTCTAATTGATTGGGTTAAAATACATTTGCTTAAATATGTCTAAAGTAATCTTATATAGGGAACTTTCTAGCATTGTGAATTACAACAAATATTGATAAAAAAAAACATCAGGATACAAACTATGCAGCTAAATTGTTATTTATTTAATAGAAATGTATTTAACAGCTAATCAAACCAAGAAACTATTATGTTTCGGTCATCAATGATCCAGTGATTTGATTTGTGTAAATGCTACAATGATTCACTTATAAAGACATTAATCTGTTATGTCCATAAATGAACTAGCAAGGATTGAATTTGAGAATGATTAAGTGGTTCGCTCATAAAGACACTTGTTGTCTTCTACTGACATTATTATGCAACCTAAAAAAGATTCAGCTAAAAAAATTCCCCATTGCTTGATTTTGACGGTCATGTTTTAAAAAAATTGTAAAATATGAATAATAATAAAAATAATCATATTATTATATTATTTAAACAAAATATTTATATTATTATACAGCTAAATAACAGTCAACAATAATTTAATTTTAGATGATTCATAAGACAAAGTCAGTGGAATTAAGAATCAAAATTAAGATTAACCAATAATTTAGTTTTTTTTTTACTTTTTACCGACATCCGTACAGGCGTTTGGAGGAGCAGAACCGGATTTCACAAAGTACAACATGTCTTTGATCCTGGAACAACATTCAAATCAACCAATCAGGTTGAGGGACAAGTTCACAGTTATTGGCAATTTTTGGCTTACAACCATGGTTAGGTGCTTCTACGTCAGAAGCACGGTCATCACCTATAATTTCCCTCTGATTTTAGGGAGAAATGATGTGTAGGGTTCGGTTTAGGTTCTCTCCTCAGGGTTCTCTCCTCAACCACCACCAGTCTGCATCATACATTTGGATGATGCGATGGCAGCCACAGTACAATGGCGCCAGTGCCGCTCACAACACACCAGCTATGGGAGGAGAGAGATAGAACCAATTCAGTTGATGGGGATTATTAGGAGGCCATGACTGATAATGGCCAATGGAGGGAATGTGGCCAGGACACCAGGGTTTTCCCCTACTCTGTTATGAGAAGTGCCATGGGATTTCCAGGTCCACAGAGGGTCAGTTAAACCTTTGGTTTAACTTCTCATCTGAAGGATGGATATGGTTAGGATTAAATTTTCACACAGGAATGTTCTTCCAGTATCAACAAAATATGTTGACCCAGGAACATGTCTTACTTGGCAAAATCAGGACATGAGGACTAGGAGAGTTAGTCTCATGTAAGCAGACCTTCAGACTGATGGCAGAAGGTCTAGACTCCGTCACAGCTTTCATTGGCCCAGGACCACCCAGAGGCTGTCTGACTGACATATAAAGCAACCAATCACAGTTTGTTTTATTTAGCAACATGTTTAGTAGTGTGAATGTAAAAATGTAAGTATCTGTGACATCAGCTGAAAATTAACATCAATTTAAAGCAATTTGTGAAAAAATGCCGTTAAAAGTGGATCGGACTGAGCACCTAAAGATTTGTAGCTAATCAGCAGTAGGGGGTGTGTCCACTCATGATGGGGAGGAGAGAGAGCCAATCAGCAGTAGGGGCGTGTCCACTCAAGATGGGGGAGGAGAGAAAGTAAGCTAGAGGTAGATTTGAAGACTGTAGAAAGAGAAATGGCTGAGAGACATTACAAAAGAAAAAGGTGAAAATTCAAAATGAAAAGAAAGACTATGATCAGGCAAGAGCTTTAGGACCCTCTTTATTTTTCCTTGTCATTTGTTCATCATCTTTGGTTTATATTTTACAGTGCTTTATTTTGCTTTGCTTATAAGGACATCCACTCTTGCTTTGCGTTTTCATTGTCCTCTTGCGAGAGGTTCTCTCGTATTATGCATGTTAGCTTACGCTATTGAAAATATTAATCTTTGAGATATTGAAGCCAAAAATCATCCTTAATTTGTGTATCCTTTGGCAACGCAGTGCAGCAGCTAACAGACCAAGAGCAGGCTGTCTAGCGTGCTCACTGGCTGCCCTGCAGCAACTGCAGCAGCCTACCACTAAGCCCGGCATGACGCTCACACCAAATGAAGGGAGCTCGCGCCCTCATTCGAGTCATAGCCCGCCAGGATGGTCGTGGCTTAGCGTAAATAAGCAGGGGCTTGGAGGCTGTTTTCTTTTCATCTCTTCAGCGAAGCTCTCCACATCGCTGGATCTCTCATCAGGGGTTGCGAGCTCTGCGATGCACTTCCGATGTTGACCCTGCGGGTTTGGCTCGAAGTGTTCACACTCCGCCTTTTGCAGGACCGCGCAAAAAGCGCCGTTCTCTAAGGCCAAACAGATTCAACGGCAGTTTTAACAGGATAAGTCGTGGAATGCATCATTCTCCACAAGGCTTCACTTCCACTTCTCCGCGTCGCTCTCTCAAGTGGACAGCGCTGCCGAGAGGGGATACACTGCCATTCCCCCTGTGGAGGATGTGGTTGCAGCGCACCTTTGTCCGCCCTCCGCGAAATGGCACTCCCGTCTATAGCCTGCAGAGCCACATCCACCCTTGTCGGCCACGCATACACTGCTGCCAGACAGGCCGCTTCGGACAGGCCACTCCCGCCCTGCATTCGATGGCTGTACTTGAGACCCTAGCTGCACATTTAAAAGCATGAGAAGCCATCCCAGGGGTTTCAGAATGCGTGCTGAGCACAATAAAGCAGGGCTATTCACTTTTAAGCGCAGACCGCGACAACAGTGAATACAGAAGTAGCGCATCTACTCCATGCAGAAATAGCAAAGCTGCTGTGCAAAGGGATCATAGAATTTGTACCGCCTTCTCTGAGCGAGTCAGGCTTTTACAGCCGTTATTGTCTCATACCCGCTGCTGCACTGCGTTGACAATGGATACACAAATTAAGGATAATTTTTGGCTTCAATATCTCAAAAAGATGCATCTTTTCGATCAGCGTAAGCTAACTTACGCAATACTCAGTTTCCCTTCTGATACGTTTCAGAGGGACTTTACTTATAGTGTAATTAATTTCGCATTTCACAGCCAGCCCTATAATTAAACCAAAGATTTAATATGGCAAGTCAATAACAAGTCTCTCAAGATGTCACAATGCCAACGTCTGTCCTTTATCTACTGGGGAAACAAAGCATCTTGAAGTTAATCCTGCAAACACAGTTTTGGATGCATTTCACTCAATTTGGTCTTTCTGCCAGCATCAGTTTATTCACCATGGGAACTAAGACCAAAGTGGATTTGCAACATCAACTAAATCTCTTTCCATAAACCTTTTTTGATGTTTTGTACTTCGCATCCTCTCTATATAACATCCATACATACATTAAAGCAGACTTTTAAATTTTCTGAGGAAAATGTGATGGTGCTTGTCGATGCAAAACACACATTTTACAGTACATTTACATTTATGCCAGATGCTTTTGCCAAAACGACTTGCACTGCATTCAAAGTATACATTTTATCAGTTAATGCATTCATGCCAGAAGAAAATCACCCAATTTATACAAATTGAGGCATCATTCATGTGTGCAGCACATGAACCCTGTGTGCGAAGAGTTACATTAAGACCATTTAAAGTTAAGAGTTTAAAACGCTGAACCCAGAGTATGAGAAAACCACCATTGAAATTCATTAAATAAAAAGGTAACTATACTTTGAGTAAAATGTTCAATTTCTATAGAACACTTTAGTCCTTGAATCAATCCCAGTCTGTAGTTATTGGTTTTGTATCTGATTTTGTCTGATATTGTCTGATTTTGTCAGATGGCCCAGTCTGTTTCTATTGGTGTACTCTTCCCTGATTGGTCAGATGGCCCAGTCTGTTGTGATTGGTCGACTTTGGTCTGATTGGTCAGGTGGCCTAGTCTGTTGTGATTGGGGTAGTCTTCTCTGATTGGTCAGATGACCCAGTCGGTTGTGATTGGTCTACTCTTCTCTGATTGGTCAGATGGCCCAGTCGGTTGTGATTGGTCTACTTTATTCTCATCTGTCTACTCTTCTCTGATTGGTCAGATGGCCAGGTTTGTTGTGATTGGTCTACTATGCTCTGATTGGTCAGATGGTTCAGTCTGTTGTGATTGGTCTACTATGCTCTGATTGGTCAGATGACCCAGTCTGTTGAGATTGGTCTACTCTGCTTTGATTGGTCAGATGACCCAGTCTGTTGTGATTGGTCTACTATGTTCTGATTGGTCAGATGGCCCAGTCTGTTGTGATTGGTCTACTCTACTCTGATTGGTCAGATGGCCCAACCTGTTGGAATTGGTCTACTTTCTCTGATTGATCGGATGGCCCACTCTATTCTGAATTAAATTAATTATTTATTTATCTAAATCCATACAATTATCCCATATTGGGAAACCCTGAAAGGTTCTATATGTGAAGCGCCTGATGGAACCCTTTAAGATGCTACATAGAACCTTTTCTTCTATTTTTTATTTAGCAAACTCAGCAACCCAGTTTTGCAGTGACAGACAAATACTAGCATGGAAGCTCAATTGATTAGGAGAGTTTGTCTGAATGATCACATTATTTCACTGCCAGAGTGTGGCAGAAGAGATATTGTCACAATTCGACTGTCAGAGCAGAGAAAAAGTCAGAGCAGCATCTCTATAAAGCAGCTGTTATTGTCTGTCACACCGTGGATAATTATCGTTTGCTATTGTGAGAACGCAAATACATTCATTTTCCCCTGTCTCTATCCCTCGCACATACATACACACAGTGAATTTGAGACACTGTCGCAATGCTCTTTTGAGTGACTCTGAGATATGGTGTTAGGTCAATCCAGTGACACAACCGCCAATCAAACACGAAATCCGTATCAGCAATCCACAGACACGCTGTTCAAACACATCCTCTCTTTCTCTGTCTTCTAGCAGGCTATGCCATGCAAGCCAAGAGGAAAAATATCTGTCCTCTCTCCTCTGCTCCAGAAGAAATCAGTTAATTTCTGAGATTACTCACCAAACAGTTCAGTCCATTCCTCTGAAGTTAGTCACACCTACTATTGGAATACAACAGTGAGACAAAAAAAATTGTGGTGTTTGCTACTGTAAATTAATCATGCTAATTGTAAAGCATGTTCATACTCCTATTTTTAAGTACTTTGGTCTAATTGTCTAATTGTCCAAATATAATCATTGGATACAAGACACAGATACCAAAAAGCAACACTGCATAAGATATTATTACTTTTTTCAGAGAGTATCTCTTTAATCAAGTGTATTTAACAAAAAGGGACAATAAATCTGCCAGTGAAGTAAGACCAAATACACTTTTCCTGATATAATCTATGAAAACATTTAATATATGATGCAGGGTTGCATATTTATCTTGTAAGTCTTTTTTATATATTCTTTTTTTAGTGGAAAACAAGCAAGAAAATACTACCGGTAACTGAAAATGCTTTTTTTGTGTAGATTACACTTTTATCCAATGGATGAAAGCTTCAGCCAAATGTAAAAATGCAAATGTAGTAGGGTGTTGGGGTCTGTTTATTTGAAAGTAATCCCAAGTACAATGCAAAAATACTTCTGTGTGTAGCTCGTTCTGCAACAGATGCTAAAATACTAAATGATGCGAAACAGTCATAGTCAAACAAATGAAACTGTTCCTCATATCCTCATCCCCATCAACTTTTATCATACTTCTCTGGTTGGTTAGTCAGTACACAGTTGTATTTCATGAAGCAATTAGACAAAATCAGTACCAATATATCCTAGTCTAAATGAGGAAACAATATCACAGACCACTCAGAATACATTAGAAACCACATCAACACATTAAGACTTACTAAATACTTAGAAACTGAATAGCAAGAAACCACTCAAAACACCTTAGAAATGACTCGGTAACACATCAAAAGCACTCATAATTAGTTACCGTGTTGCAACCATTCAGAAATCCTTATTTAGTAGATTACTTACAAATTGTAGTCATTTACTGATTCCAAATGTCTGTGTGCGATTCCATAAACCTGGAAGACCTTGTGAACAGTTATAAGCAGTAGACTTTTAGAGAAATGGAAATTTAAAATTTAATAAAAAGAGTAAGGGACAATCAATAGCCTACATTATGAAGAGGTTACTGCCATTGTGTGAATAAAAAAAAAGTAACTGGTGACTATGGGTATTTTACAGCACTGTCCTATGTTAAAACCACTAAGAACACCTTAACAATCACATATAGCACCACCCTGACGACCACTCATCATAGTGGTTCAAGCTCTGCAGGCAACCACAATTGTAATTTCAAGAATCTAGCTTATGAGTTCATCTAATCACATTCACTCACAAGTAGGTCTTATCATGTCCATCTTTTCACACATCCAGACCACTTTTCATTCTCTCCCTCTCCTCTCTCATTCTCTGTAGTTAGTGTTAATGGATATCTGTCAGGACGAAAGCCGAGAATAGACTAATGGAAGCGCTCGCGGTTATGAAGATGAATGTATATCTGGTTGTGTCACTGATGACCGTCCACCTCATCTCCGCCATTAGTACAGCGGCTCTCTCCATTTAAGGACCCTTACCAAAGTTCTCGGTGCTCTAATGACATCTGTTCCTCACTGCAGGACACCTTTTGAGAAACGTGCATAGAGATTTTGAACTCTAGAGAAGAAACTTCTGAAGAAAGTGTGGAGAAACTTCTTTCCGAACTGTCTTTCTGTTGGTTAGTATATCTGACCATTAATGCTATTCTGATTCTAGATGTCCTTGTATCTTTGTAGATTTGCTCTTTCATGATTTAAGAAACACAACAAAAAATAAAAACCCATCTTATAGTCATATTGAATCCAACAAACACAGTGGTTATGGTGGCCTGTGAAAATGTGGAAAGATTTTTTTTTCATTGCATGATAACAGAAAGAGGTTTGAGTTGGCTTTTTTAAAGCATATTTGGTAACACTTTACAATACGGGTGCACTAATATGCATTAATTCATGCTTAACTAATGCACAGATAATCATGAGTTAATGTATAACTCATGAAGAACTAAACCATTAATTAATGATTACTGCATCAGCAACTAATAAAGAGTCTATATGATTCATAGATTAAGTAATACATGAATTGCTATTAATTCAATGTGCCATTGTGTATTAATTCCTTAACATATTTTATGAACTAATAGTGTAAATTAATGTGTTAATTACCACAATTTGTCAAAGCTATGCACTTCAGCTTCCAGTTGTCTGCTTTAATTAATCATTAGCTAATGATTTGCAAAGGTATCATTATGTTATGACTTTACTTGTTGGGGCACATCATTATTAACTAGTCATTTAGTAATTGTAGTAATTTGCACATGAATTTGCACTAACAAAGCAATTAATCATGTAATAATGCATATTAGTGTACCTGTCATATTATCTGAAAGTTGAAATACAAGGCTTTGGCTAAAAAAATTGAGTTATGGAATTAATCCACAATTACATATTTAATTGATATCAATTCATGTACTAAGCAGTGGTGGAAAGAGTACTGACAAATTGTACTTAAGTAAAAGTATTGCTACTTAAGTAATAATTTACTTGAGTACAAGTAGAAGTACTGAAATATAATATGACTCAAGTAAGAGTAAATAAGTAGTTTGCTTAAAAACTACTCAAGTAACTACATTACAAAGTACTTTAGTATTGTTCTATTTTTACCCAAAATGGGAAGATGACAGCGAAATGGAGCGCTAAAAACTCTCATGTCATCTATTTCATTCATACTGAAGGCCCAGTACTGATGCATAGAAGTATTAAACTTACACATTTCAGGAAATGCCTTATATGGATATAATAACATGCAAATAGTGATGTTTTGACTGATGAAACATGAAGACAAACACATTATAGCTATAATATATCTGTGTTCATCAAACTATCAGGTATTTTCAAAAGAATGATGTATGTCTTGAAAGGGATAGTTCACCCAAAAAGGAAAATTAGCCCACGATTTACGCTCCCTCAAGTCATTTTAGAAGATATTACTTTCTTCTTTCAGTCGAATGCAATCAGTGTTAGGCTATATTAAAAAATGGCCTGGCTCTTCCAAACTTTATAATGGCAGTGAATGACTGGAGAAAATTTGAAGCCCAAAAAAGTGCATCCATCAATGATAAAAGTGCTCCACATATAGACTACTATTGTTGTTGTAAAGATAAAAAAAGTATTACTAATTTTGAAAAGTAAGTCCAGGTAAGATCATTTGAATGTTTTGGATTTAAATCATTCATAATTGAAAGCAAAGAAAGTTAATGGAGAGTTCCAATGAAAAAGGTATGAAAAACAATAAAACATTTCCAGTAAAAAAAAAATAAAAAATAAGTGGGGTATGGTTAACATGTTAAATTAAATTATCTTTTTTCGTTGTAGCCTACCGAAAATGTGCTGGGAGCCCACTGTTGCAATGGGAACAAACTACACTTTTATATGCATCTGACTGACAGCTAAATCATGCGATCTTATTTCACTTTTTTCAGCTTTGTACAAAGTTTGCTTCGTATATTTAGTTTAACTGTATTGTTAAACAGGGCGAGCTTTACAATTAATTTGAACTGTGTGCATGTATTTTAGACACTTACATTGTTCTTGCTCCGTCCAAGCAAACCACGTCCATGTTATGAGCCGAGCTTTTTATTTACTGCAACTGCTCAGTGCTCTGGTATTATCAATGGTATGACCCATTTCAGTAGTTGCCATAATTAAATATTAGCAGAATACTCACTTACATTCACTGAAATATTGAAACGTTAGCGCTACTGATTCAAAACACGAGCGTCGTCAGTGATAATGATTGAATGTCAAACGCGGTTTGAACGCCCCGCCCCCAGCCGAACTAGAGATTTTGATTGGTTTTGCACCCGAGTCAGACCTGTCTGTCATTGGCTGAAGGGCTTCAGATCTGTCTGTTATTGGCTGAAGCGCAGTGCTCCACCGCAGTAGTTTGAATTGTCTGTCAAACGTCAGCTTGCCCTGTTGCTCCGTCGGCACCTTTGTCAAAGTACTTTTTACTTTTTATGAAATATAAATGTAGAGAAGTTGAATATTTTATTTTTATTTTACTCAAGTAAGAGTAAAAGTACCATAATTTAATTATACTCAAGAAAGTAGAAAAAAATGAAAAAATCTACTCAAGTACTGTAACGAAAGTATTTGTAATTAGTTACTTTCCACCACTGGTACTAACTAATACATTAACCTTACATACTCTTAATTAAGTTCCTAATGTGGTAATCATTAATGAATAGCTTAAATAATCATTAATTCAGTATTATCTGTGCATTAGTTAAGCATTAATTAATGCTTATTAGTGCACCCATATTGTAAAGTGTTACCGCATATTCCAAAGTGTGAACCCACAAATGTTTAAAGTCAGCATGAAAAAGAAGTTGCAATCATCTTTACTTCCCTATTTTGACATATCCGAGTGAAACGACTTCTCAGAACCAGAACAAATGCAGGGCGGGACCTGGTTTTGTCCATGGGGAAATGGTTGTGGTTTGCTATTGGTGGATCTCATTTGAGTGACAGGTGGCCCCGCCCACACGCCAGTAAACACATCATCAAAGAAGAGAAGAGATGAGCTGCAAGAGTGAGGGAATTTAATCTGATTAACGATTATGAGAGCCTATGAACTTAAAAAAAATAATGATGTGCACAATCATTTATCATAAAAACTGCAATATTCCGTTAAAAAGTAATTTCTCATCTTTTTAAAGTTAATATTATGTTCTACACAGATGCACTCACCAACAAAACATCTCTCATTTTGTTCTTTGTATAACTTAATTGCTGTAGAAGCAAGAATTGACATCTAATTTGTGATTTTACATCCCTCTGGGGTTTCTTATAAAACTGATCCACTAAAAACCGCTAACAAATGCTAATTGAGCTCAAGTCAGGCTCACTTACTGTAAAAGGCCCAGTATGAAATCACACAGCTCAGATCCATCAATTTAAACACTGAAGGGTAAAAACAGCAAGGCTAAAATTGTTTGACAGCTCTGTCTTGAAACATATGTCACTCAGCAACCCGAACACTTTACCTCCCAGCATGATATACCTAGCTAACAGCACTGGCTAGCATTTAAAAGCTACAGACACCAGGCTAAACGAGGGCTAATGCTCTTTCGAGCAGCTGCTAGCAGTGTGAGCAACAATAAAGCTACTAGCATGACAGCCTTTGGCTATAAATGTGGGCGCAGTTGTGTTGTGTTTGCAGTAATAATGAATGTTTAGACTGTGGGTAGTTCAGATCAGAGTGTTTTAGCCTCAGCATTGCCACCAAAGGGCTGGCTGACTATATTAAAGGCAGCAAGTATTAAGAAACCCAGCGGTGAGACCACGTGGCCGCAAGCCAGACCAAGCATGTGTGCCTGTGAACGTGCTAGCGTGGACGCTACATTGGCCAGTTTCCAACACAAGGCTTGGAATCCATGTTCAAACACCTGGGTGTGAAATGCAGCAGTGCTAAAGGCAGACAGATTGAAAGAGAGTGGGAAAAAGGATCAGCTTGTTTCTCCACTTCATGCCTAATGGAAACATTTTGTTTCTCTCTCACGGCCTTCTTCCATTTATGCCATCAGCCGCCCCTCTCTTAGGCGCGTTGTGATATATCTATGTGTAGGAGGACATGATATTAGAATTATTTCATTTTCATCATCATCAGAGAAGACAAAAATGAGGTTTGTTGTGCAAACTGTTTACGTTATTTGTGCACACCCCGATTCAGCTCAGAAAATCACTTTTGCATGCACTCACACACTTTCATTTTTCATGTTCATGCTACTGCCAATGAATTAACAAAGCTAAATTCTTTATTAAACCTGCTGGACCGTTATCAATGCAAATGTGACAATGCGATCAGGGCACTGCCTCTCCCGCTCTCTCAGTCTGTCTCTCTGCCAGAGGGAATATAAGGTCATTACTGCTCTAATTTAAATCTAAAATAGCAGCAGATTGCAGAATGTGTGTGTGAGGAGAATCACAAGAACAATATAATATTTGCAGAGTCGGTCAACATCGAGAAACAACCTCTGGTCTCCATACTGCGAATCATTAGCCTTTGCCTTGCTTTCTCAGACAACATCCTAGTGTCACGCTTTAGCAAAGTCTTGGTCACTTTGCAGACTTTTATGGCCACAATTTACAGCGTCCAAGCATTTTTTTTGGTTTGATGAAGGAATGGGTAAATATCAAATAGATTAGGGGACGCATGATATATATTGGTACCATATTTGTTTTCAGTCAAAATTACAGATCGGCATCAAATGGAAGTCCTTTTTATCCCTAGTGTGACTTATATATGAAATGGCTTCTAGGACAAGAAAACAAATACAAGTGTCAGGGCGGGACTTGAATTTGTCCATTGGGAATCGATTGGATGATTGTGGTTGCTATTGGTGGATCTCATGTGAGTGACAGGTTGCCCCTCTTTCTTAAAGGGGTGATGAACTGAGAAATAAAAGTCCTTGAGCTTTTGACATCTAAGAGGTCATCAAATTATAAGAATATCCTGTAAGTTTCACAACTGAAAACGTCCTTGTTAGTCCAATAAAAGCTTTTATTGACACAAGGCTCAGCAAACGACTTGTTTTTCAAAGTGGGGAACTATGACGTTGAATACTGAATATTGTCCGTCTGTTCGCTTCATTTCACCGAGGTTGTTTTACATTTTACATTTGCAGATCGATTAAGATTTAAGAACGGTGCCGTCTATATTGGATCTGACAGGAATGGTGCAACACACGGACTCTGGGTCGAACATGTATGGGCGAATCATTCCGGTTGCCATTTTACAACATTGGACGTTTTCAAAACAATTTCCCCCAAATGCATTATAATATGGAAAACTGTTATCCACTCACAGCAGTGGGCGTTTACTGGCAAATCTTCAGTGCAGACGCCCATAAAAACAGAGCGTTTTTGAGCAAGGCTCAAAACAAGGGTAGAAAATAGACTATTACTTATTCAATTTGATGTTTTTGAATGCAAAAAAACAAGCAAATGTCATAAATTGACCTCAGACAACAATATAATACAATTTAAAAAGCCAGTTCATGACCCCTTTAAAGAGCAACATGCAGGTTGAATTTATTTCTGAATTAATACTTTAAACTGTCTGCAGAGGTCTTTTAAAAACACGTATGTAAAAATTACTAATGAAATCTCATTTGATGTCGAGATTTTGATGAAAATGCGCTAGGCTCTGGAATACGCCTTTCCCGCAAGCAACGCGTCATATGACGTAGCCCAAGGAAAACAAATGAGCTTGCGGTACGCTTCTTATTGCTGGGTGTTGTTGTATTTCGAGCAATAGTGAGAGACAGAAAGTTTTAGATCGAGTTTTAGAGAAGCCATAATGGTAAATTATTGTGTTTGTGCTTGTTGCACCAATTCCAGCCTGTCAGGACAACATATCCATCATTTTCCTTCTAGGAAAAACAAGGCTTTTTGGTCTTGGGTGCGTTATGTGCAGGTGAAGAGAAAAGACTTCACTGCCGCATCTTTTAGCACGCACACTCGGTCGTTTGTGGCGCACATTTCACTCGCTTTAAATGGTATCACTAAAGGCATTTGAAAAGCATTATTTATTTGTTGTTATGTCATGATCATTAGTCAATGTGGATAGTGCTAACCAGCTTGGATGAACTGCATAATCACTGTCAGCGTAGAATATGAGAAGACAATATGTTGCTGGCTTCAATTAAGACAATCTAAATGGATGTTTAATCAAGAACAAAGTCGAATATATGTTTGCTTAAGCAGATTTATTACAAAACACCAAGGTACTAGCCATACAGTAGATGAACCAGCGTTAGCCACGGTGCTAACTTACATGAACTCACTTGCCCTATTCGCCACTGGTTTTCTCGACACCACTACTCTAACGTTACTTCTCTCCTCTGCCCATTGTTCGTCCCCCGATCTTCCCCTGACTTCTATCTCGCCTATAAGGCTCATAATAATATGCCTGTGGGTCATCATAGGCATATTCGTCAACATCGCAGAACACGGTTTCGTCGTTCGCATCCATTGTAACCTGAGCCTGAACTTGAACAGACTCCCTCGGCGATCGTCACTTCCGGTTAGTGCTTCGTAGACGCGGGAGTTATTTTATCACAATTTTTCTCAAAATATCGTTAATGGCTAAATGTATATTACTCCAGTTCAGAAAATCTAGTTGTTTTATCATCAACATACACTATGCTATAAAGGGGTGTCCAACCTGCATGTTGCTCTTTAAAATAAAAGCTGAATTCAAATGAAATATTTAATTAAAAACTTGGCAACTTGCCTTGGCAACTAACTAAAAATAGAAATATATATATATATATACACACACATATATACACACACACACATACACTCACCGGCCACTTTATTAGGTACACCTGTCCAACTGCTCGTTAACACTTAATTTCTAAGCAGCCAATCACATGGCGGCAACTCGGTGCATTTAGGCATGTAGACATGGTCAAGACAATCTCCTGCAGTTCAAACCGAGCATCAGTATGGGGAAGAAAGGTGATTTGAGTGACTTTGAACGTGGCATGATTGTTGGTGCCAGAAGGGCTGGTCTGAGTATTTCAGAAACTGCTAATCTACTGGGATTTTCACACACAACCATCTCTAGGGTTTACAGAGAACGGTCCGAAAAAGAAAAAAACATCCAGTGAGCGGCAGTTCTGTGGGCGGAAATGCCTTGTTGATGCCAGAGGTCAGAGGAGAATGGCCAGACTGGTTCGAGCTGATAGAAGGGCAACAGTGACTCAAATAACCACCCGTTACAACCAAGATGGGCAGAAGAGCATCTCTGAACGCACAGTACGTCGAACTTTGAGGCAGATGGGCTACAGCAGCAGAAGACCACACCAGGTGCCACTCCTTTCAGCTAAGAACAGGAAACTGAGGCTACAATTTGCACAAGCTCATCGAAATTGGACAATAGGAGATTGGAAAAACGTTGCCTGGTCTGATGAGTCTCGATTTCTGCTGCGACATTCGGATGGTAGGGTCAGAATTTGGCGTCTACAACATGAAAGCATGGATCCATCCTGCCTTGTATCAACGGTTCAGGCTGATGGTGGTGGTGTCATGGTGTGGGGAATATTTTCTTGGCACTCTTTGGGCCCCTTGGTACCAATTGAGCATAGTTGTAACGCCACAGCCTACCTGAGTATTGTTGCTGACCATGTCCATCCCTTTATGACCACAATGTACCCAACTTCTGATGGCTACTTTCAGCAGGATAATGCGCCATGTCATAAAGCTGGAATCATCTCAGACTGGTTTCTTGAACATGACAATGAGTTCGCTGTACTCAAATGGCCTCCACAGTCACCAAATCTCAATCCAATAGAGCATCTTTGGGATGTGGTGGAACGGGAGATCGCATCATGGATCTGCAGCCGACAAATCTGCGGCAACTGTGTGATGCCATCATGTCAATATGGACCAAACTCCCTGAGGAATGCTTCCAGCACCTTGTTGAATCTATGCCACGAAGAATTGAGGCAGTTCTGAAGGCAAAAGGGGTCCAACCCGTTACTAGCATGGGGTACCTAATAAAGTGGCCGGTGAGTGTATATACACACACACACACACACACACACACACAAATGTGTAACATTACAAAAGTGCATGAAAAAAATACTAAAACTAAAATGAAAAGTGAATATATACTAATATATAGAACTATAAAATAGAAATAGTTAGAATTTAGTTAGACAAAATAGTTCGAATTTAGAATAGTTAGAATCGACCATAACATGGAAATAATTGTCAGCTTATATCGACATCAGTCCGATTTTATACACTAATTGTTTCCCCAAAAAATTTGAAAATATCAATATCACAATAATAGACGCTGTAGAATGTCTCTAAAATTCAGTGCTACCTTAGAACAACCTTTGTGTGGAGAGTGAACCAATGATGCCTTAAAATGCTGTCTCCATAGACAGTTCACTGTGATTGGAACAGAGCAACACAGAGTTCCAGTTTGAGTTTAGCAGTCTAGAAGTTTCACTCTCTCTCACACCAACACACACACACTGCAAGTGAAGCATGCTGTGGCCTGACACGCTTTGATGGAAGTTCAACTCAGAGCTGCAGAGGAACAGTAACAGTGTCTGAAAAAGAGAAAACGACCACTGAGATCTCCACTCTCCCGACAGAAAAAAAAATAAACACAGAAAAAGACTGTATTCTGTATTACGGAATCTCTTCTACCCGGCCGCAGTCAACAGGAACCTTTCAGAAGCTAACAGGGTACAAACTGGGTTGTCACAACACCAAACAGTCAGTAGTTTGTTGTAAATATAGTCAAAACCATAGTAAAAATATTATGCTATTGAACATTTTATTTAAAAAAGTTATATTAGTGATATTAAATATTAATAATGTTCAGTTATATTAACAGTAACATTTTACAATAAGATTTAATTTGTAAATGTAAATGAATTTAAATTCTGGATTGTTTGTACCATTTCATATTAGCTATTGCATGATGCTAATGTATTAAACCTTGTAATATGTTGCCAAATTAATTCCAATGGCAAATCAATTAAACCAAGAGCATGTTTGTAGCATTCAAGTATTTCTCAATGAAGTAAATATTGTGCATTTCTACTAATTATTCTTGTAAACAGTCTACAATAAAGAACAAAGCAATAAATTAAGAGCAATGAGTGGCTTTGTCTTTTGATTGCAAATATTGTTTATTAGTATGGACAACATAGACATTGGCAGATCTATTAGGCTTAATTTACATTGCATATCCTACCGCACCGATCCCATATTTTGACACATATCCAATTATTCTTTATGTCTTGCCTGTTTACATTCACTTAAGACCAAAAGTGTCTGTGTACATTAATACCTCGCCAAGATGGGCATATTGGCCAAGAAACAGAATCATATGCTCAGTCACATTAGCCTGGTTAATACTCAGAGGAAAAATGCCATCACTGTAAGCTTCGCGGCAGTGTGCATCGCCTCTAAAAGGTCCCGCTTTGGACAGCAGACAGCAGTGCACCACACAATTTACTTCAATACCACTGGATGAATTTCAATCAAGCATTGAAAAGCTGTTGTGTTTTTTTTTTGTTTTTTTTTAAAGCAGATGATAAATTTGAGGTTTGTTTTAACCTCTAAATTAAGTGCATGAAGTTGTAGCTTTTCAGTCAATAAGTGCAATTGGACTGCATATTAATTCAGGTCTTTGTACAGCTATTTTGTGTCACGGGGTGTAGCGGAGTGCAGGCAGAAGAAGAAGACCGAAGAGGCATAAGCTCCAATTCAATTACTTTACTTAAACTCAAAACAGCAAACAGGTACAGGAACACTCTCAAAACACGTGGGAACATATACAACGACCAGACCAAGACTGACTGAAACAGGGAGAACTCAATACAAGCAGAGCCCGTCTAACGGAGAGCCTTGGCACTTCCTATTAGCCCCATTGTGTATCATCTTGGTTGCAGTTCCATTAGAATTCCACTGGAGGTGATCACGGGCGAGAGCAGAATGAATGGGAGTCTATGGGGCTAAACGGCTAAATGCGTCTCTTTCACCTGCTTGTCGTTAAATTAACATCGATTTTATTGTTGATTACGCAAGTTCAATATAGATTATAGGCCAAAAGTCGAATGAACGAGTACTTGTCCTTTTGATTTCTTACAGATTAGGCCATTGTTGGCCGGAACACGCTAGCATTCTGCTATTGTGTGACTGCAGCCAGTCCAGAACCCGGAAGTAACCAGCCAGTGCCAATTCTCTTAAATTAGACATTCTCTGGTACAAGCAGGAATCAAACATAACGAGTGAAAACAGGAGAAGCTGATGAACAAGATGCTGAACAGGAGGCTGATGAGGGAGTGAGTTCAGGTGTGGAGACAAGAGGATCCTGGGAAGTGTAGTGAAGAAGACGCAGACAGAACGGTGCAGACGGATGCTGCGTCCGAAATCTCCCATTACTCACTATATAGTGGACTATATAGTGAGCTCGCCATTTTGTAGTGCCGTCCGAATGTATAGTGATGATTATGATACCCTATATAGTCCACTCAATGTATCCCAGAATGCATTTTGAAACGTAGTGTACAACCGATGGTCACTAACCTAAGCCCTACATACCATCATGCATTGTGCTGATCGTAAAAATAAGTTATCACGTGTGGAGTAGCGCATTATAACAAAAACGGCCAGAAATCACTTTTGTTTTTTAAATTTTGGAGAAATAAGCTCAATATAATGCAATGTATTTATTTTTAAAAATCTATTAAGCCCAGAGCCGGCTCGGCACCAGCTGACAGATGACGTAATCAACGACGCCGGGAGACGATCGAGTAGTGTCCGAAAGTGGTGTTTCTATTATGCTGGTGAGCTCACTATATAGTGCTCTGCACTCTACCACCAACATAGGGATTAGGGAGTAGCCTAGTGCTTTGAGTGGAGATTTCGGACACAGCATGTGACATTTTGCAGTGTATAAGATTAAAAATTTCTTTAGATTATTTTTAGGGATGTCCCGATCCGATACTCACTATCGGTATCGCTCCGATCCTGCCATTTTTTGCGGGATCGGGTATTCAATCAGACGAGGCCGATCCACATCCGATATTGTGCGTATACTATTATGTTATTGTTAAGCCCCACAAAGGCACAAAAACATTCTAAAGTACCATAACGTTTTCGTGCACTCTATTATAAGTGTTCTGAAGCCATTATGTGAGAGAGAAATTAATATTTAAGTCATTAAATTCAAGATCACGTAAACTTTTCCCTCTCGCGGCTGTCAGTCATTCTCCATTCAGCACTCAAACAGCGCGTTGCGTTCGGTTACAGTCAATGATGAAACTATCTTCAAGATGATTCAATGTTAATACTATTATACTTTATCTGTAGATAAAGGTCTATGTTTCGCATAAAACAACATTATCTTGCTGGACTTAATTGCTGTAACTTAATCGTGTTACTTCTACCAGGTGTCGGATGCTGTCGGTTAGATCACAACACTAGAGTCAGAGCCAGGCGCGGATTTATGGGCGGGCACGTGCCCACCCAGATTGACAAGTGGCCCACCCAAACAGATTAATAAAAACAATTACATTTTTTAATTTTAATAATAATAATGAATTAAGTTTGGCCATACGGCCCGCCGAACACTTTATATGATATGACAAGCGCTGAGCGCGTCCATCTCTGGCTCAGCGCCAGTGAACGCAGTTTGAATCTGAGAGTGATGTCATGTCACTGTACATATTTTGTCCAGACTTCGACACCTCTTGCAAGGAGAGCGGACGAGGCTCATTGTTCACATGAACACGTCTTTGAAAGACAAGGAATAGGAACCGTTCACAGATCGCCTCTTTTGCGCGCTCAAGTTTGTCATTTCAAATGTAGCCTACGCTCTCATAATGGAAGCAACGTTGTCGCGACAGACATGGTCAGGCGTCTGATTGACTCGTGCGTTTCGACAGCCAAGGGACGCACGATTTTCCATTAAAGCTTGCGTTCTTAACGTGCGCTTTGTGGTCACGGAAAACGCGCATCAGAAACTCGGTTTTGCATCAAAACGTGCGTCCTCGACGTGTGATCTGTAATTTAAACGAGATTGTTTCTGTCTGCAGGTGTTTTATGCCTCAGAAGACTGTCCGAGGTGCTGAAATAAAAAAACAGTGAACGTGAAACCGAGAGTTGTTTTTCTTTTCTTGTTACAAAAACACTCCCTAATCCCTTTGTTCGAGACACATCTCGCACATTTTCTAGTTGTATTTCCGGTAACACTTTACAATAAGGTTTCATACATTATTATTATTGTTTTTTTAAAATTATGCATAAACCACGAGTTTCTGACACGCGTTTTCCGTGACCACAAAGCGATTGTCCATGCGCACATATTTGCCGCGGCGAGATGAAAACATCTCAACTTTTCAGAGAGTGCCGCAAGCGTACCGCAGGTCATGTGACAAAAACCAACTGATCAGCTTCGGCCTTTCCGTAACAACTTCGAAAGCTCGACAGAACAGCTGATCATGCTGTAGCCTACAGTGCAGTTTTTATTTATCATCTCCATCAATAGGCTACAGCCTATCTAGTAGTAAAGCTAACACAAAATCTAGAAACCCTCGATTCTGGCCCACCCCGACAGGCCCACCCATCTGTCACGTTCTGCATCCGCCACTGGTCAGAGCACTATTGTTCTTCACGCGCACATTAACTGAAATTTAAAACTGTTAAAAGAAAAGGCTCAATAAACTATTGTATAGATAGATACTGTATAATACACAGTCCATCAATATGTATTTCCTTTGTGCTTTGAACTTTTCAAAGCAGATTCGACGCGCAGCGTGCATACCATAGGGGTGCATAGCTCGGCTGCGCGCTGTAACTCCACGTGGTTTCAAGCGCATCATTCTGCGCTCGGGATGCGCAGAAGCGCTTTGTGCCGCACTGTGTTTGAGTGATTTATATCATAATGCAGTGACGCAATTAAAGCTTCTTAACATTAATAATTATTAATGTTGCTGCCTCATTAAATAGCTGTGCTAAACACTTAGAACTTGTCTCAATTTTAAAATAATTATCTTTTTCATTTTTGTTATATTGTTTTTCATGAATGTATTTTACAACAATACAAAGAGCAATATGTATTATTCACTAATCTAGTTTATAATAGCATTTTTTTGTCATAGATTATGATCAAATATTTTGGGGATTTGTTGTTTATCTTTATAATGAGGCTTTCTGTATTAAGTAGATTGTGTTTAACACACACAAGAGTGATAATCAGTTTAACACACAGTTATAGAAATTCTACTTGCTTTAAAAAACGGTACTGGTATTTACAATGTAGAATACTGCTGTTTAAATTGTTTTAACTTTAAACCTGTTGGTAGCTAGCTAGCTTTAAGTAGCCTACTGAAGTACCAGTATTTTCTTTTATATATATATATATATATATATATATATATATATATATATATATATATATATATATATATATATATATATATATATATATATATATATATATATATATATATATATATATATATATATATATATATATATATATACATACATATATACATATATACATATATATATACATATATACATATATATATATATATACATATATATATACATATATACATATATATATATACATATATATATACATATATATATATATATATATATATATATATATATATATATATATATATATATATATATATATATATATATATATATATATATATATATATATATATATATATATATATATATACATATATACACACACTCACCGGCCACTTTATTAGGTACCCCAGGCTAGTAACGGGTTGGACCCCCTTTTGCCTTCAGAACTATCTCAATTCTTCCTGGCATAGATTCAACAAGGTGCTGGAAGCATTCCTCAGGGAGTTTGGTCCATATTGACATGATGGCATCACACAGTTGCCGCAGATTTGTCGGCTGCACATCCATGATGCGAATCTCCCGTTCCACCACATCCCAAAGATGCTCTATTGGATTGAGATCTGGTGACTGTGGAGGCCATTTGAGTACTGCGAACTCATTGTCATGTTCAAGAAACCAGTCTCAGATGATTCCAGCTTTATGACATGGCGCATTATCCTGCTGAAAGTAGCCATCAGAAGTTGGGTACATTGTGGTCAAAAGGGATGGACATGGTCAGCAACAATACTCAGGTAGGCTGTGGCGTTGCAACGATGCTCAATTGGTAGGGGCCCAAAGAGTGCCAAGAAAATATTCCCCACACCATGACACCACCACCAGCCTGAACCGTTGATACATGGCAGGATGGATCCATGCTTTCATGTTGTAGACGCCAAATTCTGCCCCACCATCCGAATGTCGCAGCAGAAATCGAGACTCATCAGACCAGGCAACGTTTTTCCAATCTTCTATTGTCCAATTTCTATGAGCTTGTGCAAATTGTAGCCTCAGTTTCCTGTTCTTAGCTGAAAGGAGTGGCACCCGGTGTGGTCTTCTGCTGCTGTAGCCCATCTGCCTCAAAGTTCGACGTACTGTGCGTTCAGAGATGCTCTTCTGCCCACCTTGGTTGTAACGGGTGGTTATTTGAGTCACTGTTGCCCTTCTATCAGCTCGAACCAGTCTGGCCATTCTCCTCTGACCTCTGGCATCAACAAGGCATTTCCGCCCACAGAACTGCCGCTCACTGGATGTTTTTCCTTTTTCGGACCATTCTCTGTAAACCCTAGAGATGGTTGTGCGTGAAAATCCCAGTAGATTAGCAGTTTCTGAAATCCTCAGACCAGCCCCTCTGGCACCAACAATCATGCCACGTTCAAAGTCACTCAAATCACCTTTCTTCCCCATACTGATGCTCGGTTTGAACTGCAGGAGATTGTCTTGACCATGCCTAAATGCACTGAGTTGCCGCCATGTGATTGGCTGCTTAGAAATTAAGTGTTAACGAGCAGTTGGACAGGTGTACCTAATAAAGTGGCCGGTGAGTGTATGTGTATATATATATAGTAGTGTTTGAATAAAGGGTTGCAATCTTTCATAATCAACTGTTGTTGTGGACTATATTCTGAAGGTATATTTTAAGGGGCTAATTGAGAAAATTGCTATATTTTTATTAGTTTAAAAATAAAATAAAAATATCGGATTAACATCGGTATCGGCAAAAGCCAAAGCTGCGGCATCGGTATCGGAAGTGAAAAAGTGGTATCGGGACATCCCTAATTATTTTAAATGTAAAACATCACACATTGACTAATATAAATCTACTAAATTATTAACTGCAAACTTAAAGGGGTGATGAACTGAGAAATCAAATTTTCCTTGAGCTTTTGACATCTAAGAGGTCATCATATTATAAGAATATCCTTTAAGTTTCGGAACTGAAAACGTCCTTGTTAGTCCAATAAAAGCTTTTATTGAAACCAGCCTCAACAAACGACTCGTTTTTAAAAGTGGGAAACTATGACGTCAACGGGGACGTACACCACCCCCACAGAAAAAGATCAACACCTGCTTCAACACGGCCAGTTTAGCCCCGCCCACCGATTCGCGCATTACACACATAGCTAAGTAGCATAACATACATGCCTACCTCGTGATGACAAAGCGGATCGAGCAGAATATTGTGCAGTGCCTGGTTGTGGAAGACAGTTGCTGCATAAGCTTCCTCTGGATTCCAATAGGACTGCATGGATAAACTTTATTTTTAATTACGTTCCAGCTGATGAGGTAAAACATCGTCGACTGTTCGCTTCATTTCACTGAGGATTGTTTTGTAAACAAGACTGGATTTGCAGACCGCAACACACGGTCTCTTGGTCGAACATGTATAGGCGAATCCGGTTGCCATTTGACAACACTGGACGTTTTCCAAGTGAACGTCATAAAGTGACATCAGACAACAATATAATAAAATTTAAAAAGTCCCGCGTCCAGTTTGATGACCTGTTGTCCAGCATCAGAGCATGGATCACACTCACCTTCATCTATCTAATCTGTCATTTGTTTTGATGATAAATAGAGCCAGCCTCCAAAAGTTATTTACCCGTCCTCTGATTTTTTTCTCTCTCACGTCCAGACACAAACTTATGCACATGTATGTTGGTTGTCTTTACATCATAATAATATTTCATATAATCTAGATATGGAATAAATAACATTTAACACAAAATGAACATGTCTTGTGTATTGAAATAAAGTTTTGAGTGATAAAATATTTGCTTCGTTGTGCATAAGAACCACACCAGGCATTTAGTCATATTGCAAAATAATTTATTAAAGCATCTAGATACTTCTATACGTGAGCAAGCAGCAGGCTCCTGATTGGTTAACGCGGCGCGAATTGACGCCAAAGTTCAGATTTTTCAACATAGGCGGCAAACGCAATTCGCGTCAAACGCGTGAATGCACAAATAGCACTAAATCATTTGCGCGTAACGCGCCAGACGCTCAACTTGAGCTTAACGTGGCAGATGCGAACTTGACCTGTGAATGAGGGATATTCGCGTCTGCTGCGCCACAGGAATTTTTTTGCACGTAACGTGTTTTTGACTTAACATTGAAATCATTCGCGCCTGACGTGCTATTCGCATCCGGTGTGAATGCACCATTACACTCTCACAAAAAAGGTTCAATGGGGTTCTATATAGAACTACTACTTCCCACTGCTATTTCTTGGTTGTTCACCTGATATTTTCTCTGCTTTACATCTTTTCAAATCCCTCCCAAATACAATCCTGTATCAAGGTTAGATGTTGTGAGAAGAAAGAGGCGAGAACTGGTGAACATTCAACAAGTTTAAAAACATAAAGTAAAACGAAAGTAAAGGCAGCAGTCCCTCACAAACAACTGTTTTTTTCTGTTTTTTGCCATAAAACATCAAATATAACCCAGGCCTCGCCTCTCTCATCCTTCACTGTCGTCGACTCTGTGAGAGATATGAGACCGGTGCGTTGCGCAGGTGTCGCTCATTATCAATCAAGCTGGCCTCGTGCCGTTCTCACATGGCCCTCGGCCATGTCCTGCTCGCCACAAAGCCAAATCGCTACACACACATTTGAATTTTAAGCAGCAGAGGTTACGCATGCAGCCAGACACATGCGGCTTGACAGATTAGAAAAACATAAGAAGAGAAAAGAAATGAGGGTGGATGAACAGACTGAAAGACAAAGACAGAGGTGTTGACTGAGGTAATCTGCTGTGTGAGTTGATAGAGGAGATGCTGAGCAATCCAGCAGTCCATCAGCAGCACAAGAAAACGATTTATCTGCAGGGCAAGTGTGTGTGTGTGTGTGTGTGCAATGTGTGCCGAAATTAGTCAGATGTTCAGTCATGTCCGTTCCTACACAGCACAGAGCCTCGGCACCCTGTCGATCACTAATTGCAAGTACACATGGTGCTCTCACTCCTTTTATGGGTCTATGGAATTGACAATCAGCAGTCAGTAAAGCTGACTTCATTCCAGCCTTTGCATCTCATTCTACTCTTAATATCTTGGGCTTGACTGAGACCTGGATCTGTCCAGAAGACTCAGCAACCCCGGCTGATATATCTAACAACTTCTCTTTTTCTCACACCTCTCGCCAGTCAGGGAGGGGTGGGGGTACTGGTCTTCTAATTTCTAACAATTAGAAAATACTTAACTCGCTCTTCTATATGCAATAACAACTCATTTGAATATCATGCTATTACACTTACAACTCCCATTAAGATCCATATTGTAGTCATTTATTGACCCCTAGGTCAACTGGGAAGCTTTATAGAGGAGTTGGATGTACTGCTGTCCTAAGAATGGCATCCCACTTGTAATCTTTGGTGATTTCAACATTCATCTAGAGAAGCCGTATGCAACCGACTTGACCTCTCTCCTGGCCTCATTCAATCTCAAACGGCTCATCACCACAGGTACTCACAAGTCAGTCAACCAACTGGACCTGGTTTACACATGCAACTGCTTTACAGAAAACATTTTGGTGAAACCTCTCCATGTTTCAGATCATTTCCTCATTACCGTCAATCTACAAATCACTACCCATGCACCACCAACTCCTCTACCAGTTACTTTCAGACGAAACCTGCCCTCACTTTCAACGTCCCATCTTTCCTCTGCTGTGTCATCTTCTCTTCTCTCACCCTGACAATTCTCATCCCTGGAAGTGAATACAGCAACGGATACTTTAGTCTACATTTTAAACTCTACTTTAGACAATACCTGCCCTCTCTCCTCTGGCCAACATGAACTCCGGACCGAACTCAGAGTAGCGGAGAGGAAATGGCCCAAATCAAAAGATACATCTGACCTCAGTAAGTATCAATCTCTGCTCTCTGCCTTTTCTGTTGATGTTCACGCCGCAAAATCTTCATATTTCCACAACAGCGCCTCTAACACACATTCACTGTTCAAGATATTCAGCTCACTCCTCTATCCACCTCCACAACCACCCACCTCCTCGCTAACAGCTGATGATTTTGCAAACTTCTTTACTAACAAAACTACAACTATCAGCAGTCAGTTCTCAGCTTCACACACACAGAAACCCAGACTAATCACCCCCACAGCCTATAACTTTCTCTTCCCTCTCCACTATTTGACAAAGAAGTATCTAAACTTCTCTCCAGTCATCCTACCACCTGCCCTCTTGACCCTTACATCTCTCCCACACTTCTACCAGCTCTCACACAAATTTATCAACTCATCCCTCCACACTGGCTTTTAAGCAGGCTCGAGTAACTCCACTGCTTAAAAAAATCAACATTAAACACATCACTTTTAGAGAATTACAGACCAGTCTCTCTCCTACCGTTCATTGCGAATACACTTGAACGAGTTGCTTTCAATCAAGTATCATCTTTCCTGTCTCTAAACAACCAGCTGGATGTCAACCAATCTGGCTTCAAGAAAGGGCATTCAACCGAGTCCGCATCGCTGTCGGTCACAGAAGCCCTACGGATCGTAAAAGCTGCTTCCAAATCATCCGTTCTCATTCTCCTGGATCCGTCTTCTGCCTTCCACACTGTGAATCATCAGATCCTTCTGTCCACTCTCTCATCACTGGAACTTTCCTCCACTGGTTTGAGTCCAATCTCACAGGTAGGTCCTTCAGGGTCCTACCAGAAGCTTACGATCGATCAATGAGCGACAGCTTGTGGTACCATCACAGAGAGCCACAAAATCACTTTCCAGAACATTCTCATTCACGGTGCCATGCTGGTGGAATTATCTCCCCACCCTCATCCGGAATGCAGAATCCCTGACAGCATTTAAAAGACAACTGAAAACTCATCTCTTCAGCGAGCACTTCACAAAAAACATGTTCTTTCCCTTTCCTTTAAATCCTCGCTTGTCTGGCTTATGCTACTCTGAGCAATGTCTTTATATTTTGAGCACTTCTTGCGTTGTTTTTGCCTCTTCGCAATGACTTGGTTTAGTCCTCATTTGTAAGTTGCTTTGGATAAAAGCGTCCGCTAAGTGGCTAATGTAAATATAAATGTACACGTGCACTTTTTACGTGTGCAAGGGTGCGGAAGACAATTTGCACGTATTTTTGCTAAATCGTACATATTTTACGATTTGGCCAATTCACATGAATTTTACCGAATTCAGTTTACCTTTGAAACAAACGTCCTGTTTATCTGCTGGCCAGTCAATACTCAATCTTTCAACTGCTCTTGTCACAACCTCAATCGTTATGTTTAATAAAACAAGATAAAATACGTTTAGTTGAAATCACATATGAGGACTTCGCAGGCTTAAAATAACATATGTAGGGTTTGTAGTCTGTGGAGAAATGCAATCCTCCATAGCCACGGAACGCTGTCATGACTGTGAGGGCATCCCGTCGCACGGCATCGATAAGAGGAGCGGTGTCCGCAGATTTAATCTTCAAAAATATCTTTAAAAATTATTTTATTCCTAATGCAATCCGGACGTTGAACACCAAGTCTCGTTGATGCATTGTAACGTAATTACTACTGTGCTGCATTTTGCCCTGAAGATGTCTGTATGTTAGTCTTGTTGTTGTTGTTGTTGTTTTTTGTTGTTGTTGGTTTGATTGTTGTTTCTATGAGACCGAAGGCAAATTTCCACATTGTGGACAATAAAATAAAATGAAATGCTTGTAAAATGGCAAATAATCCTTCTGATCGGTCGGTGTATTCTTGCTTTATACATTTTAACCTTATTCTCAAATTCAGATTGTGTTTGGGGACGGGATTATTAGGCCATTTTAAAAGGGGGGTTGACTGCTTTTTTTTGCCTGATTGTGTTTATGGGGTGCAATATAACATGTATTTGTGGTTTTTCTTTTTTTAAAGTCTTATTTTTCATAAACTTGAAAGTGGGCTCAGATTGGTTAGTTTGGGCCGGTGTGTTATGATTGGTTAAACTGTTGCTCACGTTGTCCAGAAGGTTAAAGCCCATTACCTTTACGGGCGAAACATGCATGTCATGAGCTCCGGTCCAGAAGTAAATATATGTCGAGACTGCAGTATCAGTGAGGCAGAATCAGACCGAGAAAGCCGCAATGAAGAGAGTCGAACAGAACCTCACCACACACGGCTCTTATTAAACGTTTCTGAATGATAATTTGCAACATTTTTTTTTAACTTTATACACGTTTGTTTTACAAAATAGCATCTGACTGGCAACAATAGCAACAGACTGGATACCAATGTTAAACACAAACAGTGTTGGCATTAGTTTACATTCTTGATGAAATCGAAAATAACGTCATAAAGCATATATACATGAAAAATACATTTACAATATTAGTACTTATACAAAATTCAGGTTCAAAATGTTTGTACGTGTTTATCATAGAGACTACGTCTGGAATTATACATGGAAATACATTTAAAATGATTAAGTCTTAGCCTACTTACAGGTTGTGGCCCAACAACTGCTGCCTCTGGTTTTAAAGTTTGAAACTGCTTCATGTTTTAGTAACAGTTTCTTGTTGAATCCGGCACTGAATTCGTGGAGATTCTGGAAGCTGTCTTCCGTAAAATGCGCAGCACAGAGAGCTGAATTACGATCATCATTTTCAGGAACATAATCAAACATAAATTATATCTATTGTTGACGAAGTACAGCATCCGTGGGAAGCTCGAACACAGAAGACCTGACAGCTGGTGAACACAACACACTCGACGAACCGCAGAAATATGCGTATGCCCTTTTCTGCGTGTTGATGCAAATGTTGGGTTAGTGACGTACCATAACCCAGCTGTAGTCCCAATCGAGTCGTTTTTGTATGCAATTATACTTCCTGATTTTTAAAAGACGATATCTCTGCTTACACTGAACTTTCAGCGCTGCAACTTTACAGATACTGTTCATGCACTCACAGCAACATTACACACTATTTAAAATCAAAAAAGTGAAATCGCAATCAACCCCCCCCCCCCTTTAATAGTACATTTCATTTTTTCCCGGTAATTAACGGACACGAGGACATTTATATTTATATATATATATATATATATATATATATATATATCACACACACACACACACACACACACACACACACACACACACACACACACACACACACACACACACACACACACACACACACACACACACACACACACATCACTCGTCACACCATTGGACTGATTTTACATGTGCTTCAAGACGTCATTGCGCGAAGCGTTCCCTTAGCGTCAATCAATGCAACGTGAGTTCCCTTGAAATGGAATAATGTGTTTTTTGAACATTCAACCATGAAAACCTACTCTAGTATAGCCCAAACACAAACTCAAAACTTTGGCCATAATTTTCTGAAAAAAACATTGTTTAATAAAACAAGATAAAATACATTTCATGTTTTAAGCATAAAGTCACTAACTTTTCAAGATAATTTCTAATTTGCTTTACAAGTAATATTTAAGATTTTTTTTGCTGCAGTGTCCATAAATTGCGTCTGGAAATCCTTGATGGCTATAGGATGGAGCTTGGTTTACAAACTATCAGAAACAAAAATAAATCTATTCAAGGAACACGCGGTCCCTAACAGAGAGAAATGTGAGTGCAAATAATGAGCGATTAGAGAAACAGAACTTATTCAAACTGCAAATAAATTGACATTCTCTTTAGGCACAGATCCCATAGAGCACTAAATTACTGCAGAAGACGTTCAGAGCAGTTGGCTATTACGAAAATAATCGTCTAATGTCTGGTGCAAATTTTTTAAAAGCAAAACAATCTGTTCTTAATATCTTGTGTTGGGCAACTCTCATTTTAGCACAAACTTTTTATATAGAACGCAGATAAGGGCTGGATATTTTGCAGAACAAGGTCAAACATTTGCAGCGCGTGCACGCGCACACACACACAACTGTCATTTCATTGTAAATGAATGCAGTACATCTAGTGAGAGAGAGTGCATTCTGTCCAACACACTTCTGTCTCAGCCTCAGAGGGCAGTGCATTCAGAGACTGCCTGATGCATACAGTATTGCACAAAATGGGCACTTTTTCAGCCAAGCAAGCTCTAATCTGGTTGGCTGGTAAAACACAGGATTTTACCAGACATGTTTACAAGCTACCAGGCTGGTACAAGCGCTTTCCAAGTAACAACTAAATCACCAAATTCACTAAAGTTAGCAAGTTTAAAGACATTGTTATAGGCATTTTCTGAGTTAACAGTTAACCTCGTAACATTAATGAATAAAGCGAGTGAGTAAATCTATAACAATCTTTCAGTTTATAAGATATCTTTACTTCCAAATTTGAATAATTAAAATATCATACAGAAATAACATTTCAATGAACAATGTACACATTTACCAGCTGTCATACAAAGTAGAAATAGTTAAGCTTCTCAAACAGGCTCTATTGGAAAACAACATAAAATTAATAATTATAATAACTAAATGTATTTATGTTGTGCTTCTCACAAACAAAAAGCTCTACAACACAGAGTAATAATAATAAAAACCTCAATGCAATTAAAAAAATAGATAACAAAGAATACAAACTAGCATAAGAAAAAAAAACCTGAAAGATCTGATAATGTACGTTTAGGAAACGAGACCCCAGATGCACAACACTTTTTTTTTTTTTTTTTTTTCGCACAAATGAATCATTCTGAGTTATTCAAGTCATTAAAAAGCAAATGTGGTGAACTTATTTCTTCTCAAGTGTAGAAGACCAGGAGCGAAGACCAGGGGCCTCATTTGTAAACGTTGCGTACGCACAAAAGAAGCCGTACGCCACTCTCTACGCAATAGTTGGTATTTATAAAAAGCAAACTTGACGGTTAAATGTGCGTACGTGCACACCCAGGCTTACGCACAAAAACGGGTGAAATGAGAAATGGTTGAAGACCGTTGTGTAAAATAAATGGCAATATTGCCTCTCATAAATAACACAAAGACCTCATAAAGCAAGTCTTACAATTTACAGCCTACACAAACATTTGATTTTGAACCGTTTGATCGATCTGCAACAGAAATGCAAATTAACACATATTTCAAAAAAGAAAGTGAAATATGTTCTGCAATAATATTGGCATGTTATACAATTCATCCTCATAAATAAGATGGTAAACAGAACAAAATGTACAAAACTGATATTCTTGCCAATATGTCCATCTAACGGAGCAGATATAGCAATTAGATAGTCAGATATATAGATAGATCGATAAATAGATGTATTATTTGTCCACTGGGGAAAGTTGTTTTCACAGTAAAAATGTCTTCATCAGCTACGGATTCATGCATTTGCCTTTAGTTTGGTTTATTTTTGATCAAATAACGTAGGCTATGACATATGTCTCAACCATTCAGAAAGCTGCAAGAAATTACATTTGCGCTGAACTATTTCCCATTTCCAAGTAGATTATAACCATCATCTGTAGCTTGTCAGATGCAGAATTAAATGGATGGAAATAAAATGCCCCATCACAATGCGTAATGACGCATAATAGCTGATCTTGCGCTCTTACAAGATGTGGCGATTAAATGGAAGGATTTGGAGTGAACGCATCATCTTCACAACAAAAGGTGTGGAAAAATATATTATTTATTCAAGAATTCCCTCATTATGCAGTTTATTTCAGTTAGGACAGTCTTGATTTCGCCCAACCCCTTGGCCACCTCTCTGATTGAATTAATGACTAGACGCTTTTTTGCCTTGACTTTGATGTCCGACCATTTCTTTTTATTTCGGCCACAGTCCGAGGTTGTGAGGCTACAGCATTTACGGCGTCTGCAACCTTTTGCCACTCAAGTGCCTTTTTGGCATTAGTAATGCCCACACTGTGCCCTCCAAACAACATTTTTCTCCTCTTTTCCACCTCGCCAACGATAACTTCTACTGCACATTGAGTGAAGTTACGTTTTTTTATATCCTCTCTGTGAAACGCCCACAAGTTAATATTCATTGATTGCGAAATCATGTTAAACACAGACTATTTATGGGCAACTATGAGCGTGACATGAAGCCGCAAAACCTGTGCTACATTTAGAATTGATTGTGATTTATTAAGGGAAAAATGCGTAGGATGTGCGTGCGGACGGTTTTATAAATCCGAATATTTCCGTGCGTACGCACGTCCTATGTTTCATCCGTACGCCACTTCTGACGCAAATCCTCTGCAAAGTTTTATAAATGAGGCCCCAGGAGACTTGGGCTGTATCTTAAGCAGGATTCTTTATTGAGAACACGAGCTGTTGGTAGCTGTAGTCAACGAAATCTCATCTCTGAGTCTAACTAAACATTATGCAACTAAATATACATGTTTAAGGGGGAGGGATATACAGAGAGGATGAGACTAGGGACAAATCATGCAAATGATGTAGGTGTTCTCTCTTACTAAACTTTTCCCAGGTCTGGGCGGGATTCTTCAATGGGCCGGATTTGTCAACTTTGTGCATGTCCACTTCCGACGCAGTTCAACAATGGCCGAAACGAAGGCTATATAGGTCACTGCTCTGTTCCACTTTGTAAATCTGACCAACAACGCCAACCCTACCTAAGTTTTCATAGATTCCCAACTGAATTGAGTAAGGAAGAAGTGGAATAAAGCGGTTCGGCGGGATGAATGTCCAAACTTAAAAAAAGGTAGTGCGTTTGCTTGTTCAGGTGAAATATTGCATTATAATGGTTGTATTGGCCCTTTACAGGTATTTTAATAGGTAGATTTAATTCTCAGATTTAATCCTCATGAATATAATCGACTAATTTCAGGGCAGAAATAACCTTTCAATCAATATGTAGAGGCTTCTGTCACTTTTTGGCAGGTGAAATAGTACTGCATTATTATGGTTGTATTGGCCCTTAACAGGTATTTTAATAAGTAAAAAGTAGTAGGTGAGTTATAATCAGTAAGATTTAACCCTCATGAATATTATCAACTAATTTCAGGGGAGAAATACTGTAAACTTTTAATTAATAAGTAGAGACTTTAATCACTTTTTGGCAGGTGAAATACATGCATTTTAATGATTGTATTGGCCCTTTACAGGTATTTTAATAGGTAAAAAGTACTGGGTGAGTGATGTTTATTTGCACGTTATGTCTGTTTGATCCACATAAAAGCAACTGCATTCGTTAAGAGAATGGGCAATACATCTTCACACACTGTGCACGCTCCCACAGCCGCCCATCAATTTCGGCGGACCATCACTTTCGGCACGACACCGGCACTTTAGTAAGAAATACTCAAATTTGTGAAAAAGTTGCACAAGGTTTCTACTTTAGAAACAATAATTTAACAAAACAAAAAAATTAACAATCCTAAATAATATATACTTAAAAGTCTTAAAGAGTACTTAATTTGTTCACTTACTGAAAAGTATATATATAAAAAAATTGAATTTAGAATTGTACATTTTACTGAGGTCAACAACTGAAAGTTCGGTGCAATGACAAGGTCATTTGTCCACAGAGTTATACAATTGTATATTCCATTTGCCAGTGAAATAATTCATATTACTTTCTGATAAACAGAAAGACTGCACACATTTTCCAATTGCATCGAGTTTTCTGTATAGGTCACGAAGACGGCTGTGCCATTACTTCAATGAGTTTCCAGATCAGTCTATTATTATGCTCAGGGATTAGAAGCGACTGAAGAAATGAACACCAAAAATTAATGATTTGTTGTGCAGAATGTATTAGAAAAGTGCATGGGAAAATCCCATTCAATTGTTATATAGTGAAAATGTTATTTCTAAATGCTGGTAATCAGTTAATTGTGTTAGTTCCAAAAAAGTTTGTTCCAAAAAATTCTAACAATTCTTCACAGTAAACTTTCAAAAGCCAATAACTTCGCAGTAGATTTTACAATCTTTTATATTAAGACAACTTGCTTAAAAAAAGTGAACAAGAATAAATGAGGGTTCACACACCCTCTAGTGTGTGTGTGTGTGCGCGTGTGTGTGTGGGATTCTTCTCTCTCATCTGTACTCAGGTATCTGACCTCATCAGTCAGCGCTGAGATGACACAACCTGCCCCATAAACCTGTCTGCTCTATGTGTGATAGAAAGACAGGGAAAGGTTGATTGTGTCTTTCTGTACATGGCCTTCAACTCAAACTGATATCTCACACACACACACACACACACATCCCAGTAAGTGTAGGTCTACTACCTCTCATGTTTCAGAATATGTTGGCTCAGGCATTTCAGAAATGAAGCTCTAGAATAAGTTCTGCTGGGAAGACTCAATTGTTACATCATTTATTACCTTCTCATCTATCCGTATACTTGCGTATAGGTGAATGGAAACATCTACAGATAAGCATTGTGTGCGTTCATGCATTTGTCTATAAACTATAATGGCACTGATGATGGTAGAAACACACACATACCGCTCAATTTTCTAGTTTAACAACTCAAATAAATTCTTGTGTTGCAGTGCATTAAAGCAGGTGTACATGGATGAGTAGAGCTCATGCAAACTCTCACATATACACGACTACATAAGACATTATTTACTTATTAAATATTTACCCAAACAAGAGGTTTTGTCAGATTTCACTCACTTCCCAGGACAATTTTGAATCTCAGGGCGTTTGCATTTGTAGTTAGATTTTATGAAATGAAAATGATTTTTATGGGGTTGTTTTAGTGATCACACATCATTTTTAACACCAAACCTGAAGATACAAAAGGAAAAAAACTGCTTTTATGGCGTATATTTTGCGATCAAACTTCCAGAACAATGCTGTGTGCTGGGCTAAATGTGCTTGCTGTGCGTATATATATATATATATATATATATATATATATATATATATATATATATACACACACACAAAAACACATACACACACACACACACACACTCACCGGCCACTTTATTAGGTACCCCATGCTAGTAACGGGTTGGACCCCCTTTTGCCTTCAGAACTACCTCAATTCTTAGTGGCATAGATTCAACAAGGTGCTGGAAGCATTCCTCAGGGAGTTTGGTCCATATTGACATGATGGCATCACACAGTTGCCGCAGATTTGTCGGCTGCACATCCATGATGCGAATCTCCCGTTCCACCACATCCCAAAGATGCTCTATTGGATTGAGATCTGGTGACTGTGGAGGCCATTTGAGTACAGCGAACTCATTGTCATGTTCAAGAAGCCAGTCTGAGATGATTCCAGCTTTATGACATGGCGCATTATCCTGCTGAAAGTAGCCATCAGAAGTTGGGTACATTGTGGTCATAAAGGGATGGACATGGTCAGCAACAATACTCAGGTAGGCTGTGGCGTTGCAACGATGCTCAATTGGTACCAAGGGGCCCAAAGAGTGCCAAGAAAATATTCCCCACACCATGACACCACCACCACCAGCCTGAACCGTTGATACAAGGCAGGATGGATCCATGCTTTCATGTTGTAGACGCCAAATTCTGACCCAACCATCCGAATGTCGCAGCAGAAATCGAGACTCATCAGACCAGGCAACGTTTTTCCAATCTTCTATTGTCCAATTTCGATGAGCTTGTGCAAATTGTAGCCTCAGCTTCCTGTTCTTAGCTGAAAGGAGTGGCACCCGGTGTGCTCTTCTGCTGCTGTAGCCCATCTGCCTCAAAGTTCGACGTACTGTGCGTTCAGAGATGCTCTTCTGCCCACCTTGGTTGTAACGGGTGGTTATTTGAGTCACTGTTGCCTTTCTATCAGCTCGAACCAGTCTGGCCATTCTCCTCTGACCTCTGGCATCAACAAGGCATTTCCGCCCACAGAACTGCCGCTCACTGGATGTTTTTTCTTTTCGGACCATTCTCTGTAAACCCTAGAGATGGTTGTGCGTGAAAATCCCAGTAGATTAGCAGTTTCTGAAATACTCAGACCAGCCCTTCTGGCACCAACAATCATGCCACGATTCAAAGTCACTCAAATCACCTTTCTTCCCCATACTGATGCTCGGTTTGAACTGCAGGAGATTGTCTTTACCATGTCTACATGCCTAAATGCACTGAGTTGCCGCCATGTGATTGGCTGCTTAGAAATTAAGTGTTAACGAGCAGTTGGACAGGTGTACCTAATAAAGTGGCCAGTGAGTGAGTGAGTGTGTGTGTGTGTGTGTGTGTGTGTGTGTGTGTGTGTGTGTGTGTGTGTGTGTGTGTGTGTGTGTGTGTGTGTGTGTGTGTGTGTGTGTGTGTATATATATATATACATACACACACACACTCACCGGCCACTTTATTAGGTACACCTGTCCAACTGCTATAGTTGTATAGTATAGTATATATATATATATATAATATATATATATATATATATATATATATATATATATATATATATATATATATATATATATATATATATATATATATATATATATGCATATCTGAAACTCTTCCACATGATACACAATACCAGCTGTGCATTCTGACTCCATCTCTCTGACAGCGACACACAAACCTGCGTCCATTTACTCAATTGACCTATGGCTAAGCCACGCCCCCTCTACTCACTCGGCCATTCGGGGACAGGCGCTATGGCAGCTGTCACAGTAGGAGACATTTCACAGGAGGCAATTGGTGATTTTTGGAGACAGAAAGATTATATATCATCTCGAAGTCACCTAAAGGGCCTTAACCATGCATTGGAGGGTTATATTAAAGCTCCAATATGTAACTTTTAGTGGCCACAAGAGGGCGCCGTTTCCAACAATAACAAAGGCGAATGTGTGTGACGCATTAACGAGCTGAATGATGGGACTTGCTGTCAAGCTGATGGATCTAATAATGTTTAAGGATTAGTGAAAACACTCGTGTTTTTTAACATTACAGTGCTATGAAGCAGGTCGCGAATTGCTAATAAGATACATATCACACGCGAGTCCCGCGGATATAAAGGAATAAGGAAATTTCATCCTATTGAACTACACGCAAGTGCTGGATTACTCACACAGGTCAGTTTATTAGATGAATTAATCTTGTGAGGGAAACGCAGCACTGTTCCACTTGGTATAACGTGTTGAAAGTTATAATGTTATTCTACGTGTTACTGTAGTTCATCTGCTATACGAAACGAGCAGCTAGATCAACATAAGAATAACATACTGACCATATTCTAACATTTCATCATGTCAAGTAACGTTATAACATTGATTTGTTTTATGTACTTTTGCTCACCTGTCTAATAAAGCTGTGAATTCGTGACTCGTGAAGTTCTGTCAAGTCCAAATTAGTCATGGACGCTAGCTCTCTGTCGAGTGGAAGTCAGTCTCGGGCGCTAGCTCTCGGCATCTCAGAAACATCACGCTGATATTGATCCTCATTCTAGTTCTCCTTGTTTTTCCCAAAGTTAGCTTGCTTGCCATGGTCTATGATTGAACGAAACAAGAACTAGGTGCCACTAAACGTTACTCACTATGCAGTTGTCCGCGTCTGTCGCCATGGTTACGTTATGGCTATGGCAATACGAGCAGAAACGAGGATAGCCGAGGGTAGCCGAGGATAGCGCGGATATTGCGTCATTCACAGGCGACATTTTTTTTCCGGGACGGCCACTTATTTAAAATTGTAATTTCTCTGAAATAAAAGAACTTTGGAGACTTTCGGGATATTTTAAGTACACAACTGCAGGAAATATATCACACTGTGCAAGTGATTTTTGGATATTTTATTACAAAATCCTTACATATTGGAGCTTTAATAATTTTATTGTTGAGAAGGTCGGCGAACAGCTTCAGCTCCAGGTACAAATGTCAGTGTAAACATGATAAACCGCATATCGTTGCTGTCGCCGTTTGATGCTATAGTATTTACCTCAATCATTCAGCACAACATTGTTAACATTTGTTATCTCGGGTATTTACAGATTCGTTAATGAAGCTAAGTGACATGATGTATACCACAGCTAGAAGCTAACGTTAACGTTTTCTAATGTTAGGCTAACGTTAGCCTAACATTACGTTAGAAATTTTAAAGATAACATTCAAATACATTGTTGACTTAACTTAGAACAGTTCAATCTTATGTCGGAGTTGCATGTACACCATTTGACAATTTTAAACTAAAAATGACAAGAAAAAACGAATGAAAACTGACTAACTGCAATGCATTTCAATGGACGTGGAATCAGAGAATGTCCGAGTGTATTGGGTTAGCTACGCACTGTGATTGGCTCATCGTGTTTGAGGGCGTGGCTAAGCCATAGGTCAGTTGTCACAGGGCTTTAATTTCGGCGAGGGATTGCACATTTTGAGCAGAATTTTACTTATTCCCGCAGATTTTATTCTCACACCCAAAGTGTGCGCACATAATGACAAGTATATTGGCTATACAAAATAGTAGGCAATAATGGGTCTGGACGTCAGGTCTAAAGTGACAGCAGCCTAATATACCTGCTGCCAAATTATGAGATCATATTTAAAATGGCAGTTTTTCCCTATGGTATTGATGTCAGAGTCATGGTCAATGAAAATGCTGAGAGCAAGTAACTTTGGAAAACCACTAGCCACAGTCGCTAGAGAGCAAAAAAGGAAGCGAAGTTAGTGCGATCAGAGCGCGCGCTGACACGGATCAGCCTTGTTTCATTCTCGCGCAAGCGCGGCAAGTGACAAGTTCGGTGCGCAAGACTGCCAAGACCTCGTTTCACTTAGCTGTGTCTAAGCTGTGTCCTGTGTGAACAGCTTTTTTGTAACAGCGCGCGGCGGCGGCACCGCATGATCAGCATCCGAGGATTAACTACTTCAAGCCGAATCTGTCCTAGCGTTTATGTCTCACACAATCAGAGTGTAAAAATACGTTGCCTGGATACAATTTGGGTGGACTGAACCATTTTATGATAATTGAGAGGGGCCCACAGACGTTTGTGTTTCCTAAACAAAATAATTTTGACACCAGGAAACAGCAAATAGAGTAATTTAAAGTTAATAATTTTAACAATCAAATATATATATATTTTTTAACCACGATTTTATTGGGGGCTTCTCTGGGCCCCCTCTTAGTCATGGGCCCCGAGAATCGTCATCGTTTACGCGCCCCTGCCTGGTTGTGGAAGACAGTCGCTGCATAAGCTTCCTCTGGATTCCAATAGGACTGCATGGATAAACTTTATGTTTAATGACATTCCAGCTGATGAGGAAAAACATCGTCGTCTGTTCGCTTCATTTCACTGAGGATTGTCCTGTAAACAAGACTGGATTTGCAGATCGATTAAGAGTAAAGAACGTGCTGTGCCGTCTATATTGGATCTGACGGGAATTGTGCAACACACAGATTTTGGGTCGAATCATTCCGGTAGCCATTTTACAACATTGGACGTTTCAAAACAATACAAGTGCATCGACGAGGTAAGTTGAAACTTATTATAATATGCAAAACTGTTATCCACTCACAGCAGTGGGCATTTACTTCCAAGTCTTCAGTGCGAGACACCCATAAAAATCCAGCGTTTTTTAGCAAGGCTCAAAACTAGGGTACAAAATAGCCTATTACTTATTCATTTTGATGTTTTTGAATGCAAAAACCAAGCGAACGTCATAAGTTGACCTCAGACAACAATATAAAAAATATAAAAAGCCAGTTCATGACCCCTTTAACGTTAAACCTGTTTTTCTTAAAATTCCATTTCTGAAAATCATATCAGCCGACTTCAGATAACCATAACTTTTGTTGCAGACAAACTATAAAATAAATAAAAACAGATTTGGAAAAGGCTTGAACCCAGCTTTAATATGAATTTTACAGAATTTTAAATTCATATTAATATGAATTTTACAGGTCTCAAAACCTGTAATATGTCAAATTTCACCACGCATTCTCATCCTAGGGCATCATACAGGTTTTGACATTGCGTCTAAATCCGACTCACATGGCACCCTTTAGCGTCAAAATAACATGCTTCAGTTATGGGTAGGTTTAGGTCTGGGGTAGTGTTAGGGTTAGACCACTAGGAGGCGACTTCTGGCCCATATATATCTGCATCTCATATTGACGCTAAAGGGTGCCATGTGCGTCGGATGTAGACGCAATGTCAAAAGCGTCAGTATATGACGCCTTGGGGATGAGACCTGGCTAAACCGTGCAAAGGTGTCAAAACAGCAGCAGGAATTCCTCTGTCACACACACAAATATCTGCTGCAAGGAAACGGCGGTGTACCGAACTATGACAGGCTACAGGTGTGCTAGGCTGTTTAGGGCTGCAACTTTTGATCCTTCTGATATTTTGCATACTGTTTTTTGGTTTGTTTAGATGTCTTTGGTCTGTGTTCATATTTAAGTCCGCACCAGATTTCATTTGGAAGCAGATCTAGACCTGGAAAGGTTGGTCTCTGTCTGCATGGTGCCAAGGTTCAGATGGCACATGCCAGCATTCTCACTTATTCAAATGAACCGCACTAACAGAGCAATCGCACCAAAGTTCATTTAACTCAAACTAAATCTGTAAAGTGTGACACACACTAAAGTATGGTATGGCCCAGTCCCAATTCTCACTTGAGCCCTAAGGCCTTCCTGGAAGTGGACACTTGTTGAAAGTGCACTTAGCGAAGAAAGTGCACAAGGGCCCGAAGCTGTGAAGAGCAGAATTGGGACAGTTTCACACGTCAAAAATCTACATCAGTTCTGTTGTGATCAGCAAACACTGTTAATTTGGCTTATGTGTGTGCTGCTTATAATAGCTGTAATATGACACAATTAGTGTTGTCAAAATATTCGGTACTTCGGTACCAAGTCGGTACTAAAAAAATTTAAACGTCACGGTACCAAGTGCCGGTGGTACCGAATACCCGGTCAAACCCGGATCTGGATGCGCATGCATGCACGAAGGGCGTGAAGTTGCGTCCTCTTCATGAAAGCAGCGGCGCTGCTGATGTGGTTTCTGTGTATACTAAACAGCAAAACGACTATTTAAATATGAACCCTGCATGTTGCGCTTGTCTCTGTGAATGAACGGCGCTGACGCGCGCTTTCATTTAACGTTAACGTTACCTCACACACACACACGCACGCACAGAAGCACGAGTGACGCTCGCGCTGTTTTCAGTCTCTGCTGCCTCACGATATGATGACATGATTCATGATTCCATCTCTGAGAGTCACTTCATAAGCATTTTACCGTTTCATTTGAGAAAAACTATCATCATATCCATAGGGTCGTATCATATCATATATCATACACACACAGAAAGTCAAAGGTCTCTACGGCAACCCGTCAAAATAAAAGTTTGGTTTAACTTAAAGAAATGGACAGAAATAATTATATTAGGCTACTGTACAATATATTTAACTACGTCTCCATTTATTAAAAATACTACTGTAGCCTAAATCCACTGAATGCTGTATTTTTCACTTGATTTTTATTATAAACAATATTTCTCAGTATCATCAATATTTTCGTTTAAACAACATGCTATAGCCTTCAAAGCTTTCATAAATGTACCATCATAAATAATAAAGTGATTGAATTTAATTTAATATATTTTTTTCAAGTAGTTAAATAACATTTTAAAAAAAAACTAATTTTGTTGTGGTACCGAAATTGGTACCGAGAACCGTGACATTTTAATGGTATCGGTACCGACTACTGGAATTTTGGTACCGTGACATCCCTAGACACAATCCTTTGAATGAAAAAAATCAATATCTTTTTTTACTCTTAGCTACCAACCTTTCTTTTAATGTTATAAATATTAAAACAGTTTTGGCAAAGATAAATTGTGATTGAGGTTTACCTGAGCTTATACTGTCTTACCGTATTCACAGCGATTCGAAATGCAATTTTAATTGTTATTATGGAAATTGATAATGAAATTCTTCCCATCCCATTCATGAAAAAATACCAACGCATTCTCATCCCAAGGCGCCATATATGACCCTTTTGCAAAAGCGTAAATATCCAACGCACATGGCACCCTTTAGCGCCAAATGAGACGGTTAAGTTTAGGTATGGGGTAGGGTTAGGGTTAGACCACTAGGAGGCACCTTCTGCCCGATTTATTTTTACGTCTCATTTGGCGCTAAAGGGTGCCATGTGCGTTGGATATTTACGCTTTTGCAAAAGCGTTGTATATGGCGCTTTGGGATGAGAACGGGCTGATGTTGGTTATATATAGGCTATATATTAAAATATTCTTATATGAAATCAAATGACACAACCCTGTCTTTTTTTGTTAAATTTCAGTTTTATGGATCAACAATAGCCATTATTAAAGTATAAGTAGCCTAAAAAGTATAAGAAGCTGTACAAGTCAAGAAATAAGGCAAGTTAAAAGATTCAGTCAAATAAACAGGCCAACGTTACAACGTTACAGTTAAATAGCCTAAATATAGTTATAAAACTTCACTTTCCCCACGATTTGCCAGGGAACAAATATAATGAGACCAAAGATCGCCCGTTAGATATACACCAGCCGATTTATAGCTCATGTTTAACCACTAGACACAAAGCCCGCGGGAAACGTCAGAATGACTAGCCGGGGCAAGGCTGTTGCAGGGTGGGGTACAGAGCGCTGAGCGGTGATCACCTGGAACTCCGAAAACGTCAGATCAATTTTTTAAATAGGCGCTATCTTTATAAATAAACCACAGATTTGAGCTTTAAACAACTATATTCTCAAGTGAAAAACTCCTAATATTTACACTATACACTAATACACTAATATTTGTAAATATTACGCGGCCTTGGAAGAACACGTCACCACACCGGCTTCCTTTCTCGTCGGAGTTTGCGCTCCCCGAACAGCACCACAGCAACCATTCTCCCCCACTGGTTAGCTGTTCGAAACATCACAACACTACAAGGATTCTGGGTAATATCCCACAGCAAAGCGAGTTCTGATGCGCACTTGCGAAAAGGGTGCCCTTATGATCACCCCTGAGAACACTATTAGAGGATCGGGACACCCTACGGTCTTGCACCCCTTATCGAGAACACGCATTGAGGGGCACAAGGGTGCAAGTGCGGATATTGGGACAGGGCCTATAACCACACACACTCTGCTGCATCATTAGTACTGTACCAGCAGTTGCTTTTTCAAGAAACACACCTGTAATCAATAACCTCTCATTTCCAGCTTTGCCCCATTCACTCACTGTCTGCATGTGTATGCCTGTGCCTGCTGGCCGACTGCCACATTCGGGGAACGCATTGGAAGACTGAACTGATGTTCTGTTTGTCCTCGGAATCATCCGGGCGGCGGTCCAACTTGTGCGCATTCACATACATTAAAGGAAATGTGAGACACTTTCACATACAGTATAGCTCTATATAGCGCCAACACTTTTTGTATCAGTCACTGAGCTGTGCTGCTTTACTAAACGGTTTGAGTGCACATGCATGTTTGTTTCTGTATGCATGCATGAACATGTAGTAGGCTATGTGGCGTGTGTCAGAGATGCAGTGTGTATGTGTGCGTTTCTGGTGGCCAAATCCTCCAGATGGGTCCAGATGGCAGTTTGAGTCTGTGAAGGTGTGGAACAGACTCTGTGTGAGCATTTTGTAATGCCCGAATGCAACACCATCCCCTGAGATGTGTGTGTGTGCGTGCATGTGTGCATGAGGGAAAACTCTCTGACAGTTCTTTCTTGCTTGCACATTGTTTGTGTGCAAAACATCTCAAGGTATGTGTTGTTCTACAACCCAGGTGTGTTTGAGTGTTTGTAAAGCAGTTGCATTTGTTCGGCTAAATATACCAATAAATAAAAAATGAGTTTCCAGTTTCCACCTGTCTCACATTGCACACATCCTGGTGCAATACACTTCCTAGGTAGTATATATAGTGTATCGAAGACATTTATATTTGTATATGTACAAATATAAACATTCAAAACAGCAGTAGGTCGATGTTGTTCAGTTATCATATCAAAAAAGCATCATATTTTGCATATCATACACTTTTGAAAGATTACTTTTTATTCAATATGTATTCAACATTGATAATAATCAGAAATGTTTCTTGAGCATCAAATTAGAATGTTTTCTGATGGATCATGGGACACTGAAGACTGGAGTAATTCTGAAAAAGTCAGCTTTTATCACAGAAATAAATTACATTTTAAAATATATTCACATAGAAAACAGTTCTTTTAAATTGTAATAATATTTTATAACATTGAAGTTTTTACTAGATTTTTTAATAAATAATTGCTGCCTTGGTGAGCAGAAGAGACGTCTATCTAAAAAACATTTAAAAAAAGATCTTAAAGGAGTAGTTCACTTTTTTTGATGAAAACATTCCAGGATTTTCTCCTTATAACAGACTTTATTGGGAACCAAATGGTTCAAGGTCCAAATGAGAGTTTCAGTGCAGGTTTAAAGGGCTTTAAACGACACCAGACGATGAATAAGCATCTTATCTAGGACCCTTCGAGTCATGAATTCGAATAAGATTAGTTCATTTTGATGAACGAGTTTGAACAGGAGAGTCACGAACGCTCATCACAGAACAGAGCAAGAGCATTTGTGCTTATAAAACTTAAACTTTTTTATTTATTTTTTAAATGAGTGATCATTTCGCTAGAAAAGACCCTTATTCATCGACTGGTGTCGTTTAAAGCCCTTTGAACAGTTTGCACTGAAACTCCCTTTTGAACCTTGAACCGTTTGGTTCCCATTGAAGTCCATTATATAGAGAAAATCCTGGAATGTTTCCATCAAAAACCTTAATTTCTTTTCGACTGAAGAAAGAAAGATGTGGACATCTTGGATAACATGGGGGTGAGTAAATTATCAGCAAAAGTTTTTTTTTTTTTTTTAAGTGAACTACTCCTTTAATTACCCCAAAACTTCTGAACTCTATTGTATTCATCAAAAATAATAATGGTAATAACTAAAAAAAAAAAAAGTGTAAAACCATAGTATGCTGAGAGTCTAGACTTAATTGTTGTGTTTGTGTCTCATTTTCTTAGTTTGGAAATATCTGCAGGTTATCAGTGCGTGGGTGTGTGGACGCATGTCTAAGCATGTTTGCGTGGGTTGTGATATTGTATTTATGAGACGATGAGATATATGTTGCTTTGTAAGAGTGTGAAGTTGATTATTCTCGTTCGCTTTGAGCCTGTGATGCACTACCATCTTGGCTTTGATAAATTAATAATCCTTTTGAAGTGCTAATCCCAAACACTCAGCATGATTCATGCGATCCATACAACAATTGTCTCTCTCAAAGACTTACACACTCACTCAGCATGTAGCTCTATGAATATGGAGATGCACAGATGGAAACAGAAAGATTTATGTGCGTGCACATGCATGAAGAGTAGGCATTAGCCTATCTGTGGTGAAAGATTCTTGCGCTACAAAGATATAATCAGTCTGCAAATAAACCTGCATGCATTTATACAATGTAATTGTTAAAATATGGAGAAATTTAAATAAAAGGTACAGATGTAGGTTTAAGGCATTATAGACGCATGGATAACATACTATAAATTGAGTGTACAGGAATGAACTGTGGCTTCATCCACAGCTCCACCTAGTGTTGATAACATGACCTACTTCCAGATTTTCATATTTATAATAATGTTGAAAATTAAGCTTTGCACAACAGGAATAAATTACATAGTCAAATATACTGATATAGAGAACAGTTATTTGACAATATTGCCGTTTTTAGTTTTTTTGTTTTTTTATTAAATAAATGCAGCTTTTGGCAAGTATTTTTTGTTATTAAAAACCCCAAACCTTTAAACGGTTTGACAATGACAGAAACATTTGCAAGCACACACAAACATTTCCCCTTTAAGAGGAATGTGAGCATCAGTATTCAGAAGAAATAGCAAGAACATCTGCAGTGCTGGTTGCTTTTATTTTCCTGAAACTCTGGAGGAAGACAAACTGCCTGCCTGACTAACACCTTCCTGCTCTATCAGCAGTCACACATGACAGTTCACCGAAGAGACTCTGCGCGTGTGTGTGTGTGTGTGTGTGTGTGTGTGTGTGTGTGTGTGTGTGTACGTACACTGCCTGCAGAGATACTGGCCTCCTAAGCAAGTCCCAGTCTTATGACACCATCATGATGTGTGAAAACAGTGCACACAGTCCTCATGTCATCAGAGCACATCGGCTCCGGACTTTAATTGAAAAGGACCATTCCGTTATTGATCAACCGTAATCAATTAAGCAATTATCAAGTCCTCAGTGCTTTAATTGTGGCATTCAAGCAATTATTGTGAAGAAAACACAAGTCAGGATCAATTCCTATGGTGACATTTAGCACAGGATTACAATCACCAACACAAAACAGAAACACAATTCACATATACCTGCAGATTAGACTTTCACTAAACTATGGAAGCTAAAACAAGAAATAAAGGTAATTGCGTAATTTTACTAGCCTGACTTGGCCGCTCCATTGGGCTTTGATTATGAGGCGTGTCTTAACCGAACCAGGAAAAAAAACAACCTCTGCACTCAATTGGATAGTCGTAGACCTACAACCAATCAGAGCAACGCAGTAAGTCAACTCCTTTGCATAGCGCAGTTGTCAACTACAGAACTTACTTATTTTAGAAGTTAAATAATGAGTGTTGCTTCTTTTAGTTACTTATCCATAAGTGCGACCAAAGGAGAAACCACAACGACCACAGGCTTTTCATTACGTCCCATCTTCTTAGCGACCGTCAGAGACAGCCGATAAAGTTAGACTTTTCCCGAATCATGTTGGAAGGACGGCAAAAAATATCTTTCCGATCGACAAATGCCTTGATTGCAGTTTTCTGTGTCTATTAAAATTAATGCGCTATCGATTTATTTCACAACAGACGCGACAGCGGAATCTATACATCTCAATTCTCCAGCTGCAGTCATCTCTGAGGGAAGACAGTTAAGCGCTCTTTGATAACGTGATGATTACGTCCATGCAGATCACCTGTCCATCATCGTTTAAAGCCCGCCCTGGCAATCTGATTGGCCTGTTCATTTCTTCCCTGATCATAATTACTCCTCAATGGATCGAGTCCAGATCCAAACTTTCCGACCAAAGAGGAAAAAGTCTGATTTGTGGGATAAAAAGAAAAAGAAGAGGCCTATATGTCACGAAAAAAATTGAAGACCGGAAGTACGTCTTTTAGTAGGGATACGGCTCTTCCGGTTAGCTTTTTACAATGGTGGAGTCTGATAGATACCGCTGGACCAAATCAAGTCACATATGACGATGTGGTTCGGATAATAAATGAAAACTCTCAAGTGGCAGGTATGGCTGTCTACGTCCTGATGCAGAGCAACCTGATACACAACAACAACAGCCGCGGATAGCTCTAGCCTTTCGCCAGTAAGGTAAACGTTTCTATGGTAGCATAGAAAGCAGATCAGCAGATGTTGCTACTACACTTAGGATTGTGGGTAGTGTATTTTTTTCCATAAGATCGCAGCTAAAACATGTTTTTCTTTAAAGCTACACTGTGTGATTTTTACCCCCATCTAGTGGTGAAAAGGTATATGACCATCCAGTGAATATTAGTTTCTGTTCCTCTCAATTCCGATTTCGTTTTAACTCCTACGGTGGCCAATGTAGTCCAAGATTAACATGTCTTCCAGTTCGACCTCGTCCATGAGTGTTAACTCAAACGTAAACGCGAAAGGCGAAGCTTGAATTAACGGGTATGTCCCTCTTTGGCTAATGTACTTTCAAGATGGAGGGGCAACATGGCGACCGATATTAGAACCCCTTACCCGTATGCATTTTCAATGGCATATTATACACTCACGAGAATACTTTATTACTTGAACTAAGTAAATATACATTAATGAGCACATATATTTTTGAAAGAACTAAGTGTTTTTGGCTAAGAAACTAAAAGAGTTTCACAGTGTAGCTTTAAACAAGGTTGATTTCATACAAACTTATGGCTTCAACAAGAGCAAAAACCTTCATTTCACAACCTCATAGCTCGTGGTCAGTCTACCTCGGATGGTTAAGAAATTTTAGGGATGATAATCTAAATGCTTATCGAGAAATACTGTTGACCGGAAGTTCTGTATCCATACTCCACGTTCCGGAAGCAGGAAGTGTGGCATAGGCCTATTATCTGTCTGAAATCACGTACTATGTGAGTAGGTACTACATTTAAATAAGAACGTACTTCGTGACCATTAAAAAAGTATGCTCCATTTAGTAAGAATACGGGTATGAATGAGTCTGGATGTACTACCATAGACGTACAATGCCAAGTTGTTGTCGTGTGTTATATAACAGTGCCATAACAGTTCAAAAATTTAAAGAACCCATTCCAGTGACTGCACCCACGCTGTTTTTAGTTCTGCTTTCTGTTTTCATCTGCGTTTTTACATCGGCCAAGCCGACAATCAAGTGGTGGCATCAGTCAGCTGCTCGCAGATCACGCCTTTTGTGGAGTTTCTTAAATAACATTTATTTACCTAATAAGTTTTACCTCATAAAACACACACACAACCCCTATGAACAAAAACAGATGTTGATTTTTGGCAAGGAAAAAGCCATTTATTTGCTAGTGATATTACCATCGATAAATAAACATGAATGAATCAATATAGATACACACGTGTGTTTGTGTTTATCTCCTAACGTTACAGCCGTGTTACAGTAAAGTGTCCATCGTATGCGCACTTCAGAATCTCGCCGGAAGTAGTAGGTTATCCGGATACTTTTCACCTAATGTTTTTGCAATTCTATGATTTTGGACATACTACTACGATTTCGGACGCAGCTTAAGTTTCCATACTAAACTCACACAGCTCTTGAAAGTCTAGAATTCCATAAGAGAGCTTTCCATTAGCTTAACCATTCATTCCAATGGAAGTTGTTCAGTTGGTGCAGCCAATACTGCAAATAAAATATATTTTAAAAATATACAAGAAATGGCTAATACAATGTTTTAAATATATTGACATAAATATTTTTTTGACAAGTTTTAGTTACTTCTATTTTTCAATATAGATTTATTTTTTTAGATTGATTTACCGTAACATTTAGACTTTGGGGGTTAGTAAGATATAAAGTGTGTGTGTATGTATAGGACTTATTCTAAGAGACTTATTCTAAAATATTTATATATATATATATATATATATATATATATATATATATATATATATATATATATATATATATATATATATATATATATATATATATATATATATCTTCAACTTCAAACTTCCTCAAACTTTAACAGTAGAGATAGAGAATATTGTCAAAATTATATTTTAAACATATTTTAACATATTTTATAAAAAAAAATCCTATTTTCCCATTTGAAATAAATACTTTTCTTAAGCCATGCAGTCTACATTACATAATTAGCATATTTTTGAAAATATCTTGGGCAGAATAAAATATTTAAAACATCTACTGTAATACAATGTAACATTTGAAATTTATAGCAGTACCATAAATTGTATTCCACCAGAATACACAGCTACTTGTGAATGGCTGTCCATGGAGAAAGATGTTTTTGTATCCAGATGGTGCAGTTACGACATCTACTAGCAGGTGCAAACTGGGCCATGCTAACCAGTCAAACTCTGACCCCCCAGTTCCCCGCTGTGAACGGCCCTGCTAGCAGATCCTCAAAAGCTGGTGTGACTCTTATAATAATTATATGGCAGAGCCAGAGTGCTAACCAAGGGAAATCTCAAAAGTACATTAACCTGGCCTTCACCTGCCTCAGGGTCTCATTACTTACAGTAGAGTCTTGGTCTAGGTCTCAGTTCTTTTGTCTAAGACACATTACAGCACACATTAAAAGGGTCATGAATGATCTTGTTCTTCAGCTGGTCTGAATCTGACAGCAATTTGCAGAGACATAGCGAACTGAAATGATCTTTCTGACATCAATAGATTCAATATATCATATCTGCAAATAAAGAGCAGATCAGATTTGTATCCATACTGTGGAAGAGTCATTTAGGTGGTCAAATATAAATCAATAGAATGTGCAAGATGCTGGAAATGAAGTTGTTTACAGTGTATGAAAATAAAATAAAATTACTTCTCTTAAAACCTGTATCAGTCAGCAGAGGGCCTCTCAACAGACTCTCTAAAGATTCATTGCTTCAGTCACAGCGCATCTTGTCTAGATTTTCCAGTAATTAAAGACACGTTGAAAACTCCTTTTGTTTTGTGGTATAGAATTCACTTTTGTTTAAATTTACTCTACTTTGTGTTATGGACTCAGCATGTTGTTCTTGGATTATATGGAATATATTATTATCTTGGCTTAAGGACATCTGGGCTGTTTTTAAAAACCACAGTGGCTTATTACTGCACCATTTTTAACAAATCCCAAATGGATTTGGTAAATAATGTTCAATTCATTTAACCCAGGGGTTTTTAACCTTTTAGACACCATAGACGATTCATATGATCATCCTCATTAAAGGAACCTCATCCTGAAATTTAAAAGGCATATAATTTATAAACACCCAATTTATACATGGAAAGTTTAAAAATATTATATATATATATATATATATATATATATATATATATATATATATATATATATATATATATAAAATTTAAACTCTTTAATAGATTTATAACAATTCATATTTTGTTTTATTTAATCAATTTTTTTTACAATTTATTAGGTTTTTAAACGATCATTTTTAAATATTGCGTTCACTGACGCCTTTGTGTTATATTGTGTTAGTAAAATCATCAGTCTATTGCAGATGTGGATATTAATATATGCGTCTAACTACTATCTATGCATACTACTCATACTAGTTCCCTATCTATCTATCAGTCATGATTGTTGTTACGTCAGAACTGAACTGACCAATTGGGATCTCGTTCGGTGAGCCCAATCACCTTCGAGTAGCAACAGAACAAGCCAATGCACATTGGCTAGTGAGATTCGCATCGCACATTGAATTGAATATTGAATTAAGCTTTTGCTTGGCAGCCTAGCGGATGTTGAATTACTCTGCTATTCATTCATCTTTCCTGTATCAGAACAAGAGGGTTCCTGTACCTGTTCTTGTGTAGGTGTGACGGTGCGTTCCAGCGGAGTTCGTGGTTGCTGAGTGTGCAAAGTCTGGTGCAGCGGCTGTTCCCTGGGAGGCGTTCGTTGAGAAGTTATGAACCCACTGCAGGAAGATGACAATTGCAATGTTGAGATCGAGACAAAAGGCCCTATTTTAATGATTTAAGTGCATGGTCAAAAGCGCACGGCGGAAGTTAAACGCCTTTAAAAGGGTTGTCCCTAGGGATGCAAATTATCGATTAATTCATTAATCATTAATTGATTGACCTTATCGATCGATTAACGATTAACTGATAAGCGGATATTTTGTATCAATAGTGTCTTAACATAAAAAGCAAAAATTGCTTATATACTGAATAAAAATGCATGTTATATTGCTCAAATGGTGTTTTATTGTAACAGTTGGGATATGGTACAGTGTGAGTGGCCTTTAACAAAATAAATTATGCACTGAAAATGCAAATACATAAAAAATATTTGTTCACTGACTTACCTGTTGCAAACATTAAGCAAGATAAAATAAATGTTAATAAAAATTAATATGGGTATGCTTAGCCTTAATATATTAAGTCTATATATAATTATCTGGTAAACTACTTGGATGAAAAAAAAAATTTACATTAGTAGCAGCACTTATAATCCCCCTTGGTCTGAGAAAGGTAACAGTAAGATTACTAGATCTGGAAATGTCAAATATAAAACTGAAGGGATGTCAATTTTCACATATTCCCATGATCGATCGTCATTTATTAAATTAACGATCAATTAATGGTCTGCTGCAGACGGTGGAGTATGACCAACAGCTGGACAGGGTCTCTGCAAATACTGCTCAAAATGCTATTTTCCTACCAAATTAAAGAGAATCGTTTTTAATCTAAATAAAGGGCTAAATATAAAGGGCTTTAATCTAAAAAAAAAGATTGTAAAATGTTTCAATATTATAGATAATTAAATCAAATTATTTAATAATCAAATTACGACTCAAGGATATCTCCCTCCACTCTAAAAGTTAATGTTGCCGCTATCGCCACACACAACAATGCAGTAGACGGTGAGTCTCTGGGAAACCCCATCTTGATCATAAGTTTCCTGAGAGGCTATGGGAGGTTGAATCCTCCTCAGCCAAGCCTCATCCCCTCTTGGGACCTGTCTTTGGTCTTGAAAGCCCTACAGAGAACACCCTTTGAACCATTGATGTTCTAAAAGTATGTAGTAGATATATATACACTCACCGGCCACTTTATTAGGTACCCCATGCTAGTAACGGGTTGGACCCCCTTTTGCCTTCAGAACTGCCTCAATTCTTCGTGGCATAGATTCAACAAGGTGCTGGAAGCATTCCTCAGGGAGTTTGGTCCATATTGACATGATGGCATCACACAGTTGCCGCAGATTTGTCGGCTGCACATCCATGATGCGAATCTCCTGTTCCACCACATCCCAAAGATGCTCTATTGGATTGAGATCTGGTGACTGTGGAGGTCATTTGAGTACAGCGAACTCATTGTCATGTTCAAGAAACCAGTCTGAGTGATTCCAGCTTTATGACATGGCGCATTATCCTGCTGAAAGTAGCCATCAGAAGTTGGGTACATTGTGGTCATAAAGGGATGGACATGGTCAGCAACAATACTCAGGTAGGCTGTGGCGTTGCAACGATGCTCAATTGGTACCAAGGGGCCCAAAGAGTGCCAAGAAAATATTTCCCACACCATGACACCACCACCACCAGCCTGAACCGTTGATACAAGGCAGGATGGATCCATGCTTTCATGTTGTAGACGCCAAATTCTGACCCTACCATCCGAATGTCGCAGCAGAAATCGAGACTCATCAGACCAGGCAACGTTTTTCCAATCTTCTATTGTCCAATTTCGATGAGCTTGTGCAAATTGTAGCCTCAGTTTCCTGTTCTTAGCTGAAAGGAGTGGCACCCGGTGTGGTCTTCTGCTGCTGTAGCCCATCTGCCTCAAAGTTCCACGTACTGTGCGTTCAGAGATGCTCTTCTGCCCACCTTGGTTGTAACGGGTGGTTATTTGAGTCACTGTTGCCCTTCTATCAGCTCAAACCAGTCTGGCCATTCTCCTCTGACCTCTGGCATCAACAAGGCATTTCCGCCCACAGAACTGCCGCTCACTGGATGTTTTTCTTTTTCGGACCATTCTCTGTAAACCCTAGAGATGGTTGTGCGTGAAAATCCCAGTAGATTAGCAGTTTCTGAAATACTCAGACCAGCCCTTCTGGCACCAACAATCATGCCACGTTCAAAGTCACTCAAATCACCTTTCTTCCCCATACTGATGCTCGGTTTGAACTGCAGGAGATTGTCTTGACCATGTCTACATGCCTAAATGCACTGAGTTGCCGCCATGTGATTGGCTGCTTAGAAATTAAGTGTTAACGAGCAGTTGGACAGGTGTACCTAATAAAGTGGCCGGTGAGTAGAGTATGCAACATTTCTGCTAATTAAATCAGTAAAATGCACACCATACATTAAAGCACAATGTGCTGGATTGGATAATATACCGTGGAATGTGTTCAAATTTTCATTTCCAATGTTTTGAACTCTAAAAGAAAATAATATAATTTTTTTCTCTGAAATTATTTGATGAGACATCTCTACACACAATTTGAAAAAAAAATCATATCTGATCATAACTGTCTTGATGATCCGAACCGCATTAATCAGTGTCATCAAACGTGAGGCACATATATATTACCTTTTTAATATATTAAAAAATATATATTTTTAAAACAATCATGCTGCATATATTCAGACAGAATTTGTCAGAGCTTAAATAAAACCTAAAGTAATAGTTCACCTAAAAATTTCAAATCCTGTCTGGCTCATATTTGATTTGAAAGCTACATACAGTTTAGGCAAATAATAAGCTGTAAATGATAATATGCTTCAGAAATATAACACAGGTCAAATTGACTAATGGACTTTATGGTGCTTTTTCTACTCACTATAGTAATGTACAGGGTTCCCACACCTTGGTTAACATCAAATTCAAGGACCTTTCAAGGACTTTCCAGGTCCACTACCCTCAAATTCAAGGACTTAATGTGGGGACAATGGGCTCTATGCACGGCGGTATTTCCGGTGAAGGTTTAAGGATGCTCGATAACTTCCGCCGATCGTAGAGTCCAATGCAATACCGAGAATTTATATTGAATTTTATACTCCATGGTTATACAAAAGAAACGTTAGACACAAAAACAGATAAAACAGACACCCCTCGTTGTGTTTATGCTTCTTTTTAAAATTATATTAAATAAACATAACTATATATAAAATTACATCTAAACGCATGTACGTTTCATTTCAAAGACGGGAGGACAGTAAATTTTGAAGACATAATCCCGTTTTCCTCGTTTTCCTCCGCTTTAATCTACACAACCGGAAATGAACGAGCATCCTTGCGTCAAATGCGGAACTTATGCGTGCATATAGCCCATTCAAGTGAGAGCAAGGTTAAATAGTGTATGTAAGATACCTTGTTACAGTTTTCATCTGTCAAACAACTAGGCAAAAAGTTGTTGTTTTTTTCATATTTATGTTTTGCATAAAACTGAAGAATATTTGGTACATCCTAATCCTATAAAAAAATGATAATAATAAAATAAATATTATATAAAATAAAAATGTGTCAAAATCCTGGAACTAACTGTCAACATGACAACTTGACAGCTCAACAATAAAACATGAGGAAACATGAGAACGAGAAGACATGGTTAAAAAAAAAGTGCATTACGCGCATGTTTTCAGCGCATGTGAATGTCATGGCAACGTACAACACAAAGTGCCTTACGCGGAAACACTTGACCAGAGAATGTCTAATATGCGACTTGACTTAACCACTGGACTGAACGAAAATGCGCGTACCTAATGTAAATCAAGCAAGCTAGTGTGCATAGGACACGAAGTATTGCCGAAATAACGCATTAGCGGACTGGGGAGAAAAATATTTTTTTTTTTTCCAGAAAATTTCTTGAACAAAATAAATTCAAGCACTTTCAAGGACCTGTATCTATACATGTTTATTTTCAAGAACTTTCCAGGGCCTTGAAAACAAAAAATCAGATTCACAAACTTTCAAGGATTTCAAGGACCCATGGGAACCCTGTGTACAGTTCAATGTATTATTTATGTATTTGTATATTTATTATTATATTTTATTTAATTAATAGATTCAAATAATTAAAAGATGAATTCGTTATAAATAACTTATGTATTTTTTTAACGTATTACTTTATTTTTGTCTGACTTTTCCACAAACCCCCGTGTCACCCCTTTAGCCCCCTTTTATCAGTTTCCCCTATAGTGCAAATCCCAATAGTGCTTTTATGGCTTCTTTTTGTGAGGTTTTGGGTGAACTATGGTACTGGGTTATAACTTTGCACGGATTCCATCACTAACGCTTAACTATTATGGTTATACTTTGGGAAAAATGTGATTGTGAATAGAAACTCTGGCTGGATTGTCAGTTAGAATAATGTGAACGCATATGCTTTTCAGGTCTCATGATTCACGCTGGAACTCTGACACTAATGACTGTATTACTGCGGATCGTGTGGGTGTTTCATAACAGTTGCAGCTTTCAGTCCATGTCTGTTGCTGTTGGAGGGTGAAACTTTTAATTATGACAAATAAAAGAGAGAGAGAAAAATCTCACTATGTTTTCAAATGCGTCTCTTAAACCCCTTCCTACTTTATATTCTTTTCTTCTTCTTTTTCCTTGATCCACAATATTTCATTTCTTTCTCCAGGCACCCTAGATTCAATCACGAAAAATCTCCAGTGCAAATAAAGTCAAAAATTACATCAGGCAACATCCCTGCAAATGCAACACCTCAAAGGATCAAGATATTTCCAACACCTGTCAGTCAACTAAGAAAGCAATTTACGGCCAACATCCTGCGGCATTATGATCATTACATCAGCTTCACGCTTTTTTTTTTTTAATATGCATAATCAGTCCTTCTCTGCCAATTGTGGAATGATCAAAAGCAGAAACATGAAAGAATTTCACATTTTATGAAAGTGGTTGAAAGTTTAAAAATGAGGCCTGTAAAACAATGCTGTCTGAAATAGACATATTACATTATAAATAGGGTGACCATATTTTGATTACCAAAAACCAGGACACTTGGCCTGACAAACAGATAGGCCTAATCAAACGATACTCTAAGTTTACTCAAAGATACCTTATTAAACAGGACATGTTCTGGGAAAACAGGACAGTTGGTCACCCTAATTATAAATATAAAAACAAACAAACCACAGTTTCCAACATATACCTATCATTAACATTTCAATAAAGTAATTTGGTGTTGTCCATTAATGTCTTCATACAAAATTGAGGAGGCAAAATTACAACATTTTTTGAAAGCTTACAATTTTGGAGAATTGACAGTTGCCTTATTCCTTTTAAATGATTTGGCAGAAACCATAAATTTTGGTTTTTATGTGGCTTATATTTAGGCTACACATGGTCACATCACGTTTAAACACTTTTTCCTTAATCAAACTTAAATATTAAGAAACAAAACACAGGTAAAAGACATAAATTCTCTTTAGACCCTAGGTTTTCATCATAATAAGTTTTGTCTAGCCTAGCCTACTTTGTGCAAAGCTAATTTCACGTTGTGCTGTGCAGTCATTTAACATCTGGTACTCACCAACACTAGTCCGCCTGATTCATCTCCCCTGGAACTGCAGATTCAAACCGGAAAAGACAAGCACAGCTGCTGTGTTTGGAGAGAAGGAAGATATTCAGCTCCAGTTCATCGCGGTAAAGTCTTTTACTGTCTATGGGTAAAGTAGTCTACCTTTAAATGTCTCCACAAGAGGGCGACAATCGCCACGAAAAACAAACTCAAAACAAGAGTAGTTACCTATAATTTTACTGAACAGGGGCCCGTTTCAATAAGGAGATTCAACCAACTCTGAGTTAAACTATGAGTTGAACTATGAGTTGACTTACCCTGAGATGGGAAACTCTTCCCGAGTTTTCGGTTACAGAACAGCTGAAATGAGTTAGTTCAATCAACTCTGAGCTGACCGACTCTGAGTTAAGCACGTGCACCACAACTATAAAAAGCCATTATCAATGGAGCGCAGATATTATGATGAGTCACCATGGTACGGTGGCGCATTCACTTGAAGAAAAAAAAATCTACTCTGTTTTTCTGAATTAACGACTTAATTATCTCAGAATTACAAGATAATTTTTCATGGAAAAAAGTTTTTGCTTTGTTTTTCTGAATTAACGAGTTAATTTTTCATTAGAAAAAAAGGTTTTTGCTCTGTTTTTTCTGAATTAACGACTTAATTTTTCATGAGAAAAAAGTTTTTGCTCTGTTTTTCTGAATTAATGACTTAATTTTTCATAAGAAAAAAGTTTTTGCTCTGTTTTTCTGAATTAACGACTCAATTTTTCATAAGAAAAAATTTTCATTCAGAAAAACAGAGCAAAAAAAATTTCCATGAAAAATTAACTTGTTAATTCAGAAAAACAGAGCAAAAACTTTTTTTCTCATGAAAAATTAACTCATTAATTCAGAAAAACAGAGCAAAAAAAAATTCTCATGAAAAATGAACTCGTTAATTCAGAAAAACAGAGTAGATTTTTTTCTTCAAGTGAATGCAATACGTCTCCGTACACATACATTTTTAAAAGGTATATTTTTATGTAGCCTTCTCCCTCTACACACTTTGATCAATTCAAGAATAATTCATGCAATTGTATATTGTTAATATGAAAGCATTAAAAGTGCAGTTTCTTGTCTCTCTTCTTTGTATTAATCAAGTGGTTGAGGTTGATATAGGATTTAGTAATATGTAGACCAATACTTTCTAGAGATAGTAATTATTACATTAATCTAACAACACAGTTGAAGATGTAATTTGTTGTTAATAATTCATAACTATTTTAGAGTAACTTAATGTTATACTGTAATACCAGAGGTGAAACTGGAAGAATGTTATTCAACCTAAAGTAGGCTACTATTACTTTGATACATTTTTACTTATAAGCAAAAGCAAAAATACTGGTCTAAAAATCTACTCAAGTAAAAAGTAGTTAATTTAAAACATGAGTAAAAGTTGCTGAGTAACTTGTTTAACAGCGGGGGTGGGAGTCCCCATGTGGGCAGAGTTTCACAGTATCTCAGAAAATATCACTGTTTATGGTATTAAACAATTATTAAATATATAAACTGCATTATTAAATTACGGTTATTATTATCGTCAGTTAAAATGACAGTTAAATAAATTAAACATTTGTTCAATAAAACATATCTAATCAACTAACTTCAATAATTGATTATGAATAAGATTATCATCTTATTTTTTATCATTAATAACTTATTAAATTATGTTTGAAAAATAATTGAGTTCTATTTTTTTATTCCAATTTTTTAATGATTTAATAGAAATATATTATCAAAAACGGTGGTAATCAAATAAAAGTTTAGCAAAAAGTTTAGCATTTTGACAAAATGCTGCAAAACAGATTTAGTCAATTAAACCATGGACAAACAATATATATTCCTTAAAGAATGTGTAAGTACATTTTACTATTATAGTTGGTGTTTAAACAGCACTTCCTCTTTAAAAAAGGGGAGGAGACCGCAAGAAACTCTGAGTTTACTTAAGAAAACCTGCTCCCGACCAGGTTAGGTTCACAGAGTAAGTTACCATGGTAACTGACTCTGAGTATAAGTTACCTCTCTTTCAGAAACAGGCTTGACTTACTCTGCTTTCTCAGGTTTAACTTACCCCCCTTTCTGAAATGGAAAACCCAGAGTTTCTCTCATTTCAGGGTTAACCTACTCAGAGTTTTCACTTAACCTCCTTTCTGAAACAGGCCCCTGATGGAATGTAGGCCTACTTATTCACAATCACTTGGACTAATTAATGATTAATAATATTAACTATTGTTCATTATCAATATATGTAATGTTAAAATATTTCATTGTAACTTTCTACGCATGCACATAATAATACAGATAAGACACTCATAAGCAAGAAGTGTGACACATCATAAACTTGGAAACAGCTTAAACTTTCTGAAAACAGCTGCCTGCACGATCACTGTTTTTTTTTTTATGTAGCAGATAGTTTTAGGTTGTTTTTACTTGTTTAACATTCTGTTGAGACATTTGGCCACATCCTGACATTTGTTTTATTATGGTTGAAACTCGGGAAACTCCTAAAATCCAAGCTCGTTATTAAAAAGTCTTTCATGTCTACCCAAATACATCATTCGGACAATGTTGAGGAAAAACATCTTAGTGAAAATTTGTCTTCAAACACAACTCCTCTTTTGCTCTGTCTTTTAGTCAAGTGACAAATCCACTGTTTGATTCTTACTTGCGCCACAAAACTCATTCCACTATATATGTGAACTCAGGGCAAAACGCAGAGTTTATATTTGTTTTGTAGTTGATGAAAACATATAGATGATACACAAAGACAACCATCATAAGAGAATCATCTTTTATTAATAAATAAGAAACAGTTGCAAATATAGCTTTCAGAGATTTAAAATAAGTCACTGTACATTTTAGGTATATTGCTCCCAAACATTAAAGCAGGCTGTGAGATTAAAGCTCAGAGACTTTGGTTCAAATGATCGTTCATGAAGGCTGGTAAGTCATATTCTGGTATAATGATCCAGGTCCGGGTCCTTCAGGGTCTCAGTAAGGCTGGTGAAACTTAGGCATTGCTCTTAGCATCAGTTAATTCAAATTAGCCTAAATGATGTATTAGTTTTCCAGGCTGGTCTTGTAGATGGCCATTCAATTACATCCATCATAATACAGAACATTTACATTAATTAGGGTTCCACATGTGAGGAACAGATGCTCTGTTAAATACATATTTGGACACTTTCAACACACTTAATTAGAGTCATTGTGTTACATAACCAAATGCTAAATCAAGAAATTTATTTTAAAGATAGACAATGTTCACTTTTTAAGCAAACCATATAAAATGACATTTGTTAAAGTGATAGTTCACCAAATTTTTTAAATTTTTAAAAAGTTGTTCCAAACGGCACCCGTTAACTTCCATAGCATTTTTTTCCCCATACTATCCATTCATACCAACATTCTTCAAAATATCTTCTTTTGTGTTCAACAGAACCAAGAAATTCACACAGGTTTGGAACAACATGAGGTGAGTAAATGAGGGCAGAATTTTCATTTTTGGATAAACTGTTCCTTTAAGGCCTTAATGTTAACTATATTAGCACACAATATCATCCTGTATACTCTAGTGTTGTCGGCTGCCGCTTTAAACGCTTGAGCTTTTAAAGCAGGATGGATTTTGATTAACTGTCAATGTTTTATCATTCATCTTCTATAGGGGGAAAAGGTCATTCTGAAAGTGATTCCAAAAATTAATGTGTTTTGGACTTTTTAGACCATTATCATTGTAATCTTTATAGTTATTGTTAGAAGTAATCAGGCCTTTAGGCTTTTAAAGGGATAGTTCACTTTGAAATTAATTTTTGATATGTTTTAGCTTACGTCAAGGACATCCAAGATGTATGTGTCTTTGTTTCCACAGTATTTTTAATTTTGACATTTTCGGTTAAACCGTTCTTGTCTGTCAGTCATATAATGCAGGTATGGGGGTCCACCTCAAAGAGCATGCACAGAGAAGTCAAAATAAACCTTGATTTAATGATTTGTAAATGTAAGTACACATTGATGGCCTAAGATACTGAAACGAGCGGTTTGTGTGAGAAAACGAACAGTATTTATATCGTTTTTACGTCTTGTTAACAGCCATGTCCATCTGATCTGAATCAGATGTCTAACTGAACTATGTCCAACGTTACGCCGGAAGTGATCACTTACGTGTGTACGTCACTTCGTTGTTTACACAGAGATTTTGGAAGTTTTACCTTTAAACATATTTAGATATATCGAAATCGTCTTCCATTGCGATTTCCTGTATATCTAAATATGTTTACATCTTCACAGTGAAAGGTAAAACTTCCGAAATCTCTGTGTAAACAACGAGTGACGTACAACTGACGTGACGCTGATTCAGATCAGTTGGACATGGCTGTTCACAAGAGGTAAAAATGATATAAAAACTGTTTGTTTTCTCACACAAACCGCTCGTTTCGTGTCTTAGGCCATCAGTGTGTACTTACATTTACGAGTCATTAAATCATGTTTAATTTGGACTTCTCTGTGCATACTCTTTTGAGGTGGACTAAACCTCCATTATATGAATGACAGACAACGGTTTGACCGAAAAATGACAAAATTAATAAATACTCTGGAAACAAAGACACCTACATCTTGGATGCCCTTGAGGTAAGCTAAAACATATCAAAAATTAATTTCAAAGTGAACTATCTCTTTAATGAGAAAACAATAGATTAAGACAAAATAAAAACAAGTATTGGACTTGTAGAAATGGATCATGGTCATAGTTATTGTGATGAACTACATGTGGTCAACATAACCTCTTAAAAAATTAAGGTTCTTTATTGGAATCGATGGTTCCACAAAGAACCTTTTACATCCATGGATGCTTTCCATTACACAAAAGGATCTTTATTTGTTCTTTGGGGAACTGGAATGGTTCTTCTACAGTTCTTCTGGTTCTTCACAGGGAAAATAGGATCAGCACATGACTCGGGTCAGACTCAAAGCCGACAGCATGTGCACAATATGCCACAGCACTGACAAACTCATGCATTTTTAAGTTTGTGTCCTTTGTGTCAAAATACTTTTAGAGGCCGCTGTATTTCTAAGACGGTTCAGAAAGCACCAAAAAATAAGAGATTTGTTCGATGTATTTTGCATTAGGCTCTGATTCATGCGTCTGAAATTGTCAGAGACATATTTCCATATTTAACAACAAATCATTTTGAAAAGCCACATGGTACAAAAATAAGCTTCAGAAAGAATATGTATATTCCAAGTTCTTTACAACAGTGTTCAATTTCCAATTAGTGCTGTAGCAAAAACCTACTTGAACTGGATTTATACTTTTGAAAAAGGCCAAACACACACTTTATCCATCTTATATAATCTTCTGACTCATAGTGGAAATCTGAACCTTTGGTTTCAGAGAACTAGCAAAGTCATATTTAGTCAGTGTGGTACAGAAAGTTTTGCATTTCCCAAAACACATAAAACAGCTGAAAAGGCTTTATAAACCAGGCTAAAATGGAAAGTTATTTTCAACCAAAAAAGAGTTGATTCTTATCAAAACAGAAATTGCAGTCAAGTGAAACAAGACTTACTTTGTCATCTAAGACAGTGAATCACACTTAAATATTATTGTCTCACAGCATATAATCATATCCTGTACTATAGGTGGTTTGCAGTCACGTGATTGTATTTACGCGCGGACTGCAGGTGGAGGGCAAGGAGTGAAGAGCGCAATAAACGAGATGGAGGAAAATCCGTACTGTACTACTTTAGACACTATTACAAGAGAAATATATAAACAGAAAATCGAAATTGGATGTGATCCTTACGTTATGAAGAGGACCGATTTTCAACTGAATTGAGAGATTTGCCTGCCATCGAGGCTGTAGATATCAGCAACTAAAGCCCTATTCGCATGGGATTAAGTATTACCTGGGGACCACATGTGAATTTGAAATTACCCACCCACATCTGAGTTTTGTGTGGCGCATTCGCATGGGATAAGCGAAGCCTGTGATCTAATCGTTCTTTTTGTTTTTGCTCTTATGGTTTTCAGCTTTCTCTTTCTGCAAATTGTATGAGTTAGTTGTACTAGCGATATGACCCCGCACCCAAAATACTATTAAAACACTCCAACTCAGCCTCTATTATCCGCGAAAGATGGATAAAAAGGCGCAGATGAAACAAAAACCTTGAAAAAATGATATATGATCCGGCCAAATCACAGAGATGTCGATTCGCACGGGACTAATATTATCACAGGACCTCAGTGTTCGGCGAAATATAGTAGGTAATTTGCGGGGGAATTATTACTTTACAAATTACAGACATGGCCGATTCGCACAGGATTAAGATAACAGACAAACTCCGCAATTATTACAAATTACTACAGGTCACCAGATAATACTAATCCCGATGCGAATAGGGCTTTACAGACATGCTTTGACTTTACAAAGTTCAGAAACTGGCACGTTACACAAACAGCCACATAAGTGTATTTAAACACCTGAATAATGTAATTATAAGCCACATAAACAATGTATTAACTCACATTTGACGAAGTGATCACTACACACTGTACAAACACAGGCATTTTCCCATTCGGCTCCTCCGCAGACGCAAATTAGGTTTACAAGGCATTTTTTACCGGTGTTTTTCTGTCAATTTCTTGTATTTTCCCCCTTATGAACAACAACTTTTGGCACACAATAAAAAAATCTTTGTGGTTTGATCGATTTGAGCAACCATAAACGACGCAAAACATAGGCATTTGAGTGTGTTATAGTGCTTCCTAATATAGAAATTCACTTCCTGCCCTCCATCTGATCTTCGCGCCATGGCAACGCAGTGTCGTGACGTCACGTGAAAACAAGCTATTAAAACAACCAAAATGATCAAATTTCAGGTTTGGTTTTGCTGGAGGACAAAGCATAAATACATCAATGGATGTAATTTATAGGCAGAAACAATATCTTAATCAATACATAGATATTGCAAGTATTTAATTTATTCAAAAATACATTGTCATGTGGACAATCAGCCATTAATGATACTGACGCAGACCTTGCTTGATTTCAATACAGATATCACTGCAAGTAATGATAACTTGAAATGTGGTAAGTGATTCAGATGTCGATTCAAATCAATGAACACTATTTCAAACTTGTCTTTTTGATCAATTTGTCAAAAGAACTGGATTTTTCGTTCAACTGATCTGTATGTAAAGTGCGGCCACATACCGTTACCATTAGGGTGGAGCAACCAGTGTGATTGCACCAGGCCTTATGCTTTAGGGCCCCTTTGTGAACACCAACGCACCCCGCTTCCTCTATCTCACACTGGGCCACCAAACTGGGCCCTATGTTTGGGATGGCTCGGACCGTTCCTCCGAGAACGTTTGCGTCATTTAAATCCAGTCAACTGGAATCTACGTGATCAGGACTGGAATCAGTGAGGCCGAAAACACAGGATTCGTCCACGTCTGACGGACCGAAAGCTGCGCTTCAGACGTCGCTGCACTAATAACCATAGACAACGGACTTTTTTTGCCTGCGAAGCTCCGTTCATTTCTGAGTTAACTAATTCTGTTCTGAATTCTCATCAAGTAATTCATCTCAACAAAGCAGATTAGTGTGGTTCCTTATGTATGTTTGAGTTCATAACGGGTTTTTGTGTGGTGCGTTTATCCGAGTTTCCTTTTCTATGATGTTTGGTTATGCTGTGTACTTCAAAACTGCCTTGTTTCTCACTAAGAACAGAATTACGCAAAACGTGTAAGCCATGTTCATCCGCAATGGCTGTATTTGTATTGTAATGCGAGGTATTGTTTGTCACTGCTATGCGCACGTTTGTCTCAATATTGCGTTTAACAGCTCTGGTGCGTTGCAATGTTTCTGGAGGCCGCAATCTTTTTTGCGGCAGCGACACGTGCGGCCGCCAGCTGAGGAAATTGTTTGGTGTACAAGGCTGATGTGTACTGCAGTTCAGGCGTAATCAACCTCTGACAAAGCCCAAAAGTGTCATTATTCAACCCCAGTCGGAGGTTATAACCTTGAATAACTGCTGCACCGTATCGAAACGGCTTTAATGACGAATCCTTGACCTGCGCAGGATCAACCGCCCCTTCTTCCTGTAAACACATTTGCTCAAGCTTCGTCCTCTTTGCCCTCAGAAGCTCTACTTCCCGTTGGAGTTTCGTCCGTCCGAGTGTGGAGTCTATGCGTTTCCAGAAAGTGGCATTAAAGTGCTGGTACAATCGCCAGTCTAGTGAATTCCACTGTTTTACCCGCTCTGCGGTCTCTGCACTTAAGGGTTCGGCGAGAGCGTCTCACTGCGACTGTTGAGTCGAAAAGACGAAATATCGTCCAGTGACCAGCAGAGGGCGTGCTTTAGAAGAACCAGTGATTCATCGAAATACTCCGAGATGAGGATCAGCGGAAGTCGCGTTCCACAGCAGTGATGACCTCGGCGCTACGCCTGTCCAGATCGGTGTCGTTCATTGGCGCTGTATTATCCAGACCGAAGTCAAAGGTCAAAATGTTACGTGCATAGTGGTTGTTAGGCACAGAGGTGTTGTAGCTCCGCCCACCCTGGATCAGGAACTCTTCAAGGCTTTTGACAACACGGAATGCCGGGATCGCTTTGTAGTAAACAAACAGGGATTCCATCATTGCCACCGGATTCCGAAAGAATGGAGAAGTAGAATGTGTCCTTAGGCATCAACTTCCTCACCTGAATATCAGAAAGATATAAAGACAATATGAGCTTATGAATACAATCTTTTTTTTTTCTGTTTATGAATAACTTACAAAAGATGTACAATTTAAAAGAAATTTTGCCCTCTTGTTCTTTGTCAAAGACAGATAAAGCCCACTTAACTGAAGTTCCATTACAGAATGCAATCTCCATCCAATTAGTGCAAATGTTGTCTAAATCATTGGGATCTGCACCTGCCCACATCAATCTAGCACTGGGTGATTTGTCTTCCTCTTGAAAATTAAAATAGTCAGTTGTTTCAAATGATTTATGTGCTTGGCGAGTTGTCTACGCACATTCAGGATTGCATTCACAACACAGAAAGTCTTGAGAAAAATCGCAAACTTCTTCACCTTAAATGTCCTTAATGGTAACTGCTTAACCCTTTGGTGCTGTAAATTAATTTCCTCTGAGAGGTACAAAACTTGGTAAAGGTTTTGGCACTTGCTTTGTGAACACAAAAAAAATAAATCATGGACAAGATTTGAAGGTTAAATGGTCCTGAAAAATAATCACTCTTGTATTGTTCACAGTCAAAAATGACCACATTGGAAAAGAATGGGAGATTCATTTATTGGAAACGTTTCGTACTGCGCGCCCAAAAAATTCTTACTGAAAACTTGGAGCTTTGAGGACCTCAGTCTCAATTTTGGAACACAGCTTAAGATTTATGGATTTGATTTTCTTAGTTTTAGAGCATGGTAAACGTGTTTTGTAAAATATGTATTTCATATAAAAAATTTAAATGGTATTGTGCATTTTTCATAATAAATGTAAAAATAATAACTTTTTTCAAGTTCACTTTTTTAAATTAATAATAAGTAATAATCAGTTTAATCAGTCTAAGTGTCGTCTTTAAAAAGAGACCAAACTTAAGTCTATGTTCTAAAGCGTTCAAGATTTATGACAGTTTAAGTTGGAAATTTCATTTCCAGGTCCATGTTCAAAAAGTGAATACATGGATTATAACTACTGCATAAATGTCATTTTTGACCAACAAGTGAACAGTACCAGAGGGTCAACCAATTAAATATAAGGCCAAATCAATATAACATATTAAGTGACATAAAAGAGGCATTCATTTTAATTTGGAGTCTGCTCTCTAGCATCAGTCGGTTAAAATCACATAAACCTATTTAATCTAAATAAATGTTTAATCAAAAACAGTACCCATATGCACTGCATGTTTTTATTTATTTTTTTACCTTATGTTGCACAATCCATACTCATAATAAAAAGTGATGATTGCATTCTCATTTATTATTCCATGTTTATAATATATATATATATATATATATATATATATATATATATATATATATATATATATATATATATATATATATATATATATATATTTACAATCCACAGCATTTTAGGGCTTCTATTCAAACCCTTCCCTTTTAACATCATGAATCGTTCTTTTATTCATCTAATCCTGCAACAATAGGGTGCATGCTTTGGTACATTTCTCTTAGAAGTAATGTGATCTCAGACTAACCTCTTGTGAGCTGAATCTCATATGATTGCACAGGATGTGGAACTCTTTCACGCTGCGAGTCCTGACACCCTCCACAAAGTGTGCTGCAAAGAAGGCTGGGTAAAACAACTGGCTGTGCATGTTCAGCGGCAAGGCAAACGTCAAGTTATGGCCATCCCCGTAACGATAGAGAATGTTCAATATGGTGCTGCTGGCAGTCTTGTGCGTCTTGAGGAAGACAATGTGTTTTTTGGGTTGACACGTGACAGCTTCTGACTTGAATGTATATTGATTAGTATCGTTATCAGAGCGTGGTGGTTTTTGAATTTCAGGGTTATTTTCATTGGTAACTGGCTGGTGCTGAAATTGTTTAGCCACTTCTTGGTCAAGCAAGAGTTTGTTCGGCTCTATTGGTGGAACTGCTTTGGTAATGCTGGTGAGCTTTGTTCTTGTAACCTCCAAGACCTGGTCCCTTTCCTCTTCTAAATGAGGGTTTACGCTCTCGCCTATGTTCTGTGTGAAATGATGCTGGTCGACTGGTTCCTCAACAGTGGTTGTTGAGACAGACCAATGGTTTATTAGATTTTCCCAGTCTATGCGTTTCACTGGGTCTATGGATCTCTGTAGGCATCTTGACCAGCTGTTCACTCACAAGTTTCAAAACCTTGGAACTCCTAAAAACAAGAGAGAAAGAGACAGTAAATTTTAGATATTGACCCTAATGGAACTTACACAATTCAGCAATTCGGATGCATTTAAAATGCATTTTTCTCTATATATTTTGGCCATGCATCCACATTGAGATCCTGTTTTTTGTCCTATGTAATGGAGCTTTTTGAAGATGATCTCTCAAATTGTTAAATACAGTATAGCAATTCTATTTTCGCATTATGTGGACAGTGAAAATTTGAAACTGAAAATGTTAGAAAACGATAGATGCATGTTTAACCATGTAACGCATTTGTAGCCATAGATATCTATGGTTATACCAAATTTTGTGCCTGCCATTCATTGTTATTTAGTACAATCTTCATATTACATTCTTGCAAAAATGACAGAAAATGGCTGTGTTCTGCAGCAAAACATGAGGGCAAATGAATCTTACGATTAATACAACAATTGTAATTGTTATGATTATGGTGCAGTCTCAAGACAGCAGAGAACTTGAGTGATCGATGCCTAATAAAGCCCTCACGGTGAATGCCGATTATACGGGAGTTTTTTGTGTTCGGAATATAATGAAATTGAGGTTGAGTTGAAGCAACTAGAAAATTAAATTCATGAGTTGTTAAAGAGGCAGTCCAATCTGCTAGAGAGAAAGAAACTGCATGAATAGATGTTTGAGTTTTTAAATTCTTCCTCTTTTAATAATGATGTACCCAGTAGATCATTCAGTAGATGGATTCACTACATCCACTACATGGATTCAGTAGATCCTAAAGATGGTGTATTCAATCAACGGATACTTTTGAATGCAGCATCACCACAGCGAGCCAATGTTTGAACAAAGAAACATTGAACTTCAATTCCAATTCCATGTCTGCATGAATTTTAAAACATGCTTAACCTGGCCTGTTCGAACTCACTCCCAGCATCTGCACCGCCATGCAGAGGACAGTCAGGACCATCAGAGTGAACCACATAAAACGCAGGCGACTGCAACACGCGACTCTCACACACCTGTAAACACAGTTCAGAAGGAACCACAGGTTAATAAACAACAAAGAGAAACAAAGCTGAATGCAAGTTCGATACATGCATATAACTGAACAGTCGACAGACGATAAGTTCTGTAAATGTGAGAATTTAAGCAAAGTGAGAGTGGAATACATCACCTCTGGAAAGATGAATGTGTATTTAAAATGGCTCATTTATGTAGAAGAAATGTGAAATTATTTTTGAATTTGAAGTTTCGAATTTGGAGCTAGACTGAGAAAAGCCAGGAAATGTTTTTTGGCTTATGTGGATAAGACAACAACACCCAGAATGCACTTGCTTCGCTGCCATTAGGAGGCCACGCCGTACCGGTAACAGAGCGTAGTACTCAAAAAACAAGTCTAGGCTACTAGTGAGTTCTCCGTAATGAGTCTGCCTAAGATTTCGAGATCTGTCCAAAATGTCAGGGATTCGACTTTTGCATTCTACAATCGCCATTCATTTTGTTTAATTCTGACTCTACCATCAGAAATCGAGACTCATCAGACCAGGCAACATTTTTCCAGTCTTCAACTGTCCAATTTTGGTGAGCTCTTGCTAATTTTAGCCTCTTTTTCCTATTTGTAGTGGAGATGAGTGGTACCCGGTGGGGTCTTCTGCTGTTGTTGCCCATCCACCTCAAGGTTGTGCGTGTTGTGGCTTCACAAATGCTTTGCTGCATACCTCGGTTGTAACGAGTGGTTATTTCAGTCAAAGTTGCTCTTCTATCAGCTTGAATCAGTCGGCCCATTTTCCTCTGACCTCTAGCATCAACAAGGCATTTTCGCCCTCAGGGCTGCCGCATACTGGATGTTTTTCCCTTTTAACACCATTCTTTGTAAACCCTAGAGATGGTTGTGTGTGGAAATCCCAGTAACTGAGCAGATTGTGAAATACTCAGACCGGCCCGTCTGGCACCAACAACCATGCCACGCTCAAAATTACTTAAATCACCTTTCTTTCCCATTCTGACATTCAGTTTGGGGTTCTAGAGACTGTCTTGACCAGGACCACACCCCTAAATTCATTGAAGCAACTGCCATGTGATTGGTTGATTAGATAATTGCATTAATGAGAAATTGAACAGGTGTTCCTAATAATCCTGGAAGGTGTGGAATCACATCTAACCCATTCTCCAACTTAAAGGTCTTGTAACGACTGAGACAAATCAGACAATTCTTTATTATTTTGAACAAATAATATTAAAACTCACTCTGTGATCTATGGTCGCATGCGCGCTCTTGCTCTAGATTCCAAGAGATTTTAACTAATTTGCGGTCATCAGGGAGCCGTTATCAATATGCGGGACACTCCCAGAGCATCTGCTAATAGTGAGGGGATTAAACGAAGATGCCAAAGACGAAACGCTCCAAGGTTTGGCTGCATTTCACGTATAAAATTACGTGTCAGAATGCCCTCTAGGGGTGCCGATTGTCTGAAGCCCATGTAGAATCACACCAATCCTTTGGCTGATGGTGCGGGCGCCGCCTTGACACCCTTACGTCGTCATTTTATATTAGCGCGCGCATCATCTGCTCCGTTATCTCTGCCGAAAAGGAAGCTTGTCAGCAGCGAATGCAGCGTCTCGTTCCTTATTCAGGGAACATGGGTTACAAAAGTAACCAGAGACATTCTCTTCATAGGTTTACTCAAAGCGGCGTAGCTAAGATGCAGTGGGAACGAAATACCAAACTTGCCAAGCTAAGCACAGAGTAACTAGTACAAGACCAGATACATAACTGGTTCAAGCTGACAAAACATGGGAACCTATTGCCATGTCGATATTAGATTACCCCTTATAGTTATCTCTATTAATCTCCAGTATTATTTCATTGTTTGACACAATATTGTTTTATTTGATATTATGTAAATGTGAATTTTTATTTTATATTGGTTTATTTATTATTACCATGTTACTTGTATTAATATTGTTTAAAGATTTAAGTTAATATTGTGTCCAGTTTGGCCCTGTAAATAAAAAGGTATTTGAGAATACAGTTATCAAACAATCTGCATAAATTATAAATTAATCCTTATTAGAGCTACAAACATTCTTTAGTCAAAAGCAGTGAGTAATTTTCTGTTACCTTTGTTCTTTGATTAACTTTACTGACAGAATTACTGGCTGTTGTCACTTTATGATCTGACGCTACTGACAGAGACGTGGATCTCACACTTGTCTCATTTTCTCACTCTTTATGTTCATTTAAGACTTTATATTACTAATTTAAAACTGCTCATGTTATAGGATACTCGACAAAATTGGCATTTTGGCATAAACGTTTGTTATTGTTTGTTCAAGCGCTGAAAGCTCAATTCCGGCTCATAGACTCTTTGTCTAGTAGGTCTTTGTTTACCAAATCTGTTAAGTGCTCTACCCCTGAATTTACTCCTTGTGTTTCCTGCTTTGGATTATCTTCACTTTGTTCATAAATAAAAGTATAGCTGCAAGAAGATCCTCCTTTCCTTATCCGTATTGCTGTATGCACTGGGGCACTTCTTCCCCACAGATATCACTACAATATTAAAAACGACTTGTTCTTTTTAAATGAGACCTCGAAAAAAGTAGACTATCAAATTCCACAAAAATATTAAGCAGCACAACTGTTTTCAACAATGATAATAAGAAATGGTTTTGAGAATCAAATCAGCATATTCAAATGATTTATGAAGGATCATGCGACAATGAAGACTGGAGTAATGATGCTGAAAATTCAGAGTAAATTACATTTTAACATATATTCAAATACAAGTCAGCTATTTTGATCTGTACAATTATACACACCATAAAATGTCTGTCATGCTATATACAAATACATATTAAATTCCATTTCAAAAGTAAGCAGGTTGTTTTCAGCTTGATGTTTGTGGCCTAAACTGGTTCCTCCTTTTAATTAAAGCAGAATACCTGATAACCTGCTCAAAGTTCTGCATTTGCCTTGGTTTCACCGTAGGACTTCTCTTTTTCTCTCTATTCTTGCCTTAATGGGTGTGTTTCTGTGTTTTTTTATGTGGCCACAGCATAAATCGCTTGGTTCGAGTCATGTTACAGATCAGCATAAATGAATTACAGACAGTCATTTGCCGGGTTAAAATTAGACTGCTGTCATTGACTGTATTTTCATTTTCAACACACACAAAGAGAGAAAGAATGTTTCCCTCTAACCAAGGAAACAGAAACCACACTATGCTGAAACAGCAGTACTGACGTTCTAAACTCCAGCTAAACTTTAGTCAATTCAAAAAAGGCAGTACAAATTATATTGAGCCAACAGACTGCTTTTCTGTGGTAACATACAAACTTTTGACAGTTTAAATATACATTCTAAAATAATGACAAACTACCTCTTTGCCTAATTACATTTTGTCTTCAACAAAAAGCACAAGAGATCCTAAGGTTCATGCATTAGCTTACAGTAAATACAATTTTGTTGTCCAAATTGAGATCCTGTTTGAAAGTGGATCTAATAGATAAAACAATAAAGGACGCAATTAAAGCTAAACATATTTTCTTACAAGAATAAGTGAAAAAGATTTGTAAAGAACCATCCTGACTTGCATTAAATAGAGTTTGTAATTAAAGTATGCAAGGAACATGCACATTCAATGTCATAAAGATGAATGAAAAAGTAAGGTAAACATCTTTAAACAATTCGTATGGCATGCTTGAACTCCTCTAATGAGAACAGCCTGTTTTTCTCTCTAAAAGATTATATGAACAAGTGCATAGTTAAAACATTTTATAAGCAATGGCCGGAATATAAAGATATAAGTTTTAAACAATACCCAAGCATGTTTACTGAATATAATCAACATGTTTTGACCTAAAGAACACAGTCATTGTTTTTTTTTTCTTCCTCCATAACAATGATTTGGTGACGGCTGTGGTCACACTGACAGAAACAGAAAAACACGCAAACATGAGGAAAAAATTTAAACTCTTTAACAAAACCGCTCATGTTACCTCAGGCTACAGAAACATCTGGAATAGAGAATTTAGCCTCTTCTCGTCATCACATTTGCACAAAAGACACATTCACACTAGTTTTCCATTATAATTAATCAAGCTATAGGGGTGAATGAATAAATAAAACCATCTTTCCTGAGAGAAGTTATCAAATTATGCATCCATTGACCACAATTTTAATAACTTCTTGACATGGATTAAGCCCGTGTTGCTTCATCAGACTTTACATGCATATGAAGCAATTGTTTTAGTTTGAAATATCATAAATAAACATACAGGTATCATTTAGATCACAGTTTCCATGTTACTTTTGTTTACCAAGTAATTTGGCAAAAAAAGTAGCATGAGATTGAACCTCCAGGCAGCTTTTGTATTGTGTACAGTTGGAACTTCAATACGTGGTTCAAGTGCCTCAAAATCTTTATTTTATAATGAGCATTGGGTTTTATTTAAAACGTATAGGCCACCAAAGGTTTCTTAAATGTTCTCCAGAAGGAATCAGAGAAACTCAAAATGCTTCTCAAGTATCTTTGTTCAATTTTGAAGTGTATTTCACTTGCTATTGTAAAACCAGCAGTAACATGATCCCTTTAGTGTAAAGTCGGACCTAATAATGAGGTTGAACTGTTTTCTCACAAGAAGACATTGGCTAAATTAATAGATTGTAAATCTATAACAGAAGTCTGGTTCTGATGAAGGAACTTCAATAGCACCATACTTTTTTCGAAACTGTAGTCTATTCACAAACATAGCATTTACAGCCGACATTAGATCAACTTATATATTTAACTTATACATGAATACGTATTATTCAACATGAGTTTTTAATACACATGGAATGACATTAAAATTCTCTGACATTCCTATTTGAATGAGACCGAATGATACTCTACTCGGTTCGTTGAAACCCAATAAACTAAATGGTGAGGAATTTTAGGAAAAACGCGCGCATCACAGTTAACGTTAATTCAACACGCTCGTGCGTGCGAGATGGAGAGAAAACGACCGTTATTAATCCAGCGGAGCTCGCGCGCATTCACACACAACACCGTCATTTTAATATCACTCAAACTCACCACAACGAAGACAGTCGCGTCTTTCTAAGGGAAAACCTACAATGAAGCATCTATACTGTGAAATCTTAAAGAGTTCACTTACGTGGTCCATGGTGAGGTGGTCCGCCAGTTAAATGCTCTCCGCTCTCGGCCCGTGATTCTCCGAGGAGGGAGCATGTCGCTCGCCTGTACCGGAGTCGACGACCCCAATAACCACCCCCCAGCGGACCTGGACCCCTAGAGTCGTCAAACGATCCGCCGAACTCGTGAAACACTGCTATCCGTCCCTCAGGTCCACCGGCGGGACTCCTCCCGCTGAACGACGGGTTGGGTCTGAGGGAAGAGGGAGAGAAAAGGGAGCGAGTGACAGATAAAGAGAGCTTCAAGTGGCGAAATGTTCAGCTATGACACGAAGGTAGGTTTTAACATGTCCTTACAACGAAGATGCAGAAAGCGGGTCCTGAAGTTCGAGGAACAGTCCCAAAAGCTTGTGAACAGTCTTGTTCTTATATTTGAGACACAAGCAATGATGTCAATACTAATGAAAACGGACATAATCCATGCCTGTCTTACTGTGATCCTATAGTTCATTACAGACTGAGCACACCTGTCTCTCTCTCTCTCTCTCTCTCTCTCTCTCTCTCTCTCTCTCTCTCTCTCTCTCTCTCTCTCTCTCTCTCTCTCTCTCTCTCTCTCTCTCTCTCTCTCTCTCTCTTTCTGGTTGCCCCGATGTCATTGGAGGAGGAGAGCAAGAAAGTATAATCCGTTCTATGTGCCCTTGTTGTTCTTCCCTAAGGAGGGAACTTGATGCCGAGACTCTGGGCACTTTGTGACTGCTTGGAGCACAAAGATATCTTTGTGTCAAGACACTGTAATTCCAGTGGAGCAGCAGGTAAAAAAAAGTGTAGCATACAAGAAAGTGAAGGATGATTGCAAAGTGAGCTAAGCATCGAGGTTCTCAGTGTACTGAATATATTTGCCTTTATTTAGAGTGACTTGCTATTATTTCCAAGTGAGTTTTTTGCCTCCAGCAGATGCTTAGCAGTTTTTTTTAATAATCTATATATAGAAGCCTAAAATGTGTAGCTGAAAATGGTTAAAAAATGTAATATGACAATTAAGGAATAAAATAGAAATCTATTTAGCATTTTATTAACACCCTGGTGAAAATGACTTTGGGCAAACATAAGGCCTAGATGTGCATAAAAATGTAAATAAAAAGGGGCAATAAACTATTATTTGGATAAAGTATTGTCACCAGCTGGTTGCAGCAGAGTTGAAACAGGATCTAAGTGCAGCAACTTTTTATAATAATTAAAAATAATCTCATGATTATAAACACACCAACCAACTTAACACAACAGACCTTGCAAAGGAAACACTGGGTTTAAATATACAGCAACTAGCTAATTAACAAGACACACCTGAACAGAACTAACAATCAATTTGAAACCATAGTGACAAATAGGGAGAGACAAACCAATTAACAGACTGAAAACCAACCTAAACACAGACATGAGCAGAACTGATCAAAAACAAACTCTAAAGTGAACGAACAAACGCAAACTGTAACAAATCAAATTTTACATAATAAGTCTATTTTCCCTTATTAAAAACAGTTTAAGAATGCTGTAATGTATTGTTTTGTTGAATATAAAAAATATATATTATTTAGAAATTCGTAATTTTTAATTCCAAAAATCAGAGCTGTTTGCTAGTATCAACAGCTGAATAATACTTCTGTCCATAAATAACATTGTGCTGCATCGCTCAGCACTCCCTGCTGTCATTGCATTCACATGCATTAGAAGAAAAAGAAGCTTTCTATTTAGTTTCATTTCAGCCCACAGACAGATCAATAATGATGACATCATCAGTAAAAGCTGACGGTTTTCCACCAATCGATTCGGGCGAGCTCAGAGATGCCTGCCAAAACGCCTGGGAAAGCTCTGCTGCCACAGCAACGGCTCCAACTGGATGCATGACAGCCAGAAAACCATACGACGCCCACACAGAATTCCTTAGCACTGTTCATCTGTGCAAAAAAAATGCAATATCGTTCACCATCACCATACAGCGGTTTCTGATATCTGTGAACTGAGGACTTTTGGAATAAAAAACATCCACCTTTGTTTTTCTTGAACATGTTTTTTATATTTGTGTTGCCATATTAGTTCTTGACTTGACACTGAATTGTATTTCAGTGTGTGTGTGAAGCAGTGTGCTGCTAGTATACCAGTGTACAAATTGCTGTGATTTGCATTGCAAATGTAATATTAAACCAGTGTGAAAATATCATCATGAATATGAAGGACAATCACAGCAGTTTAAGATTTGGAGAACGGCAGCAATTATGACACTACATGTTAGATTACCATTAGTAAAGTATTGGATACAAAATTGTGCCTTGAGCAACTCTATATAAATAGCTGAGAATGAGACAGAGGGCGTTCAATAATTCAATTATTCTACCACATTAAAAATGAAGCGAGCGAGAGCGAGACAGAAGGTTGTGCCTACAAAAAATACACTGCTCTGTTCTCCAGTTTATTCCCAGACACACTGCAAAACCCACAAAAATGTTGTGCTCTGTTGCACCCGGTTGATTGAGATCAAAACAATGCAAACTCGGCTATAATCAAATTGTGCAAAGTCACAAATATTAAATTAATATATCAAATAAGAAGACAACATAAAATGAAACAAGACAATGCACTCTCTTTAAACAAAAGTGATGAAAATAAGAATGAAGCCAACACTATCCCATGGCCAATTCGTATCAAGTATGAGATGCCTAATTTGTACAAATTCATACGAATTGGGCAATTTTGAAAATATGTACTATTTAGCAAAAATCGTACAAGTTCGTATGAATTTGAATGAATTAGCCATCTCATAAAATACGAATTTCTGTGAGATTTGGTTAAATAAGCAGTTGGAAATCTCAACGTGGTTTTGTTTGTCATTTGCATTGTAAGTAAATGGTGTTGAAGTGTGAAAATGTGGCTTGCCTTTTACATGAGTGTATAAAGCTTACAGTTTAACATATTAAACTCTTAAACTAAAGCAACCAGAACTCTTTTTTCCAGTGTGTGTGTGTGTGTGTTTTAACACAGTGATGTGGGAGTACAGCTGGGCCTTAGTGTTTGCTGATCCAACAGTAACGCTCAAATAAGAGCCAGACATTTCCCTCTCCCTCCTCCCACTTTTCTCTAATTTACTTACACTTTCACCTCTTCAAGTGCAATGTTTATTGCTGTAATAAACAGTATATCCAATAATCACCCTAAAAGGTAAATTATTTTACTTGTAAATGTGGAATGTAAAGTGACACTAGACATAGATTTGCTACCATGGAACTAATGATGGAATGAATTAAACTTAGCCTTGCCAGTTTGTGAGCGCATGCCGTGAACATGAGAATATCCTGGTGGATTTCAAAAGACCGTCTTTGACTGTCATATGTGATTTAACATCAAAACTTCTTGCCAGAAGTTCATAATGATATCCAGCAGACTGACCAAGCTCGGCAAAAATACTCCCCCAAGTCCTGTTAAATCACCACACACTCGCCCACTACAGCCATTAAAGTCAAACATCACCTATAACATTCAGTGAACCAAACACACTCACACACTCTCACACACAGGCAGAAGTAGAAGCAGGGTCTCAGTGGTTCAATGTGCTTGTGCATGTGTGTCCTGTGGTTGAATTAGTGAATAATGCAACAAGCTCTTTAAAGTTTTATACGGGGAAAAAAGAGGACAGAAACCAGATCTGGATTCCTCAATCACTCTCTTTTGCACTAAAACATGCATGGCCACTGACACAATACAAAATAACATGAATAATTGAAAGAGAGGCAAAAGAGGGGCAAGAAAATGTAAACCTTTGATGAAACCTTAGGTGAATAATGAGAATTAGATAAACAGAAATAAACAACACTTGAGATGTATTAAAAGATGAAACCAGGTTTTCAGGCCACGTACTTAAACTTTCCTTATCCCAAACAGCATTAGCATCATCACTAAACTTGGCTAAACATAAATGCCAAAAATGGGCAAAGCAGTTCAGATGATTAGGACACATGAAGTGTAAATAGCCTCTAAAATCAGAGAGATCAGTTCTATCACAGCAGTCTGATGGGGAACATTTTTCGGGCCAACTAAAACAAAAAGAGCAAAGTTGGCACGTTAACACCGTTCTCACTTCAACCACTTTGGAAACTATTCTATGACTTCCTTTTTGAGTCTTACTCATCTTTCTCTTCACAGCCAAAAATAAATCTCAGTAGGGACTACATTACCCATAAGCCCAAGTGTTGGATTACATCAATCTGCTCTCCATCAGTACCAGATGCTCTCTGTCCTTGTTTGACAAATGGCCGCTGCTCCAGCTCAGGAATGTCTAGCTCTCCTTTTTTGGTTCACATTCCTAAACAAACTCAAACAGTTTTTTTCTTTCTTTCTCTATACGGCTCCCTTCCTCTCTCATCTCTCTCTCACACAAACATATTTACATACGGAACATGCTCAAAATCTCTCAAAAGTAACCACAAGCATTTGAATACAACAGGCAGGGCCTATAATGAGGAAGACATAAAACAATAAATATTTAAATTTAGTGACGATGGAGAACAGAAGTAGTGGAAAAAATAGTTACTGATGATGCAGTGGAGAAAGTAATAAATAGGCCTACATTTCTCAAAAGAATAACATAGACTTTTACCAAGTGCGATAAATAGATGTTTAATCCATTGAATTATACAAAATTATGAAATGTTGTTCCTTTGAACTTTCTATTCATCAAAGTATCCTGAAAATATTAGAATGTTTTCTGAAGTATCATGTGACACTGACACTGTAGACTGGGGTAATGATGTTGAACATTCAGCTTTGATCACAGGAATAAATTACATTGTAAAATTGAAATAGAAAACAGTTATTTTAAATTGTCCTAATATGAGCAGAAGAGACTTCTTTTAAAAACATTAAAAATCTTATCGATACTATTTGTCGGGTTGTGTATATTGTAAGAATATGACTAGTACTGATGAATAAACTGTAAGCCTATAAGGTAAGGCTATTAAATAGCAATCCTAGTTTTTGTTTATAAAATGAAGTTGGTATGAGCTGCCACATTTGTTTAAAAATATACAAATTGCGTATAAGAAAAGTTAAAATTGTCATGAGTCAGGCTTCTTTTTTTCCCCTTTTCTTTCTCTCTTACTCCCTCTCTTATTTTTTTCCCTCTTTACATCTTTTCCCCTTCCCCCTAAAAAGTGAGACATGTCCCCTGCAAAGTCTGGTAACCGGTTTAATATTGAGTTCAGCATAAAGACCAGCCGTAGTGAACATGTGTATTTGTCTTTCTATAGTGTTATAAACACAATGTTTAGCTACGCGTGCAGAGTGTAATACCAAGAGGCCAGAGCTATTTTTTTTACATGATTAACATAATGCTTCCTGATCTTATCTGAACTTAAGTATAAATATTGGCAATGATGCACATGACCATTATGTCTAGTATCAACAGAATAACACAGAATTTAAAATAAAATGGCATTTTGGTGTTACTGATGCAACAGTTAAATACCGAATACTAGGAATTGTTAATGAAACATGGAAACTGCACCTTATGAATACAATGAATTAATGCCCATCATACCTGCAAGCAAATCCTTCCCAAAAAAACGCACAATGTATTACATGATTTATTAGCAATTTAACTGTATTTCATAACGTAAACTTTGCATGTTCATAGTTTGTTTTGAGCTTTATGTATAGTTGACTTGCGAATTGACAACGTAACTACGACATTGCACGTTCGTAGTTTGTTTTCCGCTTTATACTGTATATATGGTGCATTCGTTTGCTATGGTAAATACCAAAAGCCGACATAGAAAATGCACATGAACACTCCCTCATGTGGTATTTCCACTGGGCAGCTAGTAGAATATTTTGATGCACGCGTTGCCGAGATGAGATAACCTTTGACTTTTTCAGAATGGCGGAGAGCAACGTGAGGGTCATGAATGCTGAAAATATGCACTATTCATGATCTTGAAAATATACATACAGCATATTATTTACCGTTATTATTTACAAAAGCACTTGAACGCAACACACTGGTAAATATACAGTTCACAAGTTGAATCATATTTTCCATAGCACGTGAACGCACCAATAGTAAAGATATAGGCCAATTACAACGCACACCACATTTGCACGAGCAATTGAAGAGTGTGCAATACGAGCACAGGATCATGGCTGACAGGACAGGAAAGTTTGTTTTCTGAGGTGAGACTTTTTAGACGTTACGAAACGTTAGAATAATGACACTGACATATAGCCTGACAACATCTCATCAACATCAGAGACTGAATCGGGACAACCCGATTTTTCTCAGGTACTCTTTATTTAAACTGTGTCTGACAGCATTCACGCATAAAAGTCTTGCATCAGAAAAACATAAGAAGCATCAGAGCTGTCTTGGGACCCACCAGTTGAGAAACCCTGCCCTAGACTCTATGGCATGTGCTCAGACTTACTAAGATATCAAAATCAAAGGTCAAAGATCTCAATACAAGCTCAAAAAATTCTTCCAGACAAAATATTTCAGCCATACTATTGTCACATTCATTTCAGTGTCATTTGTTTATATTTGTAAAAAATATAAAAACGCTTAAGCTTAAGGAGTCTTAGAAGAAAAGAAAAACTCAAACTGATATGTAATTGAAACATATTTAATGTTACATCAGATATGAATGAGCAACCTCTGAGGAATTTACTGTTTTTCTTGTGGGAAGCAATGGAGCTAATAATTGTTGGGTCAAAACCACGAGTTAGTGACGTAACTGTTCTCTCTGTAACTGCTAACAGAAAGAGACAGTGTTATGTGTTCTGTCTACGTGTGCTAGATGACAGAATGACTAGTCAGACCTAGTCAAGCAGAAAACAGTTGAACTCTCCTTAAAAACTATTTTGCTCACACACACACACACACACACACACACACACACACACACACACACACACACACAAAATGGGCATGTGAAATGAAATGGGCATAAGACTCAATTTTTATTTGCAATGAAGTCAGAAACAGACACAGTGTTTGTGTGTGTGTGCGCGTTTATATATTTGTGGTCTGTTATGCTTTCTTGGTGATTCACTCCTTTTATTGAATGCACAAACAATGCCAGCACTGTCTGGGCCTCAGCAAACACACACACACGCACGCACACACGCACGCACACGCACACACGCACACACACACACACACAACTTGTAGTCCCAATGATTTCTGAGGAGTGAATTGCTTGAAGGAAATTGTGTCCTTCTTGATTTCTGTATATGCAGAACATTTGGTGCTGCTCTGCACACGTAGAATTAGTAATTTTAGACCAATAAACCCCGACAGGGAATAAATGCCCTACCCCTGCTTTTTTATCTCGCCTTCTCTATCTCTCTTTCCATCATATGAGTCAAGTCATCATTAGAAAAAGTGTCAGCGGTCACTGAGGCGATGTTCCCGTTTCGACCCTCTTTGGAATCTCATAACGTCTGGATGCCTATTTAAAGAACCTACTTTAGAGATCAGGCTTGTGCAGTGGCAGACGGAGCTCATTCAACTAAAACAAAGCCAGATGAGACACTAAATCATAAACATGCGAGACAAAACCTGTAAGCAAATGTTAACTAGGATTTAAAGATTTCACTAACCTGTCTGAATGTTCTCTAGTGTGCAGTCGCATCTGAATCTGTCTTGTGAACAGGAAACAGACTGGCACACTTGACATGTACTACTGTTTCTAAGAAAATTAACACACTGAAAAAAACAACAACTGACATCCCTGAACTATTCTGCATTCAGGTACAATTTGGAAAAAAACGCTGCAGCAACAAGTGACATTTTCAGACAGGATGAAGTGACTCCTCTGTTCAATGTGGATAGGAAAGCGAACACCAAAACGTCTAAAGGGAAAATACAGAAAATACAGCATTTCAGTGAGATATTACAGAAAAGTATTTATTTGAGGTTTGCTAAGACGAATATCACTTTAAAGCTGCCTGTCCACTGTCTCTGACAATCACATATGATTGTCACATTTTACCTGCTAGTTGCTGTCACACTGAACTGTCAAACTAAGCAACCTTTAAAAGATTCTGCTTATTCAATCTTTTAAAATGAATAAATAATGTACGAATGAATATATCCACACAAAACAAATGGCTGGCAATACATCTGAAAGAAAAAAACATAGTAGATGTCGGCTCGTTCTCATTCCCCAAGGCGTCATATACTGACGCTTTTGACAATGCGGATACAACCAACGCACTTGGCAACCTTTTGTGTCAATATGAGATGCAGATATATATGGGCCAGCAGGCACCTCCAAGTGGTTCGAACCCTAACCCTACCCCAGACTTCAACCTACCCATAACTGAAGCGTGTTATATTGATGCTAAAGGGTGCCATTTGGATAGCCTGTCATGCCAGACCTACATCAAGATGTTAGGTCTGGAAACTCTTCATCGCACAGGGCTCAATCCGAGGGGCGGGATAAACGGTTGTCTTTCAAATTCTCTCTGCACGCAATTGGATAGCGCTAAAGCCAATCAGAGCAACGAAGAAGGTGACGTACTCAGCGGAGCAAGTTGATATTAAACTTTTACCGTATCCAGTCCAGCTGTCAACATTGAACATTGAAAATAAGGGAGATATCCCTGGAATCCATCCCCAAAATAAGGGATTTTTTTTTATTACACAACCCACAAACTTTAAAAATAAAACACTAATCATTAAAAGTCTAAAGAGTTTATAACTAGCCTACATATGTGTGAGAGAGAAAGAGACAGTATGTGTGTGTTTGTGTGTATGAGAGAGAAAGAGACAGTGTGTCATTAAAAATAATATCATAGAGAATGTTTAAATACTAATATCATCTTACGAGGAAACGGAGGCGGAGTAGTGGTGCTTCAGAGTGGTGGAGATGATTCGGGAGAGGTCCGTGCACCAATCAGAGCGCGCGCTGACACGGAGTAAAGCCTTTATCCTCGACGACACAGCACGAGCGTGGCAAATATGACAAGTTGATCGTTTTGCCACAGCTTTTTTGTAACAGCGCGCGCGGCGCCGGCCGCATCTGAGGATGAACGACTTAAAACCGAGTATGTCCGAGCTTGCTCTGACCGTAGCAACTCTGTCGTCATTTTGTTAAGCCCGCCCGCTGACTCTATACACGATGTGATTGGCCCTACCAGAGTTGGGGTTTTCCAGCCAAACCGTCTATGGAGAGTTGCTAGGCCACACTTTGCGGCAAAATAATTTTTGCTGCCGCTAGGGTGCGTCTGAGATTTCTAGGCTACCATTTGGATGTATAGCCTACGCATTGTCAAAAGCGTCAGTATAAGACGCCCTAGGATGAGATTGCGTTGTAGATGTGTAGGGCTAATCAATGTAACAAATTGTGTAACAATTATAAAATAATTATTATTTTGGATGTAATTATTACCAACCAATTCACACAAATAAAGTCAATGTAATACAAAATTATAAATATGCAAAACTTTACATATTTCACTGCAACCGGGGCTCAAATTGGGTTCGAAAATGTTCATATCTGCAAATGATCACGCAGCTCCTGTGTTTCTCTACACTACAAATTAATGACATGTGGTCTGTAAAACAGACACAAAATTACCAGATTTACATTGAAGACCAGAAGACACCTGAGACATGGAGATCAGGTCGGTTGCATAAGCTGCTTAGACTAACTTACAAGTTAGTCATCTAGTTAATTATTTAAAAATAATCAAAAATGATTTAAAAACTTTTTTTAAGCAAGTTAAAAAAACGTAAAACATACTTCTTAGCTTACTGGTTATTTTGATAATCCACTTTAGACAACTTTGCAACCTAATGTCAACTAACTCTCTTAAATTTCTGTGTCAACAAACTCTCAAAATTAGAGAATTAGTTTGTTTGGGTAGGGTTGGTTCAGGTTAGTAGGATAAGTTGACATGTAGTTACATGTTGTGGACTATCGAAATAAAGTGTTACCGTTACTGCCTGTGTTTGTAAAGACTCTGAATATTAGGCTCTTTTGACCTCAATGAGCAACCAGCTAGAACACCCTATCAATCATCCAGAGCACCTTAGCAACCTCATAGCAAAGCACTAAAAATAGCAACCCCATAGCAACACCCTAGCATTGAGTTTTACAAACAGTGATCACATTTTTTTCTCAGACAATCTTATTTACTTTAAGTTATCCACTGGTTGACGTTTCTGATCTCTCTTCCATTCTCTCCTTGGCTCACGGACATTTTTCAGCTATTTATTTTTCCACTCCTTGTTTTTCTCACATTCTCTTTCCCTTTCGTCTCAGTCTTTCTCGCTCTCGAACGGACAGTGTTCCTTCTGTACTGTGACCTGGTTTCACAGTAACATTAGAATGAAGCTAAAACAAAACCTGCCTCTGTGTGTGTGTGTGTGTGTGTGTGAGGTATGTGAGGTTTTTTTTGTTATGCATTATGTTATGCATTAACAAGGCATTTCATTTACTTGATCAATTTTCTGTTTAAAGTTGCACAGTTTACAGTTGCCACTTAATATTTTAAGTGTGTGGTGTCAATTCATGTGTTCAGAATTGCTTCCCAGAATTGGAAAATTAATTTTAAATAATTTCTATATTCTGATGTGTTTTATTTGTTAACATGCAGGACAGTGTTTTTAAGTTGCACAAAACTCTGTGTGACTAAATGTTTTGCATTTGTTTTACATTGTACTGTGATCAGTTTTATGCATAATGCATTTTAATAAATGTTAAAGTTAAACTGAGTAATAGTGTTGTTGAAATTGCACATACTTTTCTTAAAAACTCTTTGGTAGTTCATAAGATATTTTGTAGAAGAACAATTCATTTAATATAAAGATTTTTATAATTTACTACTTTGCACCAAAAAAGAGGACTTATTGTTAGTTATGTAATTTTGCTATGAGTTTACTGGTCTGGCCCCCGTGAGATCAGATTAAGCTGTATGCAGCCCCCAGACCAAAATTAGTTTGACACCCCTGGTCTAGAGTCTCCATTTTTGCACTCAGGTCTAAGGGGGCTTTCACACTGGCAGTTTATTTCGGAACGGGCACGGTTCGCAGGGGGCTTTCACACTGGCAGTTTATTTCGGAACAGGGCACGGTTCGCATGAAAAAATCGCTAATGTGAACGCTGCTCATGGGACCCGGGTGCGCACTGGGGTACCGAACCCAGGGTTGCCAACTTTTGAGTTTTGCTTGGAGTGAGATTTGGGTTGGGGGGGGGTAGTACTAGGTGGTCGTCACAATGTCCCCTGGGCACAATGTCCTGTAGGCCAAATGTATAGTTTTCGCGATTTTAATTTTGCATTAGTATAACAGTTTTACTGATTTTTTCCCCCAAAAAATTTTTTTGGGAGTAAAGTTCATAGATTATTGTTCTTTCCCATATGATTTTGTAAAACTATGTTGAGACCTCTGTCCCTCTAGGGGGGTTCGGGGGCATGCTCCCCCGCAAGAAAATTTTGTACATTTTAAGGTTAAATGCATCAATCTGGTGCACTTCGAGAGCTCAAAATTAAGAGCTTTAACTGGCCTCAACCCATGAACTGTGACAGTGAACAAAGGAAAAGCTTCGACGTGAACCTGGACATTAAAGAGGAATCAAACATCTTTTTAGTTATGATATAAAGTCTCAGTCTGTTTTAGGATGCCAAACGATTATTATAATAATGTAATAATGATTTATATAATTACTCCTATTACATAAAATCCATATAGGCCTAGCCTATAAATGTACTGTATAAATGAAAATGAATATTTCAAAAGTATATTTTACTTACACTATTGTATAGGAAAATGAATTACAATAGTTTTGTCCTAATTTCTTCATTTACAAGAAATAAACCCTTGAGTTTTTATTTTGGAGAAAACACAAGATCACCATGTTCACGCAGCACAAACAGAATGGCTATATAGGCTACTACAGTCTTGTGCTGTTTTATAAAGGCACAATGTCATATCACGGTTTCGTGTGTTGGGAAAAGGGAGAAGAGAGTTCGGCCAAAGGCGGATTCAAACTCGGGTCGAACGCTGCTTTCAAGCACCTCACGCCCTCGCCCTACGCCACAGTAGATATTTAGTGAAAAGTATCTTTTTTGCTTAAAAGACAGGCACGTAGTGCAAAAGTACACTCTCAACTCACGTTCAAAGTCACAGCGCAGCGTCTCTCTGTGCATCGCAAAAGCCCATGTTGACAGTTTGCTTAATATAAAGCGGGAGATTACCAGATACAGTATTTTGCTCGTGCCCTTGCGCCCTGGGTGGGTGTTGTAGGCAACTGTATCACGTGCCGTTTGACTGACGCTGCTACTGCGATCGGTCACATTTAAAAGCGCCAAAGCGTTCCATATCAAGAGTAAAATTCTCTGTCTAGTCTGTCCGTGTCAGTGTCATCTTTTTCCGCGACTTTTCTCTGCGTCCAATCAGTAGGCTAGTTGACGATCAAGAGCCTGAACTTGCTTAAAAAAATACAGCCCAGAAGAATGTCTAAATTTAGCGTGAGATTTCGTTGTTGAGCGTGAGACCGTGAGATTGAGGGCTGAATGCGTGAGTGTCACGCCAGATGCGTGAGAGTTGGCAACCCTGCCGAACTCGAGACTACCTGGAGGAGGTGGTCTGAGTTCGGTTGCTTCCGAACCGTACCACGGTTCGCGTGAATGTGAAAGCAACACGGATTCGGGCGCGCACTTGTTCAGGAAGTAAAGTATGCTGCGCATGCGTTTTAGCTTATTGTGATGTATTCAGTTAAATAAAACACTTGTAAGGGATGATAGTGTTAATGATTTACCTAGGATACAAGCGAGAGTGAGCCTGCAGTGTATTCGTGCATTGCGTGTGGAATCAGAGCAACACATTTGAAAATCCACTGTCTCCTCAAAAGAGTCCGTTTTCAAGCAGCAGAAGTCCACCTTATGTGACACACGCACAGTAAACCTGTATTGTTCACTCAACTGCTCATAATAGCAGCAAATTAATAAAAAAACACACAATATTTACACACGTTCTGCTTTCTATCATGCGCCGCGCACGTTTGCGATGACGTAAGATGCACGCAAAAGCACCGGGGTTCGATGAGAATCAAGTTGAGTGTGAAACCAGACCAACGCTTTGGGGGGCGCCGGGAACAAACGCGCTCGGGCTCGCACCGCTGCAAACGAGCCCAGTGGAAAAGCCACCTAAGTCTCATGGCCCTCTATCAGAATCCAGAGTTTCAAGAAGATCAGAGAAACTCAAAATTTCAGCCCAAAACAAAAATGACAGGGGAACCCTGTCGTTTTCATTCTGGGATTTATGCCATTATAAATATGTCAATATCTCAGCTCTGGAAGGGTCTAGAGCCTCCATTTTTGCACTCAGGTCTAAGTCTCATAGCCCTCTATCAGAATCTAGAGTTTCAAGAAGATCAGAGAAACTCAAAATTTTGAACCCCCCCAAAAAAATGACAGGGGTACCCCTGTCATTTTTTTTCTGGGATTTATACCATTATAAATATTCTCAATATCTCAGCTCTGGAAGGGTCTAGAGCCTCCATTTTTGCACTCAGGTCTAAGTCTCATGGCCCTCTATCAGAATCCAGAGTTTCAAGAAGATCAGAGAAACTCAAAATTTTGACCCACAAAAAAAAAATGACAGGGGTACCCCTGTCGTTTTTTTCTGGGATTTATGCCATTATAAATATCTCAATATCTCAGCTCTGGAAGGGTCTAGAGCCTCCATTTTTGCACTCAGGTCTAAGTCTCATGGCCCTCTATCAGAATCCAGAGTTTCAAGAAGATCAGAGGAACTCAAAATTTCGACCCCTCCCCCAAAAAAAGGACAGGGGTACCTCTGTGTTTTTTTCTGGGATTTATGCCACTATAAATATCTCAATATCTCAGCTCTGGAAGGGTCTAGAGCCTGCATTTTTGCACTCAGGTCTAAGTCTCGTGGCCCTCTATCAGAATCCAGAGTTTCAAGAAGATCAGAGAAACTCAAAATTTTGACCCAAAAAAAAAAAAAAATGACAGGGGTAACCCTGTCATTTTTTTCTGGGATTTATGCCATTATAAATATCTCAATATCTCAGCTCTGGAAGGGTCTAGAGCCTCCATTTTTGCACTCAGGTCTAAGTCTCATGGCCCTCTATCAGAATCCAGAGTTTCAAGAAGATCAGAGAAACTCAAAATTTTGACCCCCCCACCCAAAAACAATGACAGGGGTAACCCTGTCGTTTTTTTTCTGGGATTTATGCCATTATAAATATCTCAATATCTCAGCTCTGGAAGGGTCTAGAGCCTCCATTTTTGCACTCAGGTCTAAGTATCATGGCCCTCAATCAGAATCCAGAGTTTCAAGAAGATCAGAGAAAGTCAAAATTTCTACCCACCCAAAAAAAAAATGACAGGGGTACCCCTGTGTTTTTTTTCTGGGATTTATGCCATTATAAATATCTCAATATCTCAGCTCTGGAAGGGTCTAGAGCCTCCATTTTTGCACTCAGGTTTAAGTCTCATGGCCCTCTATCAGAATCCAGAGTTTCAAGAAGATCAGAGAAAGTCAAAATTTTGACCCAACAAAAAAATGACAGGGGTAACCCTGTCGTTTTATCCTGGGATTTATGCCATTATAAATATCTCAATATCTCAGCTCTGGAAGGGTCTAGAGCCTCCATTTTTGCACTCAGGTCTAAGTCTCATGGCCCTCTATCAGAATCCAGAGATTCAAGAAGATCAGAGAAACTCAAAATTTTGACCCCAAAAAAAGTGACAGGGGTACCCCTTTCGTTTTTTCTGGGATTCATGCCATTATAAATATCTCAATATCTCAGCTCTGGAAGGGTCTAGAGCCTCCATTTTTGCACTCAGATCTAAGTCTCATAGCCCTCTATCAGAATCTAGAGTTTCAAGAAGATCAGAGAAACTCATAATTTTGACCCCCCCCCCCCAAAATAAATGACAGGGGTACCCCTGTCGTTTTATTCTGAGATTTATGCCATTATAAATATCTCCATATCTCAGCTCTGGAAGGGTCTAGAGCCTCCATTTTTGCACTCATGTCTAAGTCTCATGGCCCTCTATCAGAATCCAGAGTTTCAAGAAGATCAGAGAAACTCAAAATTTTGACCCCCCAAAAAATGACAGGGGTACCCCTGTCATTTTTTTCTGGGATTTATGCCATTATAAATATCTCAATATCTCAGCTCTGGAAGGGTCTAGAGCCTCCATTTTTGCACTCAGGTCTAAGTCTCATGGCCCTCTATCAGAATCCAGAGTTTCAAGAAGATCAGAGAAACTCAAAATTTTGACCCCCCCCACCCAAAAAAAATGACAGGGGTACCCCTGTCGTTTTTTTCTGGGATTTATGCCATTATAAATATCTCAATATCTCAGCTCTGGAAGGGTCTAGAGCCTCCATTTTTGCACTCAGGTCTAAGTCTCATGGCCCTCTATCAGAATCCAGAGTTTCAAGAAGATCAGAGAAACTCAAAATTTTGACCCAAAAAAAAAATGACAGGGGTACCCCTGTCGTTTTTTTTCTGGGATTTATGCCATTATAAATATCTCAATATCTCAGCTCTGGAAGGGTCTAGAGCCTCCATTTTTGCACTCAGGTCTAAGTCTCATGGCCCTCTATCAGAATCCAGAGTTTCAAGAAGATCAGAGAAACTCAAAATTTTGACCCCCAAAAAAAAATGACAGGGGTACCCCTGTCATTTTTTTCTGGGATTTATGCCATTATAAATATCTCAATATCTCAGCTCTGGAAGGGTCTAGAGCCTCCATTTTTGCACTCAGGTCTAAGTCTCATGGCCCTCTATCAGAATCCAGAGTTTCAAGAAGATCAGAGAAACTCAAAATTTCTGACCCCAAAAAAACAATGACAGGGGTACCCCTGTCGTTTTTTTCTGGGATTTATGCCATTATAAATATCTCAATATCTCAGCTCTGGAAGGGTCTAGAGCCTCCATTTTTGCACTCAGGTCTAAGTCTCATGGCCCTCTATCAGAATCCAGAGTTTCAAGAAGATCAGAGAAACTCAAAATTTTGACCCACCCCAAAAAAAATGACAGGGGTACCCCTGTCGTTTTTTTCTGGGATTTATGCCATTATAAATATCTCAATATCTCAGCTCTGGAAGGGTCTAGAGCCTCCATTTTTGCACTCAGGTCTAAGTCTCATGGCCCTCTATCAGAATCCAGAGTTTCAAGAAGATCAGAGAAAGTCAAAATTTCTACCCCCCAAAAAAAATGACAGGGGTACCCCTGTCTTTTTTTCTGGATTTATGCCATTATAAATATCTCAATATCTCAGCTCTGGAAGGGTCTAGAGCCTCCATTTTTGCACTCAGGTCTAAGTCTCATGGCCCTCTATCAGAATCCAGAGTTTCAAGAAGATCAGAGAAAGTCAAAATTTTGACCCCCAAAAAAAAATGACAGGGGTACCCCTGTCTTTTTTCTGGGATTTATGCCATTATAAATATCTCAATATCTCAGCTCTGGAAGGGTCTAGAGCCTCCATTTTTGCACTCAGGTCTAAGTCTCATGGCCCTCTATCAGAATCCAGAGTTTCAAGAAGATCAGAGAAAGTCAAAATTTTGACCCCCAAAAAAAAAATGACAGGGGTACCCCTGTCTTTTTTTCTGGATTTATGCCATTATAAATATCTCAATATCTCAGCTCTGGAAGGGTCTAGAGCCTCCATTTTTGCACTCAGGTCTAAGTCTCATGGCCCTCTATCAGAATCCAGAGTTTCAAGAAGATCAGAGAAAGTCAAAATTTTGACCCCAACAAAAAAAATGACAGGGGTACCCCTGTCTTTTTTTCTGGATTTATGCCATTATAAATATCTCAATATCTCAGCTCTGGAAGGGTCTAGAGCCTCCATTTTTGCACTCAGGTCTAAGTCTCATGGCCCTCTATCAGAATCCAGAGTTTCAAGAAGATCAGAGAAAGCTCAAAATTTTGACCCAAAAAAAATGTACAGGGGTACCCCTGTCTTTTTTCTGGTATTTATGCCATTATAAATATCTCAATATCTCAGCTCTGGAAGGGTCTAGAGCCTCCATTTTTGCACTCAGGTCTAAGTCTCATGGCCCTCTATCAGAATCCAGAGTTTCAAGAAGATCAGAGAAAGTCAAAATTTTGACCCCAAAAAAAAAAATGACAGGGGTACCCCTGTCTTTTTTTCTGGGATTTATGCCATTATAAATATCTCAATATCTCAGCTCTGGAAGGGTCTAGAGCCTCCATTTTTGCACTCAGGTCTAAGTCTCATGGCCCTCTATCAGAATCCAGAGTTTCAAGAAGATCAGAGAAAGTCAAAATTTTGACCCCAAAAAAAAAATGACAGGGGTACCCCTGTCTTTTTTCTGGGATTTATGCCATTATAAATATCTCAATATCTCAGCTCTGGAAGGGTCTAGAGCCTCCATTTTTGCACTCAGGTCTAAGTCTCATGGCCCTCTATCAGAATCCAGAGTTTCAAGAAGATCAGAGAAAGTCAAAATTTTGACCCCCAAAAAAAAAAAATGACAGGGGTACCCCTGTCTTTTTTTCTGGGATTTATGCCATTATAAATATCTCAATATCTCAGCTCTGGAAGGGTCTAGAGCCTCCATTTTTGCACTCAGGTCTAAGTCTCATGGCCCTCTATCAGAATCCAGAGTTTCAAGAAGATCAGAGAAAGTCAAAATTTTTGACCCCAAAAAAAAAATGACAGGGGTACCCCTGTCTTTTTTTCTGGATTTATGCCATTATAAATATCTCAATATCTCAGCTCTGGAAGGGTCTAGAGCCTCCATTTTTGCACTCAGGTCTAAGTCTCATGGCCCTCTATCAGAATCCAGAGTTTCAAGAAGATCAGAGAAAGTCAAAATTTTGACCCCCAAAAAAAAATGACAGGGGTACCCCTGTCTTTTTTCTGGGATTTATGCCATTATAAATATCTCAATATCTCAGCTCTGGAAGGGTCTAGAGCCTCCATTTTTGCACTCAGGTCTAAGTCTCATGGCCCTCTATCAGAATCCAGAGTTTCAAGAAGATCAGAGAAAGTCAAAATTTTGACCCCCAAAAAAAATGACAGGGGTACCCCTGTCTTTTTTTCTGGATTTATGCCATTATAAATATCTCAATATCTCAGCTCTGGAAGGGTCTAGAGCCTCCATTTTTGCACTCAGGTCTAAGTCTCATGGCCCTCTATCAGAATCCAGAGTTTCAAGAAGATCAGAGAAAGTCAAAATTTTGACCCCCCAAAAAAAATGACAGGGGTACCCCTGTCTTTTTTTCTGGATTTATGCCATTATAAATATCTCAATATCTCAGCTCTGGAAGGGTCTAGAGCCTCCATTTTTGCACTCAGGTCTAAGTCTCATGGCCCTCTATCAGAATCCAGAGTTTCAAGAAGATCAGAGAAAGTCAAAATTTTGACCCCAAAAAAAAATGACAGGGGTACCCCTGTCTTTTTTTCTGGGATTTATGCCATTATAAATATCTCAATATCTCAGCTCTGGAAGGGTCTAGAGCCTCCATTTTTGCACTCAGGTCTAAGTCTCATGGCCCTCTATCAGAATCCAGAGTTTCAAGAAGATCAGAGAAAGTCAAAATTTTGACCCCAAAAAAAAAATGACAGGGGTACCCCTGTCTTTTTTTTCTGGATTTATGCCATTATAAATATCTCAATATCTCAGCTCTGGAAGGGTCTAGAGCCTCCATTTTTGCACTCAGGTCTAAGTCTCATGGCCCTCTATCAGAATCCAGAGTTTCAAGAAGATCAGAGAAAGTCAAAATTTTGACCCCCCAACAAAAAATGACAGGGGTACCCCTGTCTTTTTTTTCTGGGATTTATGCCATTATAAATATCTCAATATCTCAGCTCTGGAAGGGTCTAGAGCCTCCATTTTTGCACTCAGGTCTAAGTCTCATGGCCCTCTATCAGAACCCAGAGTTTCAAGAAGATCAGAGAAACTCAAAATTTTGACCCCAAAAAAAAAAATGACAGGGGTACCCCTGTCTTTTTTTCTGGGATTTATGCCATTATAAATATCTCAATATCTCAGCTCTGGAAGGGTCTAGAGCCTCCATTTTTGCACTCAGGTCTAAGTCTCATGGCCCTCTATCAGAATCCAGAGTTTCAAGAAGATCAGAGAAAGTCAAAATTTTGACCCACCCAAAAAAAAAATGACAGGGGTACCCCTGTCTTTTTTTTCTGGGATTTATGCCATTATAAATATCTCAATATCTCAGCTCTGGAAGGGTCTAGAGCCTCCATTTTTGCACTCAGGTCTAAGTCTCATGGCCCTCTATCAGAATCCAGAGTTTCAAGAAGATCAGAGAAAGTCAAAATTTTGACCCCCCAAAAAAATGACAGGGGTACCCCTGTCTTTTTTCTGGATTTATGCCATTATAAATATCTCAATATCTCAGCTCTGGAAGGGTCTAGAGCCTCCATTTTTGCACTCAGGTCTAAGTCTCATGGCCCTCTATCAGAATCCAGAGTTTCAAGAAGATCAGAGAAAGTCAAAATTTTCACCCAAAAAAAAATGACAGGGGTACCCCTGTCTTTTTTTTCTGGGATTTATGCCATTATAAATATCTCAATATCTCAGCTCTGGAAGGGTCTAGAGCCTCCATTTTTGCACTCAGGTCTAAGTCTCATGGCCCTCTATCAGAATCCAGAGTTTCAAGAAGATCAGAGAAAGTCAAAATTTTGACCCCAAAAAAAAAATGACAGGGGTACCCCTGTCTTTTTTTCTGGGATTTATGCCATTATAAATATCTCAATATCTCAGCTCTGGAAGGGTCTAGAGCCTCCATTTTTGCACTCAGGTCTAAGTCTCATGGCCCTCTATCAGAATCCAGAGTTTCAAGAAGATCAGAGAAAGTCAAAATTTCTCACCCACAAAAAAAATGACAGGGGTACCCCTGTCTTTTTTTCTGGGATTTATGCCATTATAAATATCTCAATATCTCAGCTCTGGAAGGGTCTAGAGCCTCCATTTTTGCACTCAGGTCTAAGTCTCATGGCCCTCTATCAGAATCCAGAGTTTCAAGATGATCAGAGAAAGTCAAAATTTCTGACCCCACAAAAAAATGACAGGGGTACCCCTGTCTTTTTTTCTGGGATTTATGCCATTATAAATATTCTCAATATTCTCAGCTCTGGAAGGGTCTAGAGCCTCCATTTTTGCACTCAGGTCTAAGTCTCATGGCCCTCTATCAGAATCCAGAGTTTCAAGAAGATCAGAGAAAGTCAAAATTTCTGACCCACAAAAAAAACTGACAGGGGTACCCCTGTCTTTTTTTCTGGATTTATGCCATTATAAATATCTCAATATCTCAGCTCTGGAAGGGTCTAGAGCCTCCATTTTTGCACTCAGGTCTAAGTCTCATGGCCCTCTATCAGAATCCAGAGTTTCAAGAAGATCAGAGAAAGTCAAAATTTTGACCCCCAAAAAAAAATGACAGGGGTACCCCTGTCTTTTTTTTTGGGATTTATGCCATTATAAATATCTCAATATCTCAGCTCTGGAAGGGTCTAGAGCCTCCATTTTTGCACTCAGGTCTAAGTCTCATGGCCCTCTATCAGAATCCAGAGTTTCAAGAAGATCAGAGAAGCTCAAAATTTTGACCCCCCAAAATAACGACAGGGGTACCCCTGTCTTTTTTTCTTGGGATTTATGCCATTATAAATATCTCAATATTCTCAGCTCTGGAAGGGTCTAGAGCCTCCATTTTTGCACTCAGGTCTAAGTCTCATGGCCCTCTATCAGAATCCAGAGTTTCAAGAAGATCAGAGAAAGTCAAAATTTTGACCCCAAAAAAAAAAATGACAGGGGTACCCCTGCTCTTTTTTTTCTGGGATTTATGCCATTATAAATATCTCAATATCTCAGCTCTGGAAGGGTCTAGAGCCTCCATTTTTGCACTCAGGTCTAAGTCTCATGGCCCTCTATCAGAATCCAGAGTTTCAAGAAGATCAGAGAAAGTCAAAATTTTGACCCCAAAAAAAAATGACAGGGGTACCCCTGTCTTTTTTTTCTGGATTTATGCCATTATAAATATCTCAATATCTCAGCTCTGGAAGGGTCTAGAGCCTCCATTTTTGCACTCAGGTCTAAGTCTCATGGCCCTCTATCAGAATCCAGAGTTTCAAGAAGATCAGAGAAAGTCAAAATTTCTGACCCCCAAAAAAAATGACAGGGGTACCCCTGTCTTTTTTTCTGGGATTTATGCCATTATAAATATCTCAATATCTCAGCTCTGGAAGGGTCTAGAGCCTCCATTTTTGCACTCAGGTCTAAGTCTCATGGCCCTCTATCAGAATCCAGAGTTTCAAGAAGATCAGAGAAAGTCAAAATTTTGACCCCCCAAAAAAAAATGACAGGGGTACCCCTGTCTTTTTTTCTGGATTTATGCCATTATAAATATCTCAATATCTCAGCTCTGGAAGGGTCTAGAGCCTCCATTTTTGCACTCAGGTCTAAGTCTCATGGCCCTCTATCAGAATCCAGAGTTTCAAGAAGATCAGAGAAAGTCAAAATTTTGACCCCAAAAAAAAATGACAGGGGTACCCCTGTCTTTTTTCTGGGATTTATGCCATTATAAATATCTCAATATCTCAGCTCTGGAAGGGTCTAGAGCCTCCATTTTTGCACTCAGGTCTAAGTCTCATGGCCCTCTATCAGAATCCAGAGTTTCAAGAAGATCAGAGAAAGTCAAAATTTTGACCCCAAAAAAAATGACAGGGGTACCCCTGTCTTTTTTTCTGGGATTTATGCCATTATAAATATCTCAATATCTCAGCTCTGGAAGGGTCTAGAGCCTCCATTTTTGCACTCAGGTCTAAGTCTCATGGCCCTCTATCAGAATCCAGAGTTTCAAGAAGATCAGAGAAAGTCAAAATTTCTACCCCCCCAAAAAAAATGACAGGGGTACCCCTGTCTTTTTTTCTGGATTTATGCCATTATAAATATCTCAATATCTCAGCTCTGGAAGGGTCTAGAGCCTCCATTTTTGCACTCAGGTCTAAGTCTCATGGCCCTCTATCAGAATCCAGAGTTTCAAGAAGATCAGAGAAAGTCAAAATTTCTGACCCCAAAAAAAATGACAGGGGTACCCCTGTCTTTTTTTCTGGATTTATGCCATTATAAATATCTCAATATCTCAGCTCTGGAAGGGTCTAGAGCCTCCATTTTTGCACTCAGGTCTAAGTCTCATGGCCCTCTATCAGAATCCAGAGTTTCAAGAAGATCAGAGAAAGTCAAAATTTTGACCCCCCACAAAAAAATGACAGGGGTACCCCTGTCTTTTTTTTTGGGATTTATGCCATTATAAATATCTCAATATCTCAGCTCTGGAAGGGTCTAGAGCCTCCATTTTTGCACTCAGGTCTAAGTCTCATGGCCCTCTATCAGAATCCAGAGTTTCAAGAAGATCAGAGAAACTCAAAATTTTGACCCCCAAAAAAAAATGACAGGGGTACCCCTGTCGTTTTTTTTGGATTTATGCCATTATAAATATCTCAATATCTCAGCTCTGGAAGGGTCTAGAGCCTCCATTTTTGCACTCAGGTCTAAGTCTCATGGCCCTCTATCAGAATCCAGAGTTTCAAGAAGATCAGAGAAAGTCAAAATTTTGACCCCAAAAAAAAAAATGACAGGGGTACCCCTGTCTTTTTTTTCTGGATTTATGCCATTATAAATATCTCAATATCTCAGCTCTGGAAGGGTCTAGAGCCTCCATTTTTGCACTCAGGCTCAAGTCTCATGGCCCTCTATCAGAATCCAGAGTTTCAAGAAGATCAGAGAAAGTCAAAATTTCTACCCCCCAAAAAAAATGACAGGGGTACCCCTGTCGTTTTTTTCTGGGATTTATGCCATTATAAATATCTCAATATCTCAGCTCTGGAAGGGTCTAGAGCCTCCATTTTTGCACTCAGGTCTAAGTCTCATGGCCCTCTATCAGAATCCAGAGTTTCAAGAAGATCAGAGAAAGTCAAAATTTCTGACCCCCCAAAAAAAAATGACAGGGGTACCCCTGTCTTTTTTTCTGGGATTTATGCCATTATAAATATCTCAATATCTCAGCTCTGGAAGGGTCTAGAGCCTCCATTTTTGCACTCAGGTCTAAGTCTCATGGCCCTCTATCAGAATCCAGAGTTTCAAGAAGATCAGAGAAACTCAAAATTTTGACCCCCCCAAAAAAAAAAATGACAGGGGTACCCCTGTCTTTTTTTCTTGGGATTTATGCCATTATAAATATCTCAATATCTCAGCTCTGGAAGGGTCTAGAGCCTCCATTTTTGCACTCAGGTCTAAGTCTCATGGCCCTCTATCAGAATCCAGAGTTTCAAGAAGATCAGAGAAACTCAAAATTTTAACCTCAAAAAAAAATGACAGGGGTACCCCTGTCTTTTTTTCTGGGATTTATGCCATTATAAATATCTCAATATCTCAGCTCTGGAAGGGTCTAGAGCCTCCATTTTTGCACTCAGGTCTAAGTCTCATGGCCCTCTATCAGGAATCCAGAGTTTCAAGAAGATCAGAGAAAGTCAAAATTTTGACCCCAAAAAAAAAAATGACAGGGGTACCCCTGTCTTTTTTTCTGGGATTTATGCCATTATAAATATCTCAATATCTCAGCTCTGGAAGGGTCTAGAGCCTCCATTTTTGCACTCAGGTCTAAGTATCATGGCCCTCTATCAGAATCCAGAGTTTCAAGAAGATCAGAGAAGTCAAAATTTTGACCCCCCAAAAAAAATGACAGGGGTACCCCTGTCTTTTTTCTGGGATTTATGCCATTATAAATATCTCAATATCTCAGCTCTGGAAGGGTCTAGAGCCTCCATTTTTGTTTGGATTTATGCCATTATAAATATCTCAATAATATCTCAGCTCTGGAAGGGTCTAGAGCCTCCATTTTTGCACTCAGGTCTAGAGTCTCATGGCCCTCTATCAGAATCCAGAGTTTCAAGATGATCAGAGAAGTGCAAAACTCCTAAACCCACAAAAAATGGCAGGGTACCACCTGTCTTTTTTTTCTGGATTTATGCCATTATAAATATCTCAATATCTCAGCTCTGAAGGGGTGCTCAGAGCCTCCA
>JAQIUQ010004318.1:0-113976 GCA_030378365.1 Hybognathus amarus
ATGCACACCAGAGTTTGGTGGTGATTGGTAACAGCATGGGTTGTAATTTGATGTTTTTCTAGGACAATTATTTAAAAAAAAAAAACATAATTCCAAACTTCCGTTTGAACTGTCGTAAAACTTAGAGCACGAAAGTTGTTTGGCCTGATGTGATCTATGAGTGTACCAGAGTTTCATATTAATCCATGCACGTGTGTTTGATTTATGGACAAATGTTCAAATCCCTAAAAGAATGCATCCTAAAAGAATGGTAAAGTTTGATGCGTCGCCACGGCAACAGTTTCAAAGATATCAAGAATCCATTCATAGGTCTTCATCTGCAATATCTCAATTTGTCTCAGCTCTGGAAGGGTCTAGAGCCTCCATTTTTGCACTCAGGTCTAAGTCCCATGGCCCTCTATCAGAATCCAGAGTTTCAAGAAGATTGGAGAAACTTATTTTTTCACACACAAAAAAAAAAACGACAGGGGTAACACTGGAAAAATGGTTCATCATTCGAAGCTTCATTCACATAGAAATTACAGCACAATCCCCAGGTGAAGTAAATGTAATGCAAAAAAGCTGACAACCATAAGATGCAAGTAGGCGTGTATGTTAACTCCCCGTTTATGACGAGTTTACCGAATGCGATCAAAGCTGAAACAGTGTTAGTAGGCCTACTGTGAAACTCATTTATTTAGATGAATTTTACAGATACTGATGAATTTCATGTGTTCACTTTGACAATAAAACATTAAGCATTATGTGTGTGTGTAATTATTTCTTTAGACAAGGACAGAAGATCAGACCAGCTTCAAAAAAGTTGGAAACCATCACATAAATTCTAATGGTTTTGATTAAAATACCAATAGGAACCATTTGCTTTTACCCACATAGCATTTATGCCATTACAAATATCTCAATATCTCAGCTCTGGAAGGGTCTAGAGCCTCCATTTTTGCACTCAGGTCAAAGTCTCATGGCCCTCAATCAGAATCCAGAGTTTCAAGAAAATTGGAGAAATTTTTGCACACAAAAAAAAATGACAGTGGTACCCCTTATGTTTTTTTTTGTGCAAAAAAAAAGTTTCTCCAATAACTCTGGATTCTGATAGAGGGCCATGGGACTTAGACCTGAGTGCAAAAATGAAGGCTCTAGACCCTTCCAGAGCTGAGATATTTAGATATTTATAATGGCATACAGAGCTGAGATATTGAGATATTTACAATGGCATAAATGCTACGTGAAATCTCAATATCTCAGCTCTGGAAGGGTCTAGAGCCTCCATTTTTGCACTCAGATCTAAGTCACATGGCCCTCTATCAGAATCCAGAGTTTCAAGAAAATCAAAATTTTGACCCGAAAAAAAACGTAAGGGGTACCACTGTTGTTTTTTTTTCGGGTCAAAATTTTGATTTTCTTGAAACTCTGGATTCTGATAGAGGGCCATGTGACTTAGATCTGAGTGCAAAATGGAGGCTCTAGACCCTTCCAGAGCTGAGATATTGAGATATTTATAATGGCTCAGAGTGATCTCGAGTATGTCAATGGCATAAATGCTACATAAATATCTCAATATCTCAGCTCTGGAAGGGTCTAGAGCCTCCATTTTTGCACTCAGGTCTAAGTCCCATGGCCCTCTATCAGAATCCAGAGTTATTGGAAAAACTTTTTTTTTTGCACAAAAAAAAAAAAACCGACAGTGGTACCCCTTATGTTTTTTTTGTGCAAAAAAAAAGTTTCTCCAATAACTCTGGATTCTGATAGAGGGCCATGTGATTTAGATCTGAGTGCAAAATGAGGCTCTAGACCCTTCCAGAGCTGAGATATTGAGATATTTATAATGGCTCAATATCTCAGTATGTCATAAATATATCATAAATATCTCAATATCTCAGCTTTGGAAGGGTCTAGAGCCTCCATTTCTGCACTCAGGTCTAAGTCTCATATAAGTCTCATATAACTTGAAACATAATTCAGGTCTGAGGGGGTTAAGTGGCCTTTACTAGATTCTGTGTTAGGTGGTTGCTATGGCGTTGCTGAGGTGTTTTAAGTGGCTTTTACTACATTCTTTGTTAGAATGCAGTAAAAGCCACTAAAACCACCCCAGCAACAGCATAACCACCGAACAAAGAATGTAGTAAAAGCCACTTAAAACACCTCAGCAACGCCATAGCAACCACCTAACAAAGAATGCAGTAAAAGCCAATTATAACACCCCAGCAACACCATAGCAACCACCTAACTCAGAATGCAGTAAAAGCCACTTAAAACAACCCAGCAACAGCATAACCACCTGAGTTAGGTGGTTGCTATGGCATTGCTGGGGTGTTTTAATTGGCTTTTACTGCATTCTGTGTTAGGTGGTTGCTATGGCATTGCTATGCTGTTGCTGGGTGTTTTAAGTGGCTTTTACTGCATTCTGTGTTAGGTGGTTGCTATGTGGTTAACCACTGGATTAATAGTTAGGGTTAAGTATTTAAGGAAACTCTTAACCCCAATCATTGTGTATGATTCAACCCATGAATCTGGCGTAGCTAGCACCATGTTTCACTGTTTGAATTTAAATATTTAAATTAAGTTTTTGCTTTTGCTAAATTATTTTGCTTGGGAACTAATGTGGCCAGAACCAAAGTTTACAGGACTGCGTTCTCTGGAATTCTCTCAAACGGAGCACTTCCACATTCCGATTGGTTGCCGCCGAACCACGTCATTGCTTATTACCATAAAGTTGAACTGATTTCAACTTTCCTCGCCGCCCTCACCGTCAAAGGCGGTGTGAACACACAGTAAAGCTCCCCTGTAGGCATTGTAACAGAAGGCAGAATTCCTCTACCCACCTTCTGAGGCTCTGCATTCTGAAGTCGTCCCTGCCGATCCGCTCAAAAACAGCGTCCTCAAAAACACTGCTGCTCAGAGTTGTGGACAAGCCAATCAGCTTACAGAGAAGCTCTTTCTGTGTACCAGACACAGGGATATTAAACTGAAAGAGGCCTACTATTTTTTTTCCATCATGTATTTATACATACAAAATATACATTTTTGGAAATTATGAAAGTCAGTCAATGAATCCATACCCATGAGAGAGGAGAAGCCGTGTGGCCCAACAGTGGACATGGCTCAGTGTTGATGAGTCCCAGTTTCACAAAGCCACTCATGGCAGAGGAGAAGCCCTGCAGACACATGCAACAAATAACGTGTTGGCACTGGAAAACAGAGGCTACAGTGATCTTTACAACTGATCAGCATGAATACCTTGAAGCGCAGAGTTCCTCTGATAAGCGTGTGCGCAGATTCAATCCCATACGGCTGGGCGTACTTGGTGCTGTCTCGGTTGGGAAAGCCTTCCAGGCTGAAACCGGGCATGAAGTCCATGGGCTTTGTGACATCCAGGAGAGCACCGCCAGGAGGAACACTGACAACCTGAGCAGTGAAGGATGGACAGTTTTGTGTACTAGATTTATACATGCTTGTCTTGGTGTTCTAAATGTTTTTAGTGCATTTTTAAAGCTTCCATGTGATTGCTACAGAATTACAGAGGAGATTTTAAAGTGAGCCTGCATCACCTGGTTGTCTTTTAGATAGATGGCCGGACTGATGGTGTTGAGCAGGACACCGTACGGACTCCAGCTAAACTTATAACGCAGTGGGTTGTCTGAGCACTCTGGAGCAGGAAGACCACCACAAAAAGAGCTGTAATACTCCACCTGTAAAGAAACAGTGTTTTAAATTTGAAGTAACTACAAGAACACCATGTGACTTGACCAAATGTTCACAGAGGAGACCATCCTCGACCGTTAAGTGAAAATGAACATTCAAAAAGCTGTGAATGATAGCTGAGGTCTGTCAATATGTCTTCCAGACGTGGTGATGAGCGCACCAATGGTGCAACAGTATGTCATTCTATTGCAAATACCCATCAACACATCCAACTGGTAAACAAACATGAGTGCATGCATGCAATACCTACAGTGCAACCGTCTGCCTTGGCCTGGTCGATGCACTCCATGGCCAACATGTGATCAATGCCAGGGTCCAGACCCATCTCATTGACGAATGGTGATGCCAGCATCTTCGGCACTTGGGAAACAACAGCCAATCATGGTGAAGTCTCATGCATATATTAATAAACTCAACCAGAGGTAGTTAAAAATCCAACAAATTCAAAAAAGATACTTTCAACAGGCTTTTAAATGTACCAAAATATAAAGTACCAAAATAAAATTTTGAATTTAAATTCATATAAAAAAAAATTCTGTCAGATCTTTTCAGTTAGATCCCAGTTGACAAAATCTGAATGATTTACTCACAAATCCATTTCTTAACTTGACTTTTACAGCAGTTTTGTTGACTTTTTTTGTTGAAGTTTTTTTTTTGTCATATTGAATTTATTTAAAATGCCTCTTCTATGATGAGCATGTTTTTAATTTTTAATTCATTTAGATTTTTGGGAGGGAACAAAGTCAAACATTTTGGATGATACAACTGTTCTGCTGTCATTATTAAGAAAGATCCTCACATTTAAACAGTTTAACAGTCTTTTACCATTATTTCTTATATATTGTATAAGACTTTTTCGTTTTTTCATTTAGAAAAGAAAACAATAAAACGCAAGATTGGTCAACCAAAGATCAAACTGTGTCATCATCAGTTGTTTCTCAGTTTTGCTCAACAGAATAATATTCACAGTTGTATGGATAATAGTTTGATGAGAAGGGAAATGTAGTTGCATAAACGGTTTAACAGAACAACTGTAGCAGCCGGAGGACTATTATTCTGAATGACGACATGGTTTGATCTTTAGTTGACCAATCAGCAGAAAGCGAATATTCAAGCGGTTTATTCACCTTCTACCACTGAACATAGAAGAGAAGAGAATTAATAATACAATTAATAATAATAATAATAATGAAAAGTATTCAGCTTTATTTTGAACACCATTTTCAAATTTTTCTACTTTAAATTTTAAAACAAAAACGAATGACTGCACAGACAGAATTTTTATTTTTGGGGTTCTCTAAAATAAACGAATTTTCCAAGAAACAGGAAGTTCCCTACCTCTTCTGAAGCTCCTTCATGGCGGGGCTCAAGTAACTGGCGGTCACCATGTTCACCTTCATTTTAATGCAGTGCTTGGCTACTTGTGGATGAAATGAGTATGGCAGCATGCTAGACACCAAAAACAACAAATAAATGTCAGTCGTTGGCCTTTTAAAGTGTACATTAAAGTAGAATTTCTCATGTCAATGCATAACAAAGTGAATGAAGTTTCTGGTTATGCCTGATGACGATGTCGTGATCTTTGATCAGAGACTCGAGGTGTCCTTCCTGGCTGGTGATGTCCAGCATCACGGGGATGGTGTTGGGATACTTGGCTGCCATGTCCTCAGCCTGATGCAACAGATTTGAAGCTGCAATGCGAAGATCACAGGAGATTTAAGGACTGCGACAGTAATTTCTACACTGCAGCAACACAGCATTCCAGATGGATTTTGCGACGGGAACATACCCACTGTGACCTGAGTGCCAGCGTCCCTGGTGAGATACTCGATAACTGGCCCAGACACATAGCCTGCGCCCAGCAACAGCACCCGCTTCATCCCTCCCTTCTTTAGGATTTGCTCCGATTCCCTGTTTGCCAGATGGTACAGCCATTACTACACACAGACACACACACACACCCCTTCTCACTGGCCAAGCAATCTGTGAAATCACAAAACATATCCTGCTGGATAGTGATGTTAAACCGATTGAAAGGGATGCAAAACCCACAAAAGGACACAGACGATACTGTAGGATTGTCCAGGAGATGAAATCAAGAAAAATGTAAAACACACCAAAGGTTCATTTTTCATTTTATCACAATATCATCCCACCACACACACATACAAATCATCAAATGGCATTTTAGGAGCAGGGAGAATATATGAAAAAAAACAAAAAAAAAAACACATGCACATATCTACTGTACTTCTAGATCGTCCAGTTCTCCAGTCAGAATATAATCAAAGCAAATCAACGTTTTGCTCCGCGAGTCTCCTGGGAGACACATGTGATCCAAGCACGCCGTCGCTCAGCCTAATTGGATCTGATGCGGCACATGAGCAAATATGTAACACTTAACCCCCCACCACCTGCATGCCTTTCTCAAAATACCATTCTTAAACTAGACATTCATAACCACATAAAGTTTTAGATCTCTTTTTTTAAACTATTTAGCGGTACTTTTACAACCATACAAAGAAGTGCATTAGTTCATAAAGCATTTCAATAAGAGGTTTGTCACACAGGGGTGTTAAGTGTTAACAAGGGTGTTAAAGAGCATAAACTATTTAAAAAGTTGGTCACATGGATTGACCAACAGAAACTTCTGCATGAGCTGTGCTTAAAACTTTTGACAATACATTTTTAAGTAGTTTAAAAATAAGAAGTCAAAAATAAGTAGGTTACAAAATGCTCATATTAATTTTTTATAATACTAAAATGTTATAACATTAAAAAAATACATTAATAACGAATACAGTATTTTTATAACACTAAATATTTTTGTAGAAACATTTTTTTATATTCAAAATGTTATTTTTATAATGATACATTTTAAAACAACAATTTATTCAAAATAATAAATGAAGATTATACATTTTTACAACACAACAATTAAAAAAAATTATATATATATATTATATATATATATATATATATATATATATATATATATATATATATATATATATATATATATATATATATATATATATATATATATATATATATATTTAAAATGCATACATTATATATTTTAAACACTAAATATTTTAATACTAATAACATTTTTAAAATGATCCATTTAAAACAAATTAAACCATAATAAGCAATCATTTTGTCTATATAGCACGAAGTATCTCTGATTAAAGCACAGTACAGTCAGATATTCTTAGATACAAGGCAAAGGCTCTCTAAGAAGGTTTCAGGACAAGAACAAAATCAAACCAAGTCAAATGGTGGATCTTTAAAGCTTTCCATTGATTAAATGGAGGTCAGTGTTGGCTTGTGTGCGGCTTCATTAAGTATAGCCCACATTGAACACTTGCTAATTCAGTCTAGCGTTTTGTCGTCTGGTTCTTCACCCTTGAGTGAGACAGAAGTGGCATACAAGAGCTCTATCAGAGTGTTTCGAGAAAGAAGTGTTGACTGCGGGAAGCTTTGATTATGCCTTGAAAAGGGATCGTGTTATTCCATTTAATGAAAAGGATTCAAAAACTAGATATAATCAATTAACGAGCATGAAAAGATATTTGGCTCGTGAAAAGTGAAGCTTACCTTGGAGAATAATTGAACTTAAGAAACTTAAAAAGAACTGATGCATTGATTTCTTTTTCTGGCATGCAAAAAATTCCAAGTACAAGAGTGAGTGGGAGAGACTGTGGCTGCGGTGAGAGAATAAGATCATGTACCCATGAGAGAACGTGACGTGTACTCTAGCCAAGCAAGGTGTTATAGCAGTGCAGAGCACAGGAGGCCAACTCTGTGTCTGAACAAAACAAACACGGTCAGCAACTCGTCTTCTCTACGTGTGTGAGGTTTAATGTTTCAAAGTCAACAAGGGAAAAAAATCATTAGTCTGACAAAAATGAGCTAAACAGGTTTGGTGAAACTCCTGTTTCAGTGGGTTTTGTACTATAAAAAACAGTCTCAGATAATATAGAAACATTTACATGATCATCCAAAAGCACCAACATGTGTCACTTTCATAAAAGCATTTGGCAACACTATTTAAGGTGACCATAGTTACAAGTAATAACAGTAAATTATGCATCATTACGAGTAACTAACCCTAACTCTATAGTAAGTACATGTGGTTATCTAATATTACTTATTTTTTAAACCATAATAGTGCACAAAAATATTGTTTTTTTTATTTATAAATGGCCATAAAATGTCCAATGTACATTGGATGTACGCAATGTACGCAAATGTACACTGGTGGTCAAGTTTGGAATAATTACGTTTTTTATGTTTTTGATAGAAGGACCATTACTCCAGTCTTCAGTGTCACATGATCCTTCAGATATAATTATGAACAATTATTGAAAACTGAAAACAGTTTGTTAAACCATGTTTGTGGACAGTGTGAATGTTTTTTTTTCACAATTCTTTGATGAATAGAAAGTTCAAAAGAACGGCATAAATTTGAAAAAAATATTTTGTAACATTATAAATGTCTGTCACTAGAACCAATGAATGTGTCCTTGTTGAATAAAAGTATTCATTCCTATTTCAAATAAGATCTTACTCCAAACTTTTAAATGATTAAGTTCATAAGAGTTCCAATATAATAATCTCCACAAAAATATTAAGCAGCACAACATTGATAATAATAATAATAATACATCATCATATTAGACTGATTTCTGAAGGATCATGTGACACTGAAGAATGATGTTGAAAATTCAGCTTTGCATCACAGAAATAAATTACATTTTAAAATATATTAAGACAGAAAACCGCTATTTTAAATTCTAAAATGCTTTGGTGAGCATAAAAGACTTCTTTCCAAACATTACAAAATCTTAATAATCAATAATCAATGAAGTTTTTGTAATTTCAAAAGTGTCCTCTTCCATTCTCCAGGAATTCTCCAGGAATAGGGTTGTATATCAGTCCTAGGGGGTTAATATGCATTCCTATCTTTTGCATATAAAGTCTACATTAAGGTGTCACTGAAAGCATTTTCCTCTAGAAGCACTTCAAAGAAAGAAAAAGCATTCCTTACTTCCTTTCTCGAAGTTTCTGAATGTATTCAAACTTAGGCGTCAATTTCCCGTTGGACGTAATTACAGCCTAGAATGAGAAAAATAGTGCATATAAATACTACTAACAAACAGACATTTGAAAATACCATGGCATATGAATACGGCAATCATTTAGTACCAAGGTTATGCATCATTCATAAATGAATTCAGAATACTTCCTATTCACACTCAGTTCAGTTTTGAATTTGAACTGAGTTTGATTTGGTAATAAAACACATTTATCTGACTTTTTTTCTTGAGGTCTATGTATACTCAAAAGTTTGGGATATTCAATACTTTAATTCAATAATACTGTTATTCAGCAAGGATGCAGTAAGTCGATAAAGAAAAGGCAGTAAAAACGTTAACAATGTTACAAAAGATTTTTATTTTTAAATAAACGCTGTTCTTTTGAGTTTTCAACATTGATATCAATGTTTCTTGAGATCAGCAAATCAGCATATTAGACTGATTTCTGAAGGATCATGTGATGCTGAAGACTGAAGTAATGATGCTGAAATTTCAGCTTTACATCATACAAATCATTTTAAATACATTTTAAATAATTTTATAGAAAACCCTTATTTTAAATTGCAGTAATATTTCACAATATTACTGTTTTTACTGTGTATATAATGGTGAGCATAACAGAGCTATTTTCAAAACCATCAATCTTACGGACCCCAAACTTTTAAATGACAGTGTATGTGTGGAAAAAACTTTTTTTTCAATTCTGTTCGGCGCTGCTATGAACTTAAAATCTCCATAGTGATCGAAGATGTGCCCTTTACCTCGAATTCATCAGAAATTTGTATTTCAGATTTCCAGGCTTTAGTTCCATACTGGAAATCAATGGATGTATGGATGGACTCCAGCTGAAATGCTGCCCGTTTAGCTCTGATTCAAGTTTTTCCACACATTTTTGAGTCTGCCTTCTGCGCACGAACACAACTCAGACGAATCATTGCTTCGCGATTCAAAAAGTAATTTAGAAGCGAAAAAAAGGAAAAGCTGTAAAAACACCCTCTTAGTACACTTACATCTCTGACTTGTGGAGAGAAATCCTCCTCCTCTAGAGCTCTGGTGGCGATCTGATGGGAGCTGTGGGACAAAGCCTACCATCACAAATCTGATCAAATATTCACATAGTACATCTTCAACAAAAATGCTAAAGTTTCTCAGTCAGAACCAGACCGGCACATGTTCAAAGCAACCCTCTCCAGAGCAAAGCTGTTGGGTAATTACTCACCACCCTGTGTCATATCTTACCATCTCCCAGATGTAAGGGAACAGTCGGTCACCAAAATACTCAGTCGCCTCAATAGGCAGCTGGGCGGGAAGATTATCGATGGAGCACATGAGAATGCCGTTACCTTCCACACTGCACAGAGATACACGCAAATAAGAGGAGGTTCAAAACGTAGATTTGATAATGAACATGTGTTGCTATGCTGTCGATTAGGGCTGCAACAAACGATTATTTTGATAATCGATTAATCTAGCGATTATTAGAACGATTAATCAACTAATCGTCGATTATTTTGAAGATATTTGGAAGAATGTTTTAATCAAACAGATCTCAATCCCCATTGACTACCATAGTAGGAAAAAATACATACTATGGTAGTCAAAGGGGATTTAGATCTGTTTGATTAAAACATTCTTCCAAATATCTTCCTTTGTGTTCAGCAGAACAAATAAACACATAGAGGTTTGGAACAACATGAGGGTGAGTAAATACTGACAGAATTTTCATTTTTGGGTGAACTAAGTTTGGAATGATTATTCAGCTTTTTCAATTAGTTAAAACATTGAGTTATACATATTCTTACTATAATATAAAAAAAAATCAGTTCAGCTTTTGAAATAGTGGTTTTAATGAACTTGGAGCCAACTAAACAGGTCATTCTCTTTAAGTTGAACTCAAATCACACACAAATGCTCTCTAAGCATTGTTTAATAAGCCCACTGCTTTTCAGTAGAACTGAAACAGAAAAAGGGTCATTACTTCAGGACACAAAAAGGGTAAAATATTAATCTGCAAACCATTATTAAAGATATAAAATTACAATAGTTTTTTTTTTATATTGAGCTGACAGAGATGTTCTCATTCACCTTTTAATTTACACAGAATGAAAAAGAAAAAGTAACTGCCATGATATTATTCCTAACATCTCCTTTTGTAAGTCTTCATGATTATGGAACAAAATACAGGCGAGTGATACGACTGTAATACCTAATAGCGTTACAATAATAAAAACAACCCTGACTCCTAAGCTCAATTAAGCTTTATTCTATGCAAAATAAATCATCATATTACTGTAATTATATTATTATTGAGGATAGTATTACTATTAGTAGTATTGCATGATCTAATAAAGAGATTTACCACTAGTTTAGTTAGCTCCAGCTGGAGAACACTCGATTCTCACCGGCTCCTCTTGTGTAGGGGATGTTTCCTCTTTAAGTGCTCCAACATGCATGTTGTGCTCCCGTGAAAAGCAAGTTTTGCCTTGCATGTATTGCACATGACAGCATTGTTGGTTTTAAGTTTTGTAAAACTTTTGCCAAACCTTGCTAATTCGGATTTGTTTGCACTCGTCATAATTCGCGCTGTTTTTTTCTTTTACCGCACTTGCATTTATAAAGGGCTGCATTACACTCTAGCGCCACAGTGCCGTAGCGGTCAAATCGCGATATTGCACGCCCTTACATTAGGTCACGTGAGATCAAACGACTACTCGACAACAAAGATATTTGTCGACAATTTTTTATGCCCTACTGTTACAATGTCGACTAATCGTTGCAGCCCTACTGTCGATGTTAGTGCATATCCAGGTGTTGATAAATGACCCACATCCAAATCTCTATGGCTACATTCACACTGCGAGCATTTAAGGCTCAATTCCGATTTATTGCTCTGATCAGATTTTTTTAATGACGCAAGTTGTGCAAACACAGACAAGGGGAGTAATACAAACAGTGAAAAGTCGAACACATAGACATACGAAAACACGTTATACAAATATATTTATACAATTATAATGTCAATATATTTAATCGGGTGCTTGTGTTGTTAAATTGAGCTTATAATTTCCACTGTCTTTGACCAAACTGATTAATTCTGTCGGTCATTTAAGACGTCTATCGAAAAACAGCCGTATATTTTAGCTACTTGCATCTTATCTTGCACTGTATTGTTTGAGGTGAAGCGTCGCGTTAGCGCTCGGCTCGTGCTTCTGTGAACAAAAATCTTGCATGCTTTGATTGGTTTTAAACATTTGGACATTGACGAGCGGGTGTTTGAGTGCTGAAGCAGATCAGATGAGAAGGTCAGTTATTGTCACGATGGGAGAATCATTGCAGCTACAAATTAGAGTTAATGGTAACACTTTACAATAAGGTTCATTAGTTACTACATTAGTTAACATTAACAAAAAATGAACAATACTTCTTCAGCATTTGTTAATATTTGGTAATGTTAATTTCAACATTTACTAATACTTTATTAAAATCTTGTTAACATTAGTTAATGCACTGTGAACTAACATGAACAACAATGAACAGCTAGATTTGTATTAACTAACGTTAACAAAGAATAACAAATACAGTAACAAATGGTTAGTTAATGTTAGTTAATGCATGAACTAATGTTTAATAAATTAACCTTATTGTAAAGTGTTACTGAGTTAATATTAGGAGTACGACCCTGACTGGGTGTTTTTTATTCACAAAATTGGATAGCAACTAAATGATGCGTATCAGAGGGGATTTAGAAGTGGGTATACGCAATGCCGACTGAAAAAGAAGTGGGTATACTCCGTATACCCTGCACTACACCACTGCATTCTAGTCTCTGGATATGACTCTGTCCTTCATTGAAAGTCTATGGGAATTTTTGCTTGATTTTTTGTCCTCAAGACTGAAAAACAAAAATGTTAAAGCGCCAAACCTGTCATGGTCGATGTGCTGGTTGGCATCATAAATGCAGAAGGGTTTCTCAATAGTGGTGCACTCTGTCATGAACTCAATAGAGCCGCCCGTGTCCGCAGAGATGTCGCAAATGGCCATTAACCTGAAATTCACAGATGATCAGATGTGCCTGCTTCTTCAGAAGGGTCAAACCAATGGCTTTTGTGACTTTATGGTGATTTTTTGGGGATCAATATTAGAGGCTCACTTGTGGGGAAGTGCAGGGCAGCCGTGATCAGGTGACGAATGATGCGGGTATGACGGGTCTGATCAGCCGCTGGGCATCCAGTCGCCGCAGGAGTCTGGGTGTGTGAGAGGTCCCAGTATATGCCGTTTATCAGACAGGTTGTGTAAGGGGCCACCTGTGCAAAAACAAGACTTTTCTAATGCATTTCAGTCGCATTTACTTTCAAACACTGCAGCCAATAAAGGTGTGGTCACATTAGCGAAACGCCATGGTGAACCAATTGGCAGCCTGGTACATTTCTTGTGTGCACTCACAGTCTTCCTGAAGTTCGACGTGTAAAGCTCAGGATGGTATTCATACTCCAGGGGGTCGTAGAGTCCATCGCTCTTCCTCATCAGGTGGTGATGTCTGCTGATCACTGTGGCGTACACTTTAGACATGTCTGCAAAGAGGATTATCATGAAACAATTTGCAAACACAGCAAAGTGCCAATTACTGCAAACAGATCACATGACAATCCAATTATATTATGTGTAACTGAAAATTACTAGGAAAGCAGATGTACCTCCACTCTCAGAGACTTCTTTCAATTCGTGAGGTTCCACGTACTCACAGGGTAGCTCGTTGAAAATTTCTTGGGCGCCCTGAAAGAAAGCATTTTCATTTTTTTAACAGTAACATGTTTTTGCCTTCCACTGCACTGCTTTTCCACTGTTGTTCTATGTAAAGTAACTATGTCTCAGTCTGTCAGTAACACTGTGTTTAGTTTGTGTCTCCTGAAAAGCACAATGTGCTCTGATTGATTGGCCTGGACCGGTATGTTGTGATTGGTTAACTCCGAGTGTGTTTTTGAAATGTCCCAACCCTTCCCATAACTGCACGTTTCAACACACGACTAATGGAACTCAACTAGGCCTCGACCCACCTTTATTTTATTATTTAAATGAGGGATATTGTGATGTTCGTTCAACAAAAATTCTAGTCCCGAGTTGTTTCAGGGAGTTCAGAAACAATGCACACTGATTTAGAGAATAACTCCCTAGGCCTTTGGAGTGACTTTGTAACTTTTTCATGCCAAAAACAGCAATATTACACACTAAAGAAAGTTAATCTGCCAAACTTCTCATATTACTTCTAAATAGGATGTCTACTTCATAAATTGGTAATGCTTCTTTTTACAGTCCAGTTACAAAGGTACCCATGTGCTTACACCTAAGTACAATCTTGATACACTTTATTTTACGTAGCTTATCCCTGTGTAATATTATGTAATTGCAATGTAATTAGGAAGCCACCGCATGCATTTATGCTGTGAACGAGGGAGTTAAGCCTAATTTAAACTAAACTACATATGGATAAGGTTTGTAGATACACATGTAGTACACTTAAGTACAATCTTGATACACTTTATTTTACGTAGCTTATACCTGTGTAATATTATGTAAACATTGCAACATTTTGTTACAGGTTATTACAATGTTCACTACTAAGTAATTAATTAAGTAAGTAATTACTCTGTATCGCGAACACGTAGAAATGAAGTGTTACCAGGAAGGGTTACCCATAAATTGTATGAAAATGGTGGAAATAACGGTTCATATCACTCAAAACACATGTAGGCGGCCTTATATGGGCAGTAATGGAGTCTGGTTGTCACCTAGTGAAAAAGTTTGGTACTGCGCCCAAACAAAATCTTACTGAAAGCTAATTTTTTGAGATATCAACCTAACATTTGAAACACAATTTATTCAGATTTTTGGCTTTGATTTATTTGCAGTTTTAAAGTCGCCCAGGTTTTGATCATATATATTTTATATAAAATATGAATAATTATTTTTTTGTACATTTTCATAAACTCAAACTTCTATAATTTTTTTGTGTTTTACCTTTTTTTAATTTATTTAAGCCAAATGTCTTCTTTAAAACGAGACCAATCTTACGTCTATATTCCAAAACATTCTTGAATTACAACCATTTAAGTTAGAAATGTGCATTTTCACGTATATTCAAAAAAAGGGTAACACTTAAGGGGTTAATAATACTTACCTTAGACACATTGCCGGTGCCAGTGAACACAAATGTGAGAGGACCAATGGACCTGGGCATCAGACCTAAGGATATTTCATACCCACAATCCCTTACTGCCTGGATGGCCTGGCTGACATTTCTGTAGTTGTGCGCCATACCAATGTGCTGTCAAGTGATGAATAATAAAACATATATATCCAAAATGTTTAGTTGATGAAACAACTAAATAAGATAGTAAATAACCAAGAACCAACAATCAAGTAGCACATATAACAGTGTATGTGGCAAGCGTAGACGTTAAAATAGAAGTGCAATTCAAAAACAAATACCATAAATGGGGTGTGGTGTCCAAGGGCAAGAAAGCGCAGGCCCAGACCGTGTAAACTATTAATCATTCCTGTAAAAAACACAGACATCATGTTTACAGATTTACACTACTATTCAAAAGTTTGTGTTTGCTAAGATTTTTATATGTAAAGAAGGCTGCTTTTGTTTGATCAAAAATACAATAAAACAGTAATATTGTGAAATATGAATACAAATTAAAAATAGAACTGTTTTCAATTTTAATACATTTTTGAAAATGCTATTTATTCCTGTGATGCAGAGCTCCATAACTCCAGTGTCAAATGATCTTTCAGAAATCAGTCTAAAATGCTGATTTAATGCTCAAGAAACATTATCATTATTAATACTTTTGAGGAAGCTGTGATTCTTTTTAAAGATTCTTTGATGAATAGAAAGTTCAAATGACCAGAATTGACTGAAATTGAATTTTTTTGTAACACCGTCTTTACCGTTACTTTTAAACAATTTATTAAATTATAAAAGTAATAATTTCTTTAAAAAACACTTTTAAACGGTAGTGTGCTTCACCCAAAAATAGAAATATATAGCTTTCCTAGATCTTCCATCCACTTTCATTGGAAAATAGCAGCTTGGACATTCTGCTAAATGTCTCATTTAATGTTCTTGAGTGAAGTTCAGTCAGGCGAGTTTAGAGCAAACTAAGGGTGAGTAAATGATCTCAGAATTAACATTTTTTGTTGAACTATCCCTTTAACTCAGGTGACTTAGGTTATACAGTCAAAAAGTCCCATACCGGCAACACCAGCCCACTGTCCAAACGCTACAATTCTGAAACCATTGGCATCCACCATTTTTTCATAATCAATGAGTCGAACTTCCTAAAAAAGAAGGGGGATATAATGACATAAGTATCTTGTGAAACCAGCTCCTCTTGAATAAACATTTCCAAATATGCATGACGCCTGAGAGAGTATTGCAAATGGTTATCAGTGTAAATACTGTCCTTGACCATATTCTATAAAGAGACTTTCACCTTTTTGAGAAGGTCATCTAGGAGCCCCATGTTTGCCTCTTGTGCTTTAATTGTGTGAGAGAGAAGGCATAGGTCTTGCGAGGGTACACCTTTTCCTCCGGGGGTCTTTTCACACCGACTGATGAGAGAAGCCTCTGAGATGTCCTCCTGGATAACAGCTCCTGCTTTTTCATAGTACTGAGAACAGAAACGGTGTTGATTCATTCATCTAAATATTATAAATATCAAGTGGGAAAGGAAATATTAAGGGCCCTTAAAAGTGAGGAGAACAAAAATAGAAATGTATTATAGTGGAATGGGGATAGTTGCAACATCTTAAAGCTACACTGTGTAACTCTTTTAGTTTGTTATTGGCTAAAAACACATAGTTCTTTCAAAAATATATGTGCTCATTAATGTATACTTACTCGTCAAGTAATAAAGTATTCTCGTGAGTGTATAATATGCCATTGAAATACATACGGGGTATGGGGTTCACGAATAAGTAGCTCATTGGTTCGTTACAGAGAGAATGCACGAGCCTGATGGGAGAGCAGCACAGAGCCCGCGCCAATGAGCGGGCAGCGCTGCGCTCGAATACGTCAGAGCTCGCCAGAAGGGGCGTGGCCTGAGTGTATATGTGCTGTCCCAGGCTGTACAACGATTCTCTCCGTTCTTCAGCGAGCTACACGGCTTCCGCTGTCCTGAGAAGAAGCCGTCGCAGTCGAGAACGCCTTGCTCAGCGAGCTCCAGGGACTGAAGAAGCCGGCCGTCTGCCACCTTCAGCCGCCCTGCAAGCTGAGCGCCGTCCGACGACGTATTCCTTTTCCTCCTTCACAAAAGCGCTTGAGCGTCTTTTTAAAGATGCTTCGAAATTTCTGCGGTTCCTGCCGCTCTCCACTCCAGGGCAGGAGATCGCCATCTCATCTGTGCTCTCTGCCTCCGGCACTGGAACATGCAGAGCTCGCCCTCGCCAACGGAGGTTGCGACCACTGCGAGGACCTGCCTTTGTCTTCCCCTGCGGGCACGAACTTCAGGCCGTCAGAGCCGCTCCCGTGCCGCCTCTTAACTTCGCCGTGGAAGAAGGAACGCCGCTCCCAGAGGCCGCCGGATCCCCATGGAGCTATGCGCCGTTGCTACCCCTGCGACCGCTCTCCCTCTCCGCCCCAGCCGGACATGCAGTTGCCGCCGAGTGGCCACTCTGTCGCCTCCGACGACACCACAGAAGAGAAGGACTCTGTTTCGCTGCATGCTACCGATAGCGAGGACTGGTCTTCACTTGAATCCTCAGCGAGAGAGTCTGCGGGGACCCGCGCCGGGATTGAGGAAAAATTAATGCGTCTCCTCTCACAGGCCGTCGATCGCCTGGGGCTCGAGTGGTCGCCTCCCCCCGAGCAACCACCGAACCGCATGGATGGAAAATTCCTGCACCGGCGCACATCCCCGCCTGCAACCAGACTGCACCTTTCCTGCCGGAGCTTCACAACGTGCTCACGAAGTCCTGGAATGCTCCCCTTTCGGTGCGAAACCGCTCTGATGTGTCCACCTCGCTGTGCTCGGTGCAGCGATCGACGGAGCCGCCGAAAAGGCTATACAGCTATGCCGCCCATCAAGGACCTGGTCGCCGCTCACTTTTGCCCGCCCTCTGCTAGATGGCGTTCTTCCCCACGCTTCCTTCGAAAGCGTGCAGAGCGACCTCCACTTTTCACGCGCGCGCGCGATCACGCTGCCGCCGGACAGGCCACCTCAGCGCTGCACTCCATGTCTGTCCTCCAAGTGCTTCAGAGCGACCTCTTGTGCGAGCTCAGCGAGGGGCGGTAGGAACCCACCCATTCTCTCCGACTTGAGAAGCGCGACGGACCTCTCCTTCGCACCACCAAAACCACCGCACAAGCCCTGGGGAGACGTATGGCCGCCCTTTGTGTTGCTGAGAGACACTTATGGCTCACGCTCGCCAACATGCCTGCCTCAGAACGCGCCGCCTTCCTCAACGCGCCTATCTCTCCAACCGGCCTCTTCGGATCTGCCGTCGTGGGCATGGTTGACCGCTTCTCCAAAGTGCAAAAAGCCACCCAGGCCATAGAACTTGTTCCTGCCCCGCCGCACCAGCACTGCTGCAGGCCGTTCTCGCGAGCCTCCTGCCAGAACTCCACAACAGCACCTGCCTCAGCAGGCTCATCATCCCCAGCGTAGACAGGCGGCCGCCCTCGCCTCGCTCTGACAGCCGCAACAGACAGCAGCCTCCCCGGGGGCCTCGACCCAAGATCACACTGAAGCCTGATCAGACCCCGACACCTCACCAACTACAGTAGTGCTCACCGCCACATACAAGCCGGTCTCCCTGCCCGCTTGCGAGCGATCAAAAAGCCGTTTTTACGGCTACCCAGAGAGTTCAAAGAAAGAGCATAAAAGCCTCAAGTGTAAAAAATGTGCCCACAAGCATGTGCTCACTCATACACACAAGCACCATATGCCCCGTGTCTCCCACAGAGCCCATTCTCACAGAGCGGCCACAGCCCGCTCTAGTAGCAGAAAACATAAACACGCCCACGAGCCCATGCGCGTGTCCCCTCTCTGCTCGCTCTGTCTCACGGCCCATAAACTCCTCTCTGAGTGCAAGTCCCATTGCCACACACACTCCAAGCGTGCCCACACACAGTGTCCAGCCCGCTATGTGCAGCAATCAGGCCAATGTTGCTATCCAACCACTAGCCACATGCTTCAAAGCGTGGGAAGCCATCCCCGGCATTTCCCCGTGGGTTCTAAGCATTATAAAGAATGGCTACCTATTACAGTTTCGTCGCGCCGCACCGTTCCGCGGACGTGCGAGGTTTCGTCTTTGCTCGTTTTCCTTCAGGAGATGCTAGATAAGGGCAGGTCCCCATCCACTCTGAAGGTTTACGTGGCAGCCGCCGCGCGTTCGTTGAACCCCGGCGCGCCCAGTTGCTGGGCAAAGACGAGTTAATCATCCGCTTCCTTCCTGCGTTCAGACGCTCGGAAATGCTGTTTGTGTCGTTCGGTGGCCGCACCAAGGGTTTGGCCGCCTCAAAACAGACAGTGTCTAGATGGATAGTGGACGCTATCGCCTCTGCTTATGCCTCTAAAGACCTGCCTTGCCCGCTGGGCATCAGGGCTCATTCCACTGAGAGGTATGGCCTCATCGTGGGCATGGTCCTGCGGAATTTCCATTCACGACATTTGTGTGGCCGCGGATGGGCCTCCCCATCCACTTTTGTCAGATTTTATAACTTAGAAGTCCCCGCCTTACAGGCGAAATTACTGGCGGTCTAGTACGAAACAGCTCTTCTTTAGAAGCTGCATTTTTGGGAGTTCTATCACAACCGGTTCACCCCTTGTGCTTCCCCTATGTGCCTATGCATTATGTGATAACGGCCCGCTATGCCGGCCGCCTTATGGGCTTATGCTTTATACTATAACGGCCGCTATGCTGGCCGCCTAATTACACTGCATGATTAATTATAGAATAATCATTGTTAGATCTAAAAAAGTAATTGAGTCAAGAAAGAGCACTAAGTGATTTACTCTATCGTTTGTTGTTTGATTATCAGCAGGCTTATTAGGCTGCTGTTACTTTAATACCGAATGCACTGATCCAATATAATGTTGCACATTTTTACATTCAGTTAAGATATAAACTGACAGTGTTTACGTGAATATTCAGCAAGACAGGCATTTGAAATACTTTTGCTGTGTATTTTTCCATTCAAGCCCAAGAAGACGTGAAATAATAACAAAAATAATAAGTGACCTTTAAAAGAAATGGCAGTCAGCGACTCACTCTGTCATGGATGGCTCGTCTGTTGGAGGGCTGCACGAGCACCTTGTGTCCAGCCGCTGTAATCTCCTTGACGTGTCGTGGTGCCAGGGGTGCACGTCGCTCCCACACGTCGACATCCTCGCGCCGGATGGCTATGACGCTCTTAGGGTTCTGCTGGTGGTGATGGAGATGCTGAGACCTCCGCTGACAGCACATGCAGACCCTAAAACCCCTGCCCTGGCTCCTCACGAGACGCAGCATGACTGGACCAGTTTCCAAAACACACAGGTTACAAACTATTACACACATCTGAAAAAATCACACTTGAGAAATGTTGAGTAACAGAAGTGCAAACATAAAAATGAGCCGAGAAATGTTAAGAGTAACAGAAGTGCAAACATAAAAATGAGCCAAGAAACACAGTCTATGGTTTGCAAAGGAGAGGATTGCATTTGAACCGAGCTCAAGTCAAGTTAACCGTATATTGAATTTCATTTTGTTTAAACAAAGTTCAAACTAAAAATAAATACATAAATTAATGAAACGAAACTTAATACCTGCAATTTGTAAGTCTTGGATGAAACGGATAGGATAATATATATTAAACACTCAATATTTACATTAATAACTGCTTTATTAATGATGACTGAACTTAAAACTTAAAGAATAACACAGTAAATGTCCTAAATAATATTTCTGTGTGCATGTATGTTTGTGTGTGTTTATTTTAGTTTTTTACTTATCACAAAACCAGCTAAAACTAATGCACAATTTCTGTACATGCTGGATGTGCTGTCATTCCTTATGTTTAACTTGTATCTTAGTTTTCCTTTAACTTAGGTTTAAAGAGTAGCATACTGGTATGTCATATGGTCACATGAAAAACCAGTAACAGACCTGAAATGTAGGTTTTCAGACTTTGCAATGCTCAAGGGGCATTTTTTGGAAGACTTATATTTTTAGATATTTTAAACCCTACATATAGCCTATTTAATAGGGTAAGTTATATTTAGGTTTCTATTTATAAACCACATGACGACTTTTGAAAAATACTGTAAACCTATCTGTTAAAATTGTCTTTTTGTTATTTAGTTTGAAACCAAAATATATTAACCACTCTTAGAATAACTACAAGCATTTAGGCAAACAGAAATTTGCCTCAAACCCTCAGAGTTCTTGAGAAACAGCCCTTGCTGTATGGTTGATATCCTGCAGTTAAAGCAACAAGTGTTTTACTGCAGCTTAAGTTTTGGCACACGTCATCACCTACCTGTACTCTTTAAGCAGTTTCCCTGGACCTACAACGTGGGTCCTGGTTGAATACACACATTAACGAGAAGTGCAGTGCACAGGAGGTTTATATATAAATTGACGCTTCGGCTCTTACGAGTGACAGTGTCGCATGAACGTGAATGGCAGAAGAATAACGCCACAGGATTGACCTGTTTGCTGTTCCAAGACTACAGGAAAATAACGTGGCACTAACTAGCCCTATCCATGCGGTATGAATTACAGCACAAATATTAGTTTATGCCTGAAATGCAGTGAAGTAATCTGAGCCCGTGATTTGTTCCCACCAATCGCGACTCAGAACGAGGATCGGCCTCCTCGCGTGCCCTTGACGTCGCGTCGCAGCTTTATGACTGCACAGAGGGAGAACGCAGGCCCCTCCCCTTTCGCGCGCTCTCTCCTCCGCGCGCTTCTAGCAAAGAGCGATGACGAGGTTATTCGCTTTTTTTTCAAGTTAAGAAAAAAATGTCCTGCGGTGTTATTATTTAAACAACAACAGGCTATTAATGTTAAATACATTTTAAAGTTCCTGAAGGAAATAAAATATGTTTCAATAATTCTCTCTAAAAAACACCGTTCACACCAGACTACAATTGTTTTAACTGGTTCTCCCAATGAAATAGCTTGCTGGTAACATCTAGCCGACCAAAAACCAGCTTGGCAAAGACCAGCAAATCAGCTAGTTTAAGCGGGTAGGCCTATTTTTTTCAGTCGTTTTCAGGGAAGGAGAATCTACTTGGTCTATAACTGAATGTATACACTCACCGGCCACTTTATTAGGTACACCTGTCCAACTGCTCGTTAACACTTAATTTCTAAGCAGCCAATCACATGGCGGCAACTCAGTAATCTACTGGGATTTTCACGCACAACCATCTCTAGGGTTTACAGAGAATGGTCCAAAAAGAAAAAACATCCAGTGAGCGGCAGTTCTGTGGGCGGAAATGCCTTGTTGATGCCAGAGGTCAGAGGAGAATGGCCAGACTGGTTTGAGCTGATAGAAGGGCAACAGTGACTCAAATAACCACCCGTTACAACCAAGGTGGGCAGAAGAGCATCTCTGAACGCACAGTACGTCGAACTTTGAGGCAGATGGGCTACAGCAGCAGAAGACCACACCGGGTGCCACTCCTTTCAGCTAAGAACAGGAAACTGAGGCTACAATTTGCACAAGCTCATCGAAATTGGACAATAGAAGATTGGAAAAACGTTGCCTGGTCTGATGAGTCTCGATTTCTGCTGCGAACATTCGGATGGTAGGGTCAGAATTTGGCGTCTACAACATGAAAGCATGGATCCATCCTGCCTTGTATCAACGGTTCAGGCTGGTGGTGCTGGTGTCATGGTGTGGGGAATATTTTCTTGGCACTCTTTGGGCCTCTTGGTACCAATTGAGCATCGTTCCAACGCCACAGCCTACCTGAGTATTGTTGCGGACCATGTCCATCCCTTTATGACCACAATGCTTCCAGCACCTTGTTGAATCTATGCCACGAAGAATTGAGGCAGTTCTGGAAGGCAAAAGGGGGTCCAACCCGTTACTAGCATGGGGTACCTGATAAAGTGGCCGGTGAGTGTATGTAAACGTTTATATCTGAAATGAAATATTTAGGACATAATCAGCAGCAAATCACAATGCAATATGCAAATAAATTCAGAGAAAAAACTAATAGCAATTATGCCAGCACGCAAAAGAAATGCAAGTAAAAATGCATTTTAAGTTTTCCTTAAATTGCCTTACACAGCATCCTATAAAACACCTATAATATTCATAGCCATGTGCTCCGTTTAATTCAGTGTTAATTAGAAATTAATAAGCAGAAACCTGTATAAGGACAGTCGCGCACATCATAAATAATATAGGTATATTTGGCGATTGAGAAATATTGGGAGCTGTTTGGTCATGTGGTGCTGAAGTAGCCAATTAAAGTGGACCCCAGTCACCTCATTCCTACAGTGCCTCGAGAACTATTTTATTTTAAATAATTTATAATCCAATGTTATAATTGTCACTAATAAAAGCTTTTTTATTACACATTATAAGTAAAACATTAAATATTTACAAGCAGCCTTTTTGAATCTGATCAATTTCCTCTGAGCTCTGGCAACGTTTTGGCAGAAGAATATGTGAGATATGAATCACAGCACGTTCAGTGGCATAGTTATTGCAAAGGCTCTTTATTTAATATGTTTAAATAATTTTATATATATTTTTATTTTATATATATATTAGAGATTATTTTCCTTTTAGTTTCGTCCACTAGAGGGAGCATTTCCTCCTCATATCGTGCTCACAACATCTTAACAGATAATGGTTGTTGCAAATTCTTTTAGAACCAATAAAGAGTATCAGAATTATGATACTAATAATGGCATTTAGAATTTATTTAATTAACGTGTGATATTTGTCTTTGCATAGACCTTAATGAATAGCCTATTAGCCTAGTTTGACAAGAAGAATCACATGGTCTGTTATTTCGAAAACGCAAAGTGTATTCACACAGAAAATAAAGCAATAAGATATGTTTTATTTATTTGGATTCCCTATCCCTTTATCATATGTTTTATAATCTTTTTGACAGATCAGATGTCATTGGAAATATACAACAAGCCTTACATATATATTTCACATTGATTTAACAAAACGTTTACAGTCGGCAAACAGTATAGTTAATACAAAGACTGTATAATAATAAACATATAAAGTGGAGTTTCAAATACATAGCGGTCACGAGAATTAATGTTCCATATACGGGTTTCAATTACTCTCTTTAAGTAAATGACAACAGTACAGTTTCAAATAAATAAGACTGTCGTTACCCTGCAGAGTAAAAAGAATCATGTAATAATCTACCATTCACAGACGAGCTTCAACAATGATGACGGTCGCTCAAAATTATACAAATAATTATGATAAAAAAAAATACATTAACAAATAAAAAAACGTTGCATGCGCGAATTTTTTTCCCCACGGGAGTCAGGGATTTTCCGGACCCTCCATGTTCCCGGTGGGTGTCGGTGGTGAGCGGGATCCTGATGGGGAAATGTCGTGCAGTTTCCTAATGTGTTTTTTAAGATCAAAGTTCCTGCAAAAACCCTTCCCGCATGTCGGAACAGGTAAAAGGCTTCTTGTCGTTGTGCGTGTGCATGTGAAATGTGAGGTTGTACACCTGGTGGAAGGCTTCGTTGCAGATATTGCACTTGAACTGTTTTTCCCGCTGTGAGTCAGTTTGTGGTTCTTGTAGTTTCCTTGAAAATAAAACACGAATATGAGAAGCCAAACCTAATAAACATGTCCGGAAAACTATACATCCAATACAACAATCTATCTACAATGTAAAATAATAATAATTGTATTAGGCCTATCAATGAATTCTGACAAGGTTTTTTGCATTGCTTTAACTCATCAAAATAAGTAACGCATGTTTCAACTCATTTTTTAAGTCAGTTCAATGTAATTTAAGTCGAAATGACTTAAACATCTAAGTTGATTGTCCTAAAAAAATAGTGAATCTTGTTGTTTCTTTAAATAACAAATTGCTATAACAAATAGCCTAATATATTATAAAATCCCTTTGAGGAAAGATACCTTTCTGATGAAATCCTTTCCCGCAGAATTCACAGATGAAGGGTTTGTATCCCGCGTGTATTCGTGTGTGAGTGTTGAGAGTGGAACTTCGGTTGAAAGCTTTACCACATTGGTTGCATTTATGCGGTTTTTCCTGTAAACAAAAGGAAAATAGATTAAAAAATATATTTCACATATTTTACTTGACATTTTATCATGTAAGGCTAAGCCTAAATTTGACTGATAAGCACTTACAATAAGCTACTGATAAATTATATAGCCTATATTTTTAAACATTAAAACATGAACATTATTATTATGAATATGCCAAATATTATTATTAGCCTATTTATAACGTAGCTATTTTTTACATTATTATTATTGAATAAGCCAATTATTCTATTATTATTAGCCTAGGCCTATTTATAACTTTTTCGTAAGCTATGCCATCATTTTAGCTAATAGTTTTTCAAAATTGTATTATTATTTTATAGTTAAAAAAGTAGGCTAAGCTATCCATTAAAAAAACAAAAAACAAAAAAATCCAAAATCGTTAATAGGCTATTTATTGAATATTTAAAATATAAATATGTACTAAGCCTAGGCTATGCCATGCTTCCTTATATTCAGTACATTAAACATTTAAACGGCATGATACGAACGTTTATACATTCTGGTATATAGTTTAATTTTTAATAGCCTATATTTGCTTATATATATAAGTAATAAATATATGTTAATACCAAACCATTTTTTACATTGCCATTTGTATAATATTTTATTGGTAAATATAAATATAAACTATTGGTAATATTTACCAATATTTATAGGTAAATATTGCTAAATTAATTTAAGATATTACACCAGCAGCAGCAATGTAATTCTTTGTAAAATCATGTGCATAATTACCTGAGTGTGTATGATTTTATGGCGACACAGAGTGCTCGCCTGTCTGAATCCTTTGCCGCACACTTTGCACACGAACGGTCTCGCGCCAGTGTGAACCGGCATGTGACGCGTTAAATTATAGTGCGCGTTGAACACCTGAAAATGACAAACCGTGTTTAGAAAGCGGGCAACACATTGGCTAATCTGTGTTAAAACAGAGGATCAATCTCGCTCGTCTCACCTTGCCACAAACTTCACAGGTGAACACCTTTGGTTTGGTTTGAGGAGACCCGCTGTTTAATTTGGCCGCCGAGTTCTTGAACAGCTTCTCGGACAGGATGTGCGCGCTCTCCTTCATGTAATGGTGCAGGTGAGAGTGAGAAAGCTCCTTAAAAGACACGCCTGGAGGACACCTGTCCGCGGCGGCGCCCGCTTTGCTCTTCTCCGAGGAAAACAGGCTCTTCTGGCGCGCGTGCAGTGGCGAGTTGAGGAGGTACGACGCCATGGGGTGCAGGTTCACCAGACCCGCGTGAGGCGGACACGCGCCTTCCCCGCAGTTCAGGTAACACACGGCGGCGCCCATCGCGTGGAACGACGACTGGTTGACCACGCGCGGCCGGAAGAGTTTGTACTGTCCGATGGCCGGGGTCGCGTCTTGCTGCTCGTTCTTATAATTCAAACCGATGCTCAGCAGCTCGTTCGCGTTGTGTGAAAAAGCGTCAGGGTGGTCTAATCCGTTAATGTGAAGTTTATGCGGCGGCTCGCAGGCTAGCGGCATGAGGGGGATCATGCAGTGCAGCGGGGCGGGAGACTGCTTGGGCTCCGCTTTCCCCACGGGAGCGTGGAACAAGCTCGGGAACGGTATCGACTTTGGCTCGGGCGTCCTTGCCATAATCCTTTCGATCGAAAAAGCGAGAGGTTTGGAGCTCGCGATCATGTTTCCTCCAGTTGGAGCCGAAGGGGCGCCGAATATTCCCCGCTGAGTGGTACAGCGCGCTGTCCATGACTCGAGCGCAGCACCTGTAGGCTACCTGTGTCCTCCTGTTCTAGATAAGTTTGATTCCTCTCAGTGACCCGCAAGAAAAGACATCATCAAGCGCAAAGCCCCCCTGGCTGCTCCGCTGCTTGTCAATTGTGGACAATCAGCACTTATGTCCGCCCAGGATTGCTCAATAAAGATTGTTTTGTCAATAGCGCAACTCAGGGCTCACCACGCGCGCGCGTCAAAGACACGTAAAGCAGCCCAGATGCTCGATTTACTCAGGCTATATCAATCACTAGAGCGGCTTTCTCTCTCTCTCTCTCTGCACTTGTCGTCCACACTGCTGTGGGTGACTAACTCTAGAAGGTGCTCTTTATTAGCAATGTAAAGTGCTGGGCGAATCTCCGGTCTCCTCGCGCCTCGCTGTGACATCATCATTGTATCTCGCGCACGATGACAGGCGCGCGCATGCATCATGTTTGTCAACATTTGACATATGAAAACTTCAAACTTCGAATTTTTTATTTTTTTCCCAGGGGTTGGACTGGAGTGCGACTTTTTGTAAAGCAACATACCCACTTAATTTAAGACTTTTTTCAATGAAAAGTACCGTTAAGTATTGCATAAAAGTGAAGACAAATGATTTTTTTTCCCTGTTGTAATAATCTCATATTTATCTTCAACGAATTAGTTTATAAATCTGCTTTTAGTTTTTTTCCTTAAACTGTGTAAACGGTTACGAACCATATAGTTCATTGTAGGCTATAAATCTCAACTTTTTTTGTTTTGGAATATCTTTTTTTCTTTTTGGGAAATCATCTTGGATAGCCTAATTAATGTGGTTCATATAACATCATATTTTGATAGTTTATCATAGTTTCTGTTGATTAAACAAATATCCTTCATTGTATTAACTCAAAATTGTAAGCAACCGGGTAGCCTAAGAAATCTGAAGAAATTTCTAATTCAAAATGGAAAATATTTTTTGCATTTTAATGCGAAAGATCAAATAAAAAAAGAACAAATAGGCTACATATATTACCCTAAAACATAACGTTTTAAATAGGTTTTTAAATATGTTAAATGCAGCATATTCCCTGTCCATTTATATTTGCAATCTTATAATGTCACCTCAGGGGGCTGTTGGTCATGTATATGATTGTAATTTTACCCCATGTAGTTAATTTTTAATTGGTTAAACTGTTTCAGTGTTAAAGCGGTCGATTAACAGCACATGTGAGGTCCTATCTGATTAATAGCCTATGATGAAATGTAATTATTATAATTATTTGCATGCCATTAGTGAAACTTCACGCGACCATCCCATGGTTTTGCGCCACCTCACGCGCACATCCAAAAAAAAAAAAAAGATTATGGAAAAGCCTTATTTCGCCTTAGACGACCTTCGTTTCCCAACGCAAACTCGTGAGGACGTTCATCTGGGAATTGTGCGCCAAACGAGAGGTATTAACAGCAAAAACGCCTCCAAGGAGCTGAGATCATGTCACGAGAGAGTGAGAGAGGCGCGCGCGTTCCAGTCTGTCCGCGAGCTAAAGCAGAAATGAAAAGTGGCACAGATCGGTGTGAAATACAGTTGACACTGATTCGATGCGAAGACATTTTTTCGTCGAGGATTATTCTGTTTAAAAGGTAACATATATGGGAAATCATTGCGTCGATGACATATTGAGCTTTTAAAATATTTCTCTGTTTAGTAGCCTATTAATTATTAGCTACTTGGTAATATCGTTTTTATTTGTAAAATAGCTATTAATAAACACATACGCTAAAATGATAATGTTTGTGTTTTCAGGGCGACGTTAGAACATTGCTAATTTTAACTGCTGTTCAATTGGAAGCAGATGGGTGTCAAATAACCTGCAATTTTGAGCTTTTTCACATAATAAGCAGTCGCCTCACTGTTGTCATATACGCTGCTCCTCAGATTTCTTCAGCTGGGCGAAGGCTAAACGTACGGAGAAATCCTCTGTGATTAGCCTAAGTTATATCACGGCACAAATGCATCTTAAAATTGGTTTCGTTTTGCATCTTAATATTTGTTGGCTGTTAAAAGCTTGTCATGTTTTTTATTTCTTCACCCAACGCCCGTATTAAATATTAATAGGCTATACGCCCAATCAGCTGAATATGATAAATAGCTAATTTCTAAAAAAAAAACGTTTTAATATTTTTTTCTGATATGACTTGATAAATAAAAAATGTGCATTTAATTTCCCATGACTATTTTCGCTGTAATTCCGTTAAAAGCATTTTTCAGTAAAATACACATTTATGATTCGATGACAGAAATTATCTCACAATCGTGAATGATTTATGTATCTGACACTCAATCCTTGGCATATTTTTTACCCTTAAAAAGTATTTCTTCAAGGTCTCTGCCAGACTAGATGTCTGAATCGAAATTAGGCTATCACAGTAAACCAACGTTATCAAAATTATTATTTAAAATTTAAAAATTTAGACGTCGTAATTTTTAAACGTAGTATTAGGCCTATGTCTTAAACAGAAAATGATGAAGAGTTACATGTACAGGTCTCCTGTTACACATTTAACAGTCTTTTTTAAAGTTTATTTGACGTTTTATTTAGTTAATTTATAATTTTTCTATTATGTTATTAATTTGTTTTATTTAGAGTAAAACGCTTAGAAATAATGGGCACTGGGCTATTGTATGGTAGGGAATTCCAGCAATGTGTTTCTATGAATAGAATTCAATTTCTTTTAGATGTGTTTGTTTAATATGATGCACAATAAAGATGAAGGCCATTTAAAGGGATAATGAAAAGACCATGCAGAAATCTGCACACTGAGTGGGTATCGATATTGAGACATTTTTATTAGTGACCAAAAAATGTTGAATAGGCCTACTCCAGGAGAACAAATTTTAGTCATAATAAATATTTTGCTTATTCTTTGGCTTTGTAAAAAATCTACAACTGTATTTAGTTTCCACGTTTCCTAAAATGTTATGAATTGCAATCTAATCTATAATATGATACACATTTGAATGTGTATAAAATGGAAATATAAAAAGCATTCTAATTTTTCTAATTTAAAATGCCATATAAAAATGTGAAAATATAATGTTATTTTTTCATGTTGTATTTAACCATTGTTAAATGTTTTTTTATTTATTGGCTACTAAAAGACCGGAAATATCATAATCATAAAAAAAGACCAGAAAAGTGACATTAAAAACACTTTAATTGTAACACTCAAGACACCTGGGCAATCTCAGGTGCACACAGACAATAGAAATATACATCTCTTGTTAAAATCCAGTGACATTTTCTTTCATCTGAAACATTGGACATTGACAGCACACTATACATGACACACTCGACAGTTACTTCTACAGAAAAATCTGAATGTGAACTCATAGCGATTGAGTTGAACAGTGTCACGACTTCATCGGAAAAAACAGCGCACAACTAGCGTTTCATCCACCGTATTTGGAGCTTTGGCCTGAGGATCCCAAGCTGATGCAAAAAGAAAAAAAGCACATAGGCAGACACTACTTCCCTTACGCTCTGCATTTCTAGCTTTCACTTGGGTACACGGTCTCTATGATACACTTACTAATCACCAGCAGGATCTTTGTGCTATTCGAGCTTGCCGTGTCGACGAGCCGCTGCATCACTGCACATCAAATACAAAACGACAGAGACACTTTAGCTGTCTGTAAGTGGCCAACGAGAGTTTTTACACAAGCATGGTGACATCGGCTTAGACAAGAGGGCAGTGTAGCACTGGCTAGGGAGCATGAAGCGCGAGCTCCAATCAGGAGAGCTGGAATCCAACCTCTTCGTATTGAGAACATGGCCATCCACATAGGTGGGACGTTAACCCTCCTCTTCATCGCTGTCCCTCATGGTGATGCCCTGCAGGCCGTCCGCGGCCGACACGGCTGCCGTGGCTTCCTCGATAGTGAGCCGGTTGTAAACAGTCTCGTAGCTTTTATTGTTCAATGTGCCGTCGAGGACGCCCTGCAGCCTGAAGTCACGGTACGACTTCTGAACCACAAAAAATAAAGAGCGGTTCAATAGTTTAAGGACACGTTTATTTCACTTTTTTGACTTCTCGTCTATTAGGATTGGCCCGAAACGGCACTCGTGTCACGGTCAATTAACAAAAACGTCTTCGAACTACATTCTTTTTTTACCTTGACAATCTTGATGAGAGTTTTGAGTTGGTAAACATGCAGCTGCTGGTCCAGTCTGTCCGTCAGCCACACGCACATCGCCTTCATGAAAGAGTTGTACCATTGCTGTGCATGAGAAAGAGAAAAATAAACCTTGAATGGGACATAAATGCAATGGAAAAAACCCTCAGCCCTTTAAGCAAATAAAAAGCCGTGACCTATGTGGCGCGTAAAAGAAAAAGCTGCTTTCGGTTAATGTCAAAAGTTCCTTTAGTGTGATTGAGCCTTGAAAATTTCACATCTACTGTACAGACAAATTTTGCAGTTCTCAAATTTTTTACCGCCTTTTTAGCAAAGGACATGCAGGAAACCACCAATTACTATTCAGTGTAATAAAGTATTTAATAATCGTTAAGAGATTACTTCATTGCTCATAACTGAACTTCCTGCAAGTATCTTCTTGTGCCCCAAGTATCATTCACACTTAATAACAAACCTAAAGATACCAAACCAACTAATTACAGGGCTAACACTTGAATCAGTGTGTGAAGGGCCACCTTGCACTCAAAACACCTTTTAAATACACATTTTACTTTAGGTGAGGACACCTTATATAATTAACAGTTCAGAAGGCCAGACTTTTCCATGAAAGAAGCAGGTTCTTTAATCAACGACGTTTCGATGGTGAACCGGTTTTGTGTGAGGACCCTCTGACTCCAGCTCGTCTTGGCGTTCTGCCCACTGATTTCATTTCGGAAATCATTAGCTCGCATCTACGAAATGCGCACATCGAAGAGATTTGCTTGTTTAGGAGCTCATCACACGCATTCGTTGGAATACATGCACAAGCAAGACTGTCATACAAGACCAAATCATCATCTGTTTGTTTGTGAAACACATCATAAGGCCTGTTTACATTGAGCTTCCCATGTAATTTACTGTCAGGCTTGGCTTTAACGCAGTCAAATTTGTGACGGGAGCGTAAATTAATCCAAACAGCGCAAAAGTAACCTGCAAAGTCCGCTCCTGCCGTTAACAGAAAATGTGCAAAATGGAAAGACGAGAAGCCACTTAATTGAAGCACTTATGCTGGTTGGGAAACAATTGACTGTGCCCTAATTATTGGAGGTGAAAGAATGGCGACGCATTTCTTCATATCAGACGAATCTCCGTTCCGTGTGCCAGTAATCACATGCTTAAGTGTCCACTTGTCTTGTTCATTAGGGAGGCAGAGGAGGGTGGCCTTCACACCTGTGACCAGGCTGAGGGCCGTGCAAACTCCACCGCTCCGCTAATCACAGTGATTTAACGCCCCGGACAAACAGATCGCAGACTGCAAGGGCATGCGGTGACTGATTTTCCTATTTCCTCCGGCATCTCCGCAACACAACAATCAGTGGCCTGATGTCTTCAAGAAATATATTCACGGCTGAACTTTTAGCCGTCAAGAGATTCGAATTAGATTAAATGCTTTGTAACGGACTGACGGATTGGGAAGACTTGATGTTTGGAGATGCACCACACACACACACACACACACAGGCTGCCTGATGAGGAAGTTTCTGTGGTGACACACAGCGACCCTTCTCTTGGCTCACTCCTGGTGCATGACTGTGCGCGTATGACACACATTAGAGGCTGCTGGTGTTCATGGTACCTCCATCCCACCCGCCTGTCTCCATCGGCGGCCTCGGCAAAGGTCTAATAAATTGAGAGAAGACATTAAACACCACATCTCTCCAATCCGACTCGGAATAGAAAGTTTTTGAAAGGCAATCTGCTCGGGGATTCATAGGGGCGGGAGTGCTGTGTCCGTTCTCGAGAGTGTTTGTGTCCGTCTATAGATCTGCCGGCTCCGGAAGGATGAGCAGTGTGTTCTAAACAAAATTAAGGAGCGAGAGGTATGCGTCTGCGCCTTCCATCTCTCTCTCTCTCTCTCGATGTTGTTTGAGAGTAAACGGGTCAACAGGAGCCCTGGGTGAGTGCTCAGGCACTGGAAGTGGTCACAATGGGCTGATGAGTGCACTTGGTGAGGCCTCATTGCCTCTTGCAACAAAAACTTTCCCCACCCCTCTCACCTCCCTCTGCCTCGGCTTTACAATACCCCAGAGCTGAGGAGATGTGGCAGGAACGCGGTTGGAAACCAACTGGGACGGATTTTAAAAGCAATAGATGTTGGAACATTCATTCACTTGTAACGGCACACCTGAAAACAACAACCTTGAAGTAATTCTGCTAGATTTGCGTCGCTCTTTAAACTCAATTAGGAAACATTTCTGCAGCTAGTGCGTCTAAGACTTTGTTTACACCTGGTTTTAGGATGCGTTTTGGTCAATTGGATCAAAGGTAGACGAGGAAGGCATTCCTGTTTACACCTGTTTTAATCCGTTCTTTTGTTCACTTTGTCAATCACTTCTGTCCTGATTTCTTGGAGGGGAGGGTCTATGGGAGGGTACATGTATGTTTTATTTTTCAGATCCACTCTAAAAAATGCTGGGTTGTTTTAATCCATCTTTGGGTCAAATATGGACAAACCCAGCCATTGGGTTAAATGTTTAAATATTTTTTTTTACCCAACATTTGGGTTTTTCCCATATTTGACCCAAATTTGGGTTAAAACAACCCAGCCTTTTTTAGAGTGAAAAATTAAGCTTACACAATTTACATACATACGGTCAAATGTTTAAGGTCGGTAAGATTTTTTATGTTTTTAAAAGAAGTCTCTTCTGCTCACCAAGGCTGCAATTTTTTTATAAAAAATACACAAAAACACAGTAAATATTGTGAAATATTATGACAATTTAAAATGACTTTTTTATGTTAATATATATTAAAATGTAATTCATTCCTCTGAAAAAAAGCTGAATTTTCAGCATCATTACTCCAGTCTTCAGTGTCACATGATCCTTCACAAATCACTCTAATATGATGATTTTATGCTCCAAAAACATGTATGATTATTATCCATGTTGAAAACAGTTTTTTACATTTTTCATTTCAGGATTCTTTGATGAATAGAAAAAGTTCAAAGAACAGCATTTATTTAATTCGAATCTTTTCTAACATTATAAATGTCTTTACTGTAACTTTTGATCAATGTAACTCATCCTTATTAATAGAAGTATTGATTTCTTATTTATTTCCCCCTAAAAATAAAATACAAATTCTTACTGACCCCAAACTTTTTAAAGGGTAGTGTTTAATGTAACAAAAGCTTTCCATTTCAGATAAAAGCTGTTCTTTTGAACTTTCTATTCATCAAAGAATCCTGAAATAAAAATGTAAAAAATATTTGGCATGAAAAAAATGTTTGGCATGAAATAAAAATGTTTGGCATGAAACTTACATCAAAGATTTTCTCGTGTACATCTCGTCATTCACACGGTCTCGCAGAATGTCCTGGTTCTGCCGTACGAAGGTGATGTAGGTATCTGCTAGATCCATACCAGGTTTCTATTGAGAAGGACACATTCAAAGTAAATATGCTCATTGTAATTCATTCTTGGTATTTATTTGATTTTTGTTGATGCATTGCAAAGCGAATTTGACCAGAAAACATGCTGATGATTGGTTTTGAGTCATTCAAACTTTTACTTTCATAAAGGTGCACTAAGTGAAAGTTTTACACAAATAAATTTATAATATTTTTGACAAACGTTTAACACATCACTTAGAACAGTGGCCAGGTAAAAGCTGTTTTATTTTGGCGCCAGTTCTGAGATCACATGACCAGGTTATTCTTTTACCTTTGAAAAATACCATATTTCTTATCTGCATCGTTTTTGTATGTGTATTTTGCTTAATTATGTCAGAACCTTTATTACTGTAAGTTTTATGATTTAAGGACTGTTCACACAAAGAACGATAACTATAACATTCAATTAAGCTATTAGCTATTAAGTTTTAAAAATCATTATAATTCTATGAGAATAGACCACACCACAACTAATGATAATGACACAGGAACAATATTAATGGAAATCACATCCAGAGCATTGTTTTCCAGTTGACGAAAACTAAAAACATCAACAGCCAATCGAAGATCCACCCGATTTTACAGAGCTCAAGCATTTAAAGCGACAGATGACAAAACTAGGCTCACTTCTGAATCAATAAACAGATGGTTAGATTCTTATAGTTATCTTTATTGGTGTGAATTAGCCATTACCGTTTATTAAGTTCTGTGAAGACACTCTAAGAAAGGAGATTTATTACGAATATTAATAGGATGATGATTACCTTTATTAACAATAAATACAAGCTGTTTTTTCTACTATGGCATTGATAACTATATTCTTTGTTTTTATATAATGCTGCATTCACAGCAGTTGTGTTAGTATGAAGATGTATAAGACCGTCATGCAGCGAAAAAAAAGACTTAGTACACCTTTACTTCAGCCATTTTTTGTATGACAGGATGAGCAAATCAAACACCAAGATCAAAAAGAATACCAATGCATTGACAGCCACCACCATGCATGCTGAAAGATATTTATAAGAAAATGCTAAAAGTCAAAAAACATAAAACCCCACTTGCAAACGTATTTAAAAAAGTAGCAAAATGCATCTACGACACTTGTCCCGCTAAAAGCAATCCTTTTACCTGTAGAACATTTTTTCTTTTCACACTGAGGCTGTTAAAACAGGACAAAAATGTCCTAATAGTGCTATAATTGCTGTGACACATTTCCCTCCCATGATTCAAGGGCTGATGTAGCTCGAGGGCTTGAACGCTGGAAAACCCCCTTTTCATTAAAGCGCAAAGAGACACCTGAACATCAACCTCCTGTTCTGGTCAGGCCTCACTTCCTGTGAGTTTGTGTGTTGGTTATATGACAGAATAAAGGTCCAATGATGAAATAGTTAGTACCTACAGTATTTGAAAAATAGTTTTTTCAAAAGATCCAGAAAGAAAATCCTGTAGAGTTACACGTGTAACTTGAAAAAGCAAGCTTGTTCACGGAAAAGCTGCCTTATTTTGAAAGAAGCAAACTGTCGCACTATTGACATTTATGTAGTAGTGTCAAAAATAGTAGTTAGGTACTCCCCAACACCAGACAGCAACACACACAGAACAGTATAACCTCATGACCACATCAGAGATATGAATTGGGACAAACGACAGTTGATCAAAAACGACTGGGATCTCAAGAGGGCCTCATATCATGTTGAGTGAGAAGACATTTATATTATAGTGGAGGGAAGAAAGCGGCCACTTCCTGTACCGTATCATGGTAGTCACCTGGGGCTCCACAAAAGGCACTTGGGTGGAAGCAAAAATGGGGTATTTTTAACCCAATGCTCTTCCTTCCATCTTTTTGACAGGATAACAAAGCCCGTGATGGGCCGGTAAGTACACAAACACGATCTTCTCACACGAAATCCAACCGGAGGACCGAGAGACAGGTCCGAATCCGTCAGGCCAGACAATACCACGACAAATGGGTGTGGGCCATGTGTGAAAGAATAAATGGAGAGGTGTGGGATGGTGCGATTAAGGCCAGGTTAATGACTGGTTAAGCTTAGCGGATAAATGGCGTGGATGGGGAAACAGAAGAGAAAGGGAAGGGGAGACGAAATGCGCAGTAATTACACACAACTGCTAGCCTGGCTTCCTGCCACTGCTTCATTCACTGTCCAGGTGCAGGTGTGGGTGAGTGTGTGTGCACGACAGAGAGCGTGTGAAGTGCGTTTGTGCAAGTTTTGAGTAAATACCCTGTTGTGGTAACGCTAATGCGAACGCAGATTCAGAGCCGTGAGTGTTAGCGTGGGTGTGAATGTGCGAACGAGTGTGTTAACAGTGCGCTATAGGGAGGGCGTCTCGCCAGAAAGCCCCGGCGCTTGAATGGCAGCCTTCACAAAGGAGCAGAGGAGCTTAACCTTTCGTGACAAGAGCCCAGAAATGTTCAGTGCCAAAGGCCAGACCACAGCCAGGTTCTTCCCTCCCTCTCCGGCTTCAGCGGGAGCTGTGAAAAGGGCTTTACACGGAGCAGCGTTCCTTCTGCACAAAAGCGCAAGGTGGAGGTTACGTTATAATTTGAGGGGAGATGGGGTGTTCGCCCATTGCACACCTCGGGGAGCCAGACCCAACAGCTCAGATGGAGAGATGGGGTTTGGATGTGTAGGGATTGAATGACTTTCTGTTCTTAATCTTATCAGTTTGCTTTGCACATTGGCACCAAAACGATATTTGGACACTCAAGTCATGCCTAAACATCTATGAATGTCATCATCAAGTATCATTTATCTGAAAAAAAATAAAAATAAAAAAAAATAATAAAAAAAAATCCCCCAAAAAAACTCAAGTTTAAAAAAACAAACAAACAAAACAATAGGTAAACTGTTGGTAAAACTTGACTCTTTTACTCTAACTTTTATAGAAAGTATAATGCTTTAATATACACGACAAACAACCAATTTTAGATGTAACAAGGTATCTGCAAATATTATAATGCATTTTACCTTTGGTTACAATTATTTATGAAAAGATAGAATGCATTTACAATGCATTAAACATTTATAATGCATTACACATATCACTTTTTGTAAAACAAAAAAACAATTTTAAGACTATATATACAAAAGCATAATTTAAACAAATATATTTGAGTTTTTCAAGTTTTTTAAAAGTTGCAAATGATTAAAAATGATTAGAAATTTTGCTATAGATTAAATATCAAATTAAATGTAGTTTTTAAAAGAAATATAGTAAAACCACTCTTTTGAAGTAAAATTTATAAAAAAAATGTTTTAGTCAAAACAATGATAAAACAAATGGTGACCAACTGGAAAAACGTATTCATACACTAAAATGTCTATGAATACATATCTATAAATGCTATTGCTTTAGATAAAATTTTTAATAGTTTTATATAAAATCAAATATATTTATATATCAAAAAGTTTGGTTACACTTTATTTTAATGCGTCATTGTTGCACCGTAATTATACATTTAAGTATTGAGTAATATTAAGTAACTACATGTACTTACTAAATGGTTAGGATTAGGGTTTAGGGTTAGTTGCATGTAATTATGCATAATTTATAGTTATTGCATGTAACATATGTAACAATTACACATTCAAATAAAGTGTTACCAAAATTTCAAATAATCACAAGCACGCTTTTGAAGTAAAATATAAAAGAATATATATATTTTTGGTTCAAATGACAAAACTAGTTAAACTGTTCAAAATGAAGTAAAAAATTATTGGAAACTTTTTGGTCATATTTAGAGGCTCATGTTGATAATTAATGTGCTATTATTGTGCTATATAAATAAACACCTGTGGTTCCTCTTCTGGGACACCTGTGAACTTGAGGGATCTGACTTCATTCATACTTTTTGAGTAAACACAGGAATCTGCCTTCACAGATCACTCAGCAGAAAATCTGTTAATGACGGATGTTCCAGTTCTGTGGAAATCCAAACATTCCTAGCCCTTGTTTGTTTGCATATGACATATTTTGGTTAATTTGATGATGCTTTCATCTGCCAATAAAATTGTAGTGCTGTCAACACTACTGAACATTTTACAATACTTAAATCTCATTCCACACATTTTCCCTCTAAAATCAGAACAGAAAAAGCGAAGGAAAATGTCTGGACATTTTAAGTCTAGATCTTCCTAAAAAAGGCAAAATTAAATGACATTTAAACAGTTTTTTACGTACTTTTTAGGGCCACTAGAATGATTTCTGAAGGATCATGTGAAGTCACTATGCTGAAAATTCAGCTTTGCCATCACTAACTGAAATGAGAAGTTTGTTCATGTTTTTATTCAGAAAGCCCTTCAGTAATACTGTCGTCCCGGTTCAGGAGGTCATGTGATTACTCAGTCTTTCCCTCAACCCGTGTTAGTTTCTTTCTGCTTGCTCACGGTCTGTGCTCTGAACAGTCTTGGTTCCTGGTGATTCATTAGCATCTTTCTCAGCTTGTGACGGCCCATTGTCAACACTGTGGCAGATCGTGAGACTGATTTTAAGCCAATGGGGTTGCTAATTAGTCTTGCTCAGCCAGCTCTGAAAGACGCTCCAATCCCGCTTTCAGTTGGCCATGAGTCGCAAATGATAAAAAAAAAATATGTAATTGTGTTAAGTAATGATGAAATAATACGCATTTTAAATATTAAAAACAAAGCAAGATGGAAATGCTTGGCAAAGCTGAATAGAGAATCTGTTTCCCTAAGTAAATAATAAAACACACATACACAAATGCAAAGCGGCATGCACAAAAATATCCACACAGGGCATGCCGGCATTTATACACTTACTGGGACGTCCACATATTTGGCTGCTGCTTTTACCTTAAAAATAAAACAAAAAGTACCTGCTTGATATCTTTGGCTTATTTGGTGTCAGGTGTGAAATGAGATCCCGGAAAGAGGGTGTGATGAACGTGACAACACTCACCGTGAAAGACAGAATGGAGGAGAGAATGTTCCCTCGTCATATCGTGAGATTTTGGACAACACCCCATCCAAAACAGCTGCAAACTGTGAAAGCAAGTTAATGTTTGCGTGACAGGCACAAACACCTTTAGCACGAGCAACAATTAACAATTTAGGACAAAGTAACATTCACTGAAAGGGTACAATGTAGCAGAAAACACCATATAACGTTTCCAGAAACACGCATTCATTGGAAAGCTATGTGTTGAGTCACAGCTGAGAAGAATAGGCAAAAGCCAAATCACAGTGTTATGAAATGTGCGCCAAGACAAAGCCTGATGGGTGTACCTTTGAGACCAAGGAGGAGATCATTTCCTTAAAGGCCTCATCGATCAGGACATCGATTTTTGAGTGGTACTGCTGCTGTAGGACAGAAGATGGGGAACAAGGAGGAGAAACATCAACAAATACGACGCCGAACAGAGTCGCAAGGCATCCTAAAAGAACAACACGCTCACAAAGACATTTCGGAAAGAGGAAAAAATCCTCCCCGTGCAATAGGGCTGAGTTAAGCAGCTATTAGGACCATTATGTCAATGAATGGCATTCCTGCTCTCGTTTAGGGCGAAGGAATTTGAAGGATACTTTTTGTGTGGGCCACAATTAGAGCAGCCTTGTGTTTTTCTAAAGAACCCGTCCAGCTGCGGCGACCAAAGGCTCACACTACATTTAATTAATCCGCCATTTCATGTCTGATAAGTCTTATGCACCTATTTTGTGGAAAAAAAGAGAGGAGGAAGGAGAAAGCGAGTGCTCAGAGGGTGTGAGAGAGAAAAGAGAGAGAGCGCATCCATTTGGTTCCTGAATAGATGCCTTTGCTGCATGCAAGGCAAGCAGGAGTTCATCTCCGCCAACAATGGCCATTCACGCCGAATCTAAAGGACACCCAAATTAAAAATTTCAATCAACAATGCGTGCAGATCGGTGACAAATTGAGGGTGCTAAGAGGTCACTGTCAGCAGCTCTAATTTTCTTTTCACCCCTTTTTTTCCTGCACGCAAAATGGCAGCTTTTTTCATAAATGGCATTATAGGAGAATCTCGAGGACTTTTTACCTCAATTAACACTTCCATGTTTGCTTTTTATACGGCTAAACGAGCGAGGGCTTTTTTTTGCATTATCGCCGATTAAATAGGGGAGGTCTTCGCCGTGTGTGCGAAAAACCAAAAGAACAATAATTTCTTTTGAAAACATTTATCTGGTAGCCATCCACTTCAGAGTCACTTCAGCGAGATGGCGGCTTATAAAGCATAACCTTGTATTTTGAAATAAAGCGGCAGACAAACTCGGGTAAAATCATCTTTTCTTTGTTTTTAAATAAAGTCTTTCACAAACTGTTGGCCATTAAATTCAATTCTGTGTGAAGGAAAATCAGTTGAGAAATACCTTTTAACCCAATACTAAGTAGTAAGTGGAAATAAAAGTGGCCGTTTCTCACTATCTCGCGCACAAGGCCGCATACTTTAGGTGTCAATTTTTTTAATTTATTTATTTTATTAGGACTGGAAAAGAGTAGTATCGACTACATGCTGACAATTAAGAAGAGAGAGAGCAGGATCTCGACTACATAAACAAGTAGTTGACTTCTATTTCCGAAGATTTCGTACATCTAAACATGCGTTAATATAAAGAATACAGAACTACGGCAGAGATCAAATTCGAGGATGCTGTTTAAAAAAAATCTCAATTATTTGAAAGGAGCGACTGATTTGGTTAAATGAAAACAACACTGGTGTGTTAGTGATTCCACTAATTTGTGATATTTTGAAAATGTCTCTGTATTTTGTTGTTGTCCAAAAGTCAATGTTATTTGGTTTCCAACGTTCTTCAAAAATATCTTCTTTTGTGCTCTAGAAAAAAGGAAAGTCATACAGGTTTGGAATGTCATGAAGGTGAGTAAATTATCACAGAATTTCTGTTTTTTGGGTGAAATATCTCATTAAATGTTAACTGCACAAAGTCTATTTTTTCTCTACACGCAAGCACAAAAGAAGGGTAGAGTGTATACTTACCCACTGTTGGTCAACCTTGGGTTCATGCAATAACGTGCAGGACATGCGGGGATGAGTCAAAAAAAGACAATGAGCAAAAAGATAAAACATCCTTGAATGAAAACTAATCTCAGAGCTGGTTAACAGACAGCCATCAGATAAATAAAACTCATCTTAAACTAGGTAATAAACAAACACAACACAAAAGCTAACAAACTTGAAATGAGATTTAAATTTATTTATTAAAGTGAAGAAAAAAACAAAAGCAAACTGACACTTTAATGTCTGAATCACTAATTTTGGAAGCTAAACGAAAGTCTAAACCTATTATTCAACTTAAATGTAAACTAAAAATGCCCAAAAACACAAATGTAAAGTTTATTTATAGCAAATTTTTCAATAGTTTTCATTAGCTTGAACAGCACATATAACACACAATACACTGTAAAAAATTTGGAGTGGGATTTACTTGAAAAAAGCTTGCTCAATTTTCTCACTCAGAAAATGCTAGTAAATTTACAAAGATTTGCCAAGTAAAACTTAAACATATTTATCATTAGCTTTAATTAGAAATCTTTAAGTTAAATTTACTAAATTTTACAAAAAATAAGTAATTTTAACTCGGCTAGTATCGATTTCCTTTGCCTTTGTATTTACATTTATTACAGTATCAGAAAAGCTGAGTAGATTTTACTTAATTTTATTGAGTTATTATTTATATCACTTGAATTAAGTACTGATATGGAATTTACTTAGTTTTTTTAATTCTTGCCTGAACTAACTTTTTCAAGTAAATTCCATTGGCGTTTTTTTCACTAGTATTTACTTCACCAAAAATATTTTTATACAGTGTACACACCACGTTCACAAATTTAATAGGAAGTTTGAAATCAGATTATAATCAATCTGTCTCAGTGTGAATGTGCGCCAAATCGGATTTCGGTTAGTTTTCTATGTGGTGCATGTAACGTCAAATAAAAAAAATTAAATAGCATTTAAAAGTGTCTCGGAGTACACTCATTTTTACCACTCCTTTCCTTAAAGTGAACTGTAACATTAAATTTGGATTTAAAATCCAATTCGGATTCTAGAATGAGCACATCCCTAAGGGAATCCAAACTCTACTCTGCATCATAATTATCCAAATGAGAGCTTTCAAATACAATCTGAACATCTTTCGCTCTCCAGTCAGAACAATGTTTTGATAGAGGTACATGTTTACTGGAGTCAGTTCACTTTAGGTAGTATCTGAATAGCATACTTATACTAGTTTCTGCACATTAAATTGGGATAAAGTAATTTTTTTTTTAAGAAACTACACCTTAAAAAGGAAATTAAATAGCTATCCAAAGTACCATAGTAATTGCCATGCAAATGAGAAGCCAGTATAATGGATTGGCTTGTTTGAATTCAAAATGGTAGGCCTCGTGCCGAAGGGTCTGTGGAAGTTTGGATTTGATTTTGTTCAAGGCCTCCAGAGCATTAGGACCTTGTGGTTAAGACTTATCTCTAGGCAGAAGAAAAGGAGGATAATATCGCCCACAGAAAGAAGGACAAAACACTTCAAACCAACCAACCAACAACACCTGTGCTAATTCAACTCAAAATCAAGTTTGAGGTATAAAAGAAACGAAACTGATGGATCTTGATAGCTATTCAAACGGCTGATTAGTGTAACGTAATGTTGTTAATCTTGTTTTTACCTCCTTGCTGTCAATTGAACAAAGACCAAATGCTTTTTGCGAGACTTCTGGTGTTCACAAAAGATCTACAGTACTAAGATAAACATAGACGTGTCTGCTCAAGTTGGTGACATACCTCTTGACCTTGGTCGAGAACACAGAGCTTGGAGCACTGCTTCTTGGCGTCCATGAGAACATTGAACATTGTGCACACAGACAAGGGAACACGGAAATCGGTGGACTTGCTAGACTTCTGCATTTTCGAGTCAAAGGCAGCTTTGGTCCTAGATTTCAGAGAAATCAGTTACATTAAGCTCCAGGCTGTGAAAGGACAACCATTTATTCGTTCTTAAATAGCTGACCTTTTGACACAGGCCTCCATCATATCACTCGCCATCAGTTTGAGCCTCTGCTCCAGATGTTTGGCGAACTCCAGCTCTGGCCAGTGCAGGTCCATCACGAACATCTGAAGAGCATCCAGCTTCCAGAATAGATCTTCTGATGTGGCCGAGCCGTTACTGATGAAGACAGAAACCGTGACATGTCAGCACACGCTTGATCTTAAAGTCTGTATTTCGAATATACATCATTTTTTCACTGCAAATACATAACAAATATTAACAGGAGAAAGCATGAATGCCAAGGTCAAAGCACACAAAACACACTTTATAATAATAAATGAATTTTTGTTAACAAATTCATGCAAAACAGATTTGAACTTGATGCCCATTTAACTATATTATTATTTCACAGTTTTGTGGCAATCGATTTACCGCATTATTTAACAAAGAGTTACAAAAAAGATTACATGATGGCACACAGAAAGAGTGTATAGCTGGTCTGGAACATAAATCTTATGGTGTTTTCACATTTGATTTTTTTTCAGGGGTCTGATCATTTAGATTTATTAGGAAGTTATATAAAAATATAAAAAATAAAACTATTAAAAGTGATACAATTAATGAATTAATAAAATATAATTTGTATTTTTATAAAAACATTTATAATCATATTTAATGATAATGTCATATTTATTTATAAGAACATTATATATTAACATTCATTTCATTTTAACATCATAAAATATTCTTATACAATAATTATAATTTGACACATTATAAATTAAATGATTAATACTATTATAATTATAAATAGAAATAATAATTATAAATTAATTATATTATATTTAGTATAATATTATATACAATGTCTAATATGGGTAGTCACAATTAAAATAGACCAAAATGACACCTCAGTCCAATTTAATGGCCAAAGACCACTAAAAATGCCAGTTATTTTTAACTGACTTCATGTTTGGGCCTCACATCTCACCTTAATGTAACCTCTAAGATGAGTCCTATCTGCAGATGTCTGGTAAATTAACTAATGGGTTCAGAGACTGAGAAGCTCACCCTACATTATCAATGAATAGTTAAGTCGTCCCCAAATTACAAAATAAAAGCAGTCAAACGACTAATTGTGCGAGAGAGACTCAGTAAGTCACGTGCAGCAGACTGACTGTCAGTTAAGGGTGGCTGTTCCTCGAGCTGCAGGGAGTCGAGATCGAGAGCAGTTTCCACTGATGTTGTGTGTCGACTCCGCTGGGCTCGAAGGGGCTCAAGAGACTCCGCCGAAGCGAGACAGATTGAGCGACATCACCGTGTCAACCGCAGTCGACACAACAACTCAGTCTGGGCTCGAGTGCGTGACGCGGCGCGACGAAAAAAGGCCACTCGGTCCACTTGCTGTTAAAAGACTGTTACCTTCACAAGTGGCGGTCGGGAAAATAAAACCGTTTGGCAAAGTCCGCTGTGCAATTAAAAGGGGCGAGCGCGAGCTCCCACTCGGTTAATCAGCGGCGGTACGGCTCTGTAAGGCCCCGGGGGTGCGCGCCTCCGCCTCCGTCACAGGATGAACAAATGGACCAGTTTCTCGTCTGTTGAAGAGACTCCCTGAGGGAGAACACAAAGTTCTCGCCGAATCTAACAACCAGCTAACCACAGAGTCCCCTCTGACTTACACCCACTACAGACACTGTTTCAGGCCTGAAAGCTGGTGTGCTTTTGCAGTTCACACTCTTCAGGCTAATTAAGACGGCATGCGATTTAACTTTCCGACGTTATTCAGCCTCTCGTAACTGTCAGAAGTTCTTTTGTGGAGCGACGCTGTTTACATCGTGTTTTGAGCGAAAGCCAATTGTTCTGGGATAAACCTGGTATTTTGGTGTGTGAGGTCACTTATACTATAGTGTCACTCAGATAACCCCCGACAGCAGAGAGGAAATAGTGCTGCCGTTTATCATCACATGCTCACAGCGGGATTAAACGCTCTCGGGCTCTGTAGTATTGAACCGATGCATACCTGGGCGCGAAGAAAAATGAATGTTATGGAGACTCCATGTTATCTTTTAAACAGGTTTCTGGGAATTTGTTGTCTTTCAGACTTAAACAACAGGGTATAGGCACAACACACACCAAACACAAGCACGTGATAGCCATCTCTGGTACTCACAAAATATCTGGCAAATTAATTCCTTGTCCGCTGTAAATCAAATGCATAAATGTGTTAAATCTGACCGATGAATCGCACCAAAAAAGCCACACATCAACGCATAAAAATGATAGTAGGTCAAGCAACTTAGGCACAAAAACACTGAAATGAACACCATCACACAGAACGTTTTCAAGCAATCACATCGCCAACGGGATCATCACACTGATGGAGACAGGAATGGGAATCGGAAGCAATTTAATCACTTGGTTCTGATTCAGGTTACATTTAATGATTCTTTTGTGCTTTTGAAGAAGCCCAACCTCATATCATTGGCCTTAACTATATAACTAAACAAAATCAGTGCTATTTTTCATAACAAAGTTGTTTTTCATTCAATTGCTATTTTTAAGGACTTAATACAATAGAAAATGGTAATTCTCATTCTGTTACTATCAGTCAACAACTGATAAGTAGATGGATCAATCAAATCACTGTTTACACCAAACATGGGTATATAGCAGATTCATTCCAAAGAAATGACCCATAAGAAATTTCACAACAAATTAGTTATTTTTCTATTAAAGTAACATTTTAAAGGACTTTATACAATAAAAAAGGTAGTGGTTCAGTCTCAGCTGCAAGTGATTCAATAAGTCGAGATGTAAAGTGATTCAGCAGACTGATTCATTTAGAGCCAAATAATTAAAAAGAACAATCACATATTATCCAAGTTGCGCTATTTTTTTTGTGTGCGAAATAGCGCTCAACACGGCTGAAACGCTTTCGTTTGTTGTGGTGTTGTACATTCAGCAGTTCCTGTACAATGGTGCCAGAGAACGAAGATATTCGTGATAAGATGAATTTTTGGGAGAATTATGGAACCTTTGTAAAACAACTTCTTGATTTCCAACTCAAGCTGACAGACACGAAACAAAGGAAATCTACAAAAACTAACACTCACAAAGTCATGCAATTAAGGATGCACTTGATGGGTACTTAAAGGGATACTCCACTTTTTTTGGAAATAGGCTAATTTACTGTTTTCAATCCATTCAGCCGATTTTCAGATTTTTAGAAGAATATCAGTAACCAGACAGTTTCTGGTCTCATTGACTTCCATAATATATTGTTTTCCTACTATGGAAGTCAATGAGACCAGAAACTGTCTGGTTACTGATATTCTTCTAAAATCTGAAAATAGGCTGAATGGATTCGAAAACGGTAAAATTTGAACTGTTTAACTCTGGGGATTTGTAAAATTAGTCTATTTCCCAAAAAAAGAGAAGTATCCCTTTAAAAATCCTAAATTCATTATGCTAAAGTGTTAAAAGCTTGTTTTAGCAATAACTAAAACCAACAATTGGAAGCATCCACTAGGCTGCATTTATGCCACAATAAATATATTTGAGTGTTTTTTTTAAGGGCTGAAAACTGGTTCGAACTAGTCATGTGACCTCTTTGCAGCTATAATAGGCATATGTCAAGAACAGTAAGCAATCGATGGCGCCCAGCTGGCCCATACACACGTGCTGTCACACAGCGGCCCCATCCAGGAAGGGGCTGAGAAGCTGGGCATCTGGGGGAGGTTAAGAGGCAGGTTGGGAACCCTGGGCAGTGGAACGCTTGGCAGATTGTTGGTGATGGTCCTGCCAGAGATCAGAGAGTAAAAGAGCAGAAAGCACTGAGAGGAGGCGAACAATAAGACAGTTCATCAGATGAAGAGCAGAATAAACAGCGGTTGACTGATCATTCTGTGGCATCAGAAAGAAAGGAAGCTCTTATTGACAGACTCGGGGAAGAGATTCGCCTTAGTTGGAGAAGACCGTATATTTCATTTGTGAAATGCGATTGTGAGACATACAATCTCTTTAATGCCGTACTGTATTAATAGTCATGTTCAGTTTGGAGTCTAATAGTTATATATACAGTATAAATATCTTTATTTTAATTTTGGTACATTTTTACCCCTTAAGAATAAAAATGTTAGTCACATTTCTGAAAGGTTCATAACAACTACTTTGTTGTAAAACAGATTTAGTTATATATTATTATTATACACATCCTTACACATAAAGGAGGGTTCTCGGCTAAAAAAAAAAAAAAAAAAAAACCCTAGAGCATTTTTATTAGGTCAGAGGAAATGATTATGGGCAAATTATTATTTTAAATGATTATTACTACTTTTAACATGTAAATCATTGAGGATATTGTGATTCCGCACATAAAACAGTTAAGTCATTCTCACCAGTACATGAGATTTAAGGTCCTATATGAGGTCTAATTTTCACAACCAGTGTTTTCTGAAGTTCTGAATTCCCTCTAAATTGTTTTGTCAACTGAATGATCATGACTCAACATACAGAGTTGACATCACGTCTACAGCCCTGTTTTCATTCACATCAGCAATAAACAGGAAACTGAAGTAAATCAGAAAAGTACAATCTTTTCCTCTCTCCAATCATCTTTTCATTCTCTGAAGCACGAACAAGTTGCTATTAATAACCTGACATGTTTAAACAAACACGGCACTGTATTCTCCAATCAATCGATGAAAAACCCCAACACAGAGCAAAATCATGTAAGTGTGAGGTTAAACGGGGTCTTACTTCACAGACTGCCACGTCTCCTGTTCAAAGCCGGTGAATGGACTGAGCTATAGACGACTCCATCAGGTCAATGTAGCGGACCACTGAGAGGGATGTACAGGTCCTGGAGGTGCTTGTGGAACGTTCCATTGTACAGGTGAGCTGGAGAACATGAAGGAAGAATGACTGATGTGCAACCACTATTACAAGGCAAAATATTGCTAAACCTCTTAAAGGAGCATTTCACCCATTTCAACATGAATCTTTATTGAAAGTGGATCATATACACTACTGGTCAAAAGTTTAAGGTTGGTATGATTTTTTATGTTTTTAAAAGAAGTCTCTTCTGCTCACCAAGGCTGCAATTTTTTAATAAAAAATACAAAAAAACACAGAAATATTGTGAAATATTATGACAATTTAAAATGACTTTTTTATGTTAATATATATTAAAATGTAATTTATTCCTCTGAAAAAAGCTGAATTTTCAGCATCATTACTCCAGTCTTCAGTGTCCCATGATCCTTCACAAATCACTCTAATATGATGATTTTATGCTCCAAAAACATGTATAATTATTATCCATGTTGAAAACAGTTTTTTACATTTTTATTTCAGGATTCTTTGATGAATAGAAAGTTCAAAAGAACAGCTTTTATCTGAAATGGAAAGCTTTTGTTACATTAAACACTACCCTTTAAAAAGTTTGGGGTCAGTAAGAATTTGTATTTTATTTTTGGGGGAAATAAATAAGAAATCAATACTTTTATTCATCAAGGATGAGTTACATTGATAAAGTTACAGTAAAGACATTTATAATGTTAGAAAAGATTTGAATTAAATAAATGCTGTTCTTTGAACTTTCTATTCATCAAAGAATCCTGAAATAAAAATGTAAAAAACTGTTTTCAACATGGATAATAATCATACATGTTTTTGGAGCATAAAATCATCATATTAGAGTGATTTGTGAAGGATCATGTGACACTGAAGACTGGAGTAATGATGCTGAAAATTCAGAGGAATAAATTACATTTTAATATATATTAACAAAAAAAGTAATTTTAAATTGTCATAATATTTCACAATATTACTGTGTTTTTAGTGTATTTTTTATAAAAAAATTGCAGCCTTGGTGAGCAGAAAGAGACTTCTTTTAAAAACATAAAAAATCTTACCGACCTTAAACTTTTGACCGGTAGTGTATGTAGTCCAAATGTAAAATAATTTTTGAATTTGGTGCCTTCATGACCGAGAAAAGACAGAAAATAACCAAAGGGCGCATTTGTATGTAAAACAACAACTCCCACAATGCAACACATTGCACAGCTCTCGCAAGCCACACCCACTAATACGGAACTGTACGCACATCAGAGAACTCATTCTTTTGTCAACAAGGCTAACGTTAGCTGCCACCAGAGTTTGAAATTAATTTCACACAAAATTTCTAGCTAGTTGGCTGTGGCGAGCAGGACGAGGGACGTGAGAAGACGGAGTGAGGCCGGTGGCGTGAGTGATAATGAAGACGCAACAGGCTAAACCTTTTCTTAGCTGTTTTTTGAAAATGCTAAATAAAAATAAAATTTGGAAAGGTTTGTACAACGGAGCCTTTTAGTCCACTGTACAAGTGTAATGTTAATAAAAACTAGATTTACTAGTCAATAATTGTAGAAAATCATAACAGTCTGGGAAAACAGTCCATAACAAAATATATATTAATAAAAAACATTATGTTAATTGTTTTTTACTTTTGCTGATTGCAGACACCTTCAAATACAATTAGTTACCTAGCAGACAACATACTGTGTATGAAAAAAGTGGCACAGCTTACCCCAATCTCCCGTACATGTAAATGCACTCAATGTAATTAAACCACTTAGAAGGAAATGGAGGTCAGAGAGAGAGAGAGAGAGAGAGAGAGAGAGAGAGATGTCTCCTCAGGCATCATTAAGTGTAATTCCCATCTCTCTGTTCCTCATCATTAACACTAGCATTTTTACTCTCATGGGTGTGTGAGCTCATTTCCAACCATTTAATAATGATGGAAGTCATTTGAGCATTTAGTGTCAATGTCACCAAAATGTTTTGTTATGTGCACACACTAAAAACTATAAAAGCACTCAAGTCGCAACTGAAACAAATCCCTGTCCAAAATGTGTAATATCCTACAGTGTTATCTGCTTCTTAGGGGCATCTGGCATCTAAGGATTTGAAATAATGTGATGTATTCACTGCCTACTTAAGTAGACGACTCTAAAAATAAATGAGTGTCTGGTGAGAAAAGTTCAAGGTAATTTAAGGTCAACTTATTATTATTTATTTTTTTAAATTTTGACAAAAAATTGGACTTTGGTCGTTTGAGTGCTAGCGCTACCGATCTTCATATTGAAAAAATTGGAAAAAGGGCAGTGTGAATATTCCGCCAAATTTTTGAGTTTCACAATAAAAAGTCTGAAACAACATCAACACTTTTGGGTTGAATTCCATTAAAACTATCAAATTTAAAATAGTTTCCCCAAATTTTCCAACATGTTTCCATCAGGCTTTCCTGATTATAATTAATTTCCATGAGATTTATGCAGTGAGAGCAGGGCAGAGGAAAGCAAATTGACGGGATCTTCTTCAAGAAAGTTCATACTGTATATGAAAGAGCGTGGGAGTTCCCTATATCTTTCAGCCAACTGTCTGTGTTATTACAGCCTGCCATTTCCATTGTCATGCTCCCTAGATAACCAACCATATACATTCCAAATAAACTTCTGTTCGACATGCAAAACAATATTTAACTGGCTGTAGTTGTTGTTCTATCAATAATAGATAAAATCCTTTGGCAGGATTCGGATATTTGACCTGAATAATTGACCCTCCAGAGCCACTAACAGATCACACTGTATATCTAATGAGTGTGTTGACAATAACAGTGCAGCATTTTAACCTGTTCTCCTAACAAGTATTGTTCTCCAAAGCAACACTGGTGTTAATTAGCACACTTAGCAATGAGAACATGCTATCAGAACTTTGGACAAGCGGAAGGGGGAGAAACTGATGCAAGAGCAAGGAGAAAGAAAAACAAACTTATTGCTTATAGCTGACCTCATTTCAAAACTGATAAACTTTACACAGTTATTGAACTGAATTAAATCTAAACTGAGCTGACTTTAGCTGAATAATGACACTATTGCCTTTTTTAGAGCTGCTTTACAGCAAAATTGAATTTTGTTTGGATTTTCCTATTTATCACTGTAAAGCTGCTTTGAAACAACTCTAAAAAAACAAATGCTACAATTAGTTTAGTTGGATATTTAAAGGAGTAGTTCAGTTTAAAAAAAAAACTTTTGCGGTAATTCACTCACCCCATATCATCCAAGATATCCATGTCATTCTTTCTTCAGTCGAAAAGAAATTAAGGTTTTTGATGAAAACATTCCAGGATTTTTGTCCATATAATAGACTTTACTGGGAACCAAACAGTTCAAGGTCCAAAAGACAATTTCAGTGCAAACTGTTCAAAGGGCTTTAAACAATTCCAGACGATGAATAAGGGTATAATCAAGTGAAACAATCACTCATTTAAAAAAATAAAATAAAAACAAAGTTTAATTTTTATAAGCACAAATGCTCGCCTTGCTCTGTTCTGTGATGCGCGTTCGTGACTCTCCTGTTCAAACTTGTTCATCAAAATGAACAAATCTTTTTTCGAGTCATTTAGTTCATTCAACGCATGATTTAACAGAACGAAAATGAACGAATTGACTCGGAATTGCACTGAAACTCTGTTTTGGACCTTGAACCGTTTGGTTCCCATTGAAGTCCATTATATAAAGAAAATCCTGGAATGTTTTCATCAAAAACCTTAATTTCTTTTCCACTGAAGAAAGAAAGACATGGACATATTGGATGACGTGGGTGAGTAAATTATCAGCAAATGTTTTTTTAAAAGTGAACTACTCCTTTAAGTTATCTCAACAAATTTTAAGTTAACTAAACTTCATATTTTAAGTCAATCAAGAGCAAATACCTTTTAAAAAAAAGTTGAAACAACACATTATTTCTTATTCTAATGTTGAAATTTAAGATAAAGACAGTACATACGGTCAGTTTGGAGGAAGTTGTTGAGCAGCTGAAAGAGGGGGAAACTGTCCCAGGAGTCCTGTGGCTGGTACGGCCAGTGCTGAGTCCATGTCCACCGTGTAGAGTCGACAGGAAGGTCTCTCGCGTGCTCACCCATTCGCCTCTGGCCACCAGGAGAAGGCCTGCAAAATACACACATGCATAAACAGATATATTCTTCAATTAGGGACACTTCTGACTTTTTTCTATGTAAACATTTATCATGTCCTGGTACTGAGTTATTTAGGATAATCTGATCATTTTTTTATTATTTTGAATTAGATTTCGCTGTAATTTGTTGTGTTTTGTCATTTTTAGCAGAAAATATTTATTTATTTAATTTAATAATTTGAGTTGATTTAATTTTAGCTCTTCAAGTTAAATACACAAAAATGAGAAATGTTGTCAGAGCAAATTGTTAAAAATATATATATATATAATTGAACATTTTAAATAATATTTCATTTTAGTTAACATTTATTTTATTTTTATGGAAACTTTGGCAAAATGTAAACTTTTAAAAACAATTATTAAACAGAACTAATATGCATTCTTTATATAGTATATACATAGAATAAGTAATAAAGCTTATTAAAACAAGATTTTTTTAAATAAATGTATTCTTAAAAAAGCCGTATGCAAGATTGGCCAAAACTAGTACTGCAATCACTTTGTAAATTACTGTAGAGCGGTGTATGACCCAGAACAAACACAACATGACAACATCAACATCAGTTGAGGGCTGCAACTTCACCTTTTAAATGACAATATCCTGGCCGTACTACCATTGTCAGTGATGTAAGTATTGAAAAATAACATGATGTCTTAATATCTAATGACATAACATGGAAAATGTATGATACAATATACATACTTATGAAAGCGCTCTATAAATCATTCATTCAACATGCTGAAAATATGCTACGTCTTCTATACCAGTGCAAACATACAATCACAGGCAATAATGCCAAAAGTCATAGTGTAGAGAGGAACAGGGTGCAATACTGAGGGCTAAGCATTGTCTACTTGGAAACACAGCAACAAGACAATACAAACATGGAATTAAAGCAAGTAGAAGACAATCAATAAAATGATGGGACCTTGAAAAGAACCACACAAAGATCGAAGATGGAAATGGTCTTACAAAACCTGCATGCATGGTTTTGTACAGCTTTACATCTACATTTTATCAGTACATATTTGAACAACTTAGACTAATGATTTTCACTTGGTATACTGAAAACACTGATCATTACAATGGCAAGTAACACGTTGAATTAAATGTGTGACATTTCCAAGTAAAAAGGCTGAAATAGTACTTTCTTGTCTTTGTTATTTACTATTTTACCTTATTTATTTTTTTACCAAAATTTACTATTTTACCAATTTTAGTTTTTTTTTTTTTTACAGTGTACTGTAGATGCACAGAAATACAATACAATTTAGTTGCGGTCACATTAGTGAAGTTTCAACACAATTTCATGGGCAAAAAAAGCTCCATCTATTGTATAGTGATGAACACTTAGTTTCAAACCAAGCGGCTTCCAGTAGGTCAACAGTGCAAATTCATGTGACCATTTTTAATTTGATGTAAAATCTGTATGGGAAATATTTAACCCCTAGGCAAAAATTCTGATTGTTGACGAATTCCCATTGAAACGACTGGATTTTGCATATTTACGGACCGGAATAGTAGATTTTTGTGATTTGCTTTGATGTAGACCGATACCCTTGCAACCACACAGAACACTTCAGCAATGCCATGGAGACCATTTAAAAAAATCCCTATGATCATGAAATGCTTTCTATACTACAGAAATAATGGGAAATAACATTTGAATATCAACTTTAGCCCTTTTAGACACATCAACACTGATGTAAATTTTAAAGGTAAAGAAATAGACACATAAATGTTTTTACGTTTGGAAATGGGAACTAGAAAGTAGCAGAATACTGCCATCAAAAAGGCTAAAGATCACAAAGGACAATTAGCCATCCACGTGTCTTTCTGTGGTCAACTGGAGGAACCAGAGCTCATACATCCTCCTGAATTCCCCCAGAAAAGGGAAAATCAGTGCCGTCTTTCTACAGAGTGCTGAGCTCCCGATTGTCTACCGTCGAAGGCCCTTCTGAAAAGATCCAAGTCCATCAATGCATTTCTCTCTTTGCATTCTTCCGTACGGCCATTCCTGGGGAATCGTCAGCGGCCAACTAAATCGAGAGTGTCAAAGAAAGCCAGTTCATGTTGTCTTGTATTCTTTGCAGCCAAGAACTTTTCATCCAAAGTGGTCGGCATCAAGCGATTATAGGGATAAAGTGCAATCAGTCATAGTGAAGAAAATGTGGTGGAGAGGAGAATGCAGACTTTTGAAGGGTGCTATTGTGTATGAATATCCGAGTGCGTGCGTGTGTGTGTGTGTGTGGGGAGGGGGTGAACGTCACTCTTGTCTGACTAGATGTTTTACAGTCTGTGACCTTGAGGGAGTTTGTCTTCAGGGCTTTTAGAAGCAGGTTTTGAACAGCATAGAGCTGACAAGTGAGTCAATCTCTGCTATATCCATTTTAGTCCATTTTATCCATAAAGTTAAAAAGAATTTTTCAATAATAGAATGCTAGACTGTTCGCTTGCTTCTAGGAATTGGTCAAGATGGTTAGCTAGTCAATCCTATTACTAACCTGTTGTAAGTTGCACTACTATTCAAAAATGTAGGGTCGGTAAAATCTCTTCTGCTCACCAAGGCTGCATTTATGTGATCAAAAATACAGTAAAAACAATAATATTGTGAAATATTATTACAATTTATTATAACTGTTTTCTATTTGAATATATTTTAAAATGTCATTTATTCCTGTGATCGTAACGCTGAATTTTCAGCATCATTACTCCATTCTCAGTGTCACGTGATCCCTCAGTAATTAGCATAATACACACCCAAACCATCTCCATATAAGGTCTTTAACCACAATCTCAGCCTTGACTGCATGTTATTATGATGCATTTTTATGCAGGACTGATATTCTGGAAAAATAATATATGTAAATATTGACGAAACTATTCGAGACTTTTATCATCTTACTGTACTATATGAATAACATAAAGTAAAACTAATATTGTATACAACATTAAATAGAAATTGTACAGAAATTGATCTATTTTAATATACTATATTTTAAAATGTCTATTATTTCAACATCATTACCCCAGTCGTCAGTGTCACATGATTTTTCAGAAATCATTCTAATTTGTCGATTTGCGGCTCAAGAAACATTTCTTATTATTATCAGTTGAAAAGTTAAAAGTTGCGATACATATTTCAGGATTCTTTGATGAATAATAAGGTAAAAAACGGCATTTGAAATAGAAGTCTTTTGTAACATTATAAATGTCTTTACTATCACTTGTGAACAATTTAATGCATCCTAGCAGAATTAAATTATACATTTTTCTCTCAAAAAAGAAACATCTAAAGCCCTGTTCACACCGTCAGCGACACGCAGCGACATGATCCCAGTCATTTCAATGGAGCGCTGCGACTTCCGGCGACAGGAGCAACAGTGACCGTTGGCGACAGAATGTGGGCGTGCACACGACGAGACAAGCGACAAAAGTTGAGAAATGTAAACTTTATGCAAATGAGAATGTGTGAATTGGGCTTTACTGATCCCAAAAACATTTGACCTACAGTATTTGATATTTTTATACATATTAGACGGAAGTTCAAAGAGTCAGTGGTTAATGGAGATACATTTAGAAAGTGTAAAAAAGAGGGCAACGTTTTGATTTCTGTGTGAAAATGCTTTAACACACAAATATGTGTTAAATTAAATGTGCTAAATGACACCTGGGGCCCTATTTTAACGTGATCTGAAATGCAAGTGTAAAAGCGCAAAGCGCAATAGGGCTTTGTGGGCGGATCTCGGCGCTGCCCGGCAGGATAAATGCCTCTTGCACCTGGCGGAAATCTAAAAGAGGTTGGTCTGGAAGTAGCTTCATTATTCATAGGTGTTGTTCGGACGTAACGTGAAATAAACCAATCATGATAGCGCTCATCCAACATACCAGGTGCTGGCATGTTGCATGACGGATTGTTATTATAACGGCGGGGTTAATTCCAGAGGCGCGTGAGGGAGCGCTCACAGCCGTACTGATCGACGCCCTTGTCAGGCAGTGAAAGACAGTAGAAGTGTATGTTGTATGGATATGGGAGAAACCCTTGCACATCAGCGTCGGTTAAACATTATATACGTATGTTTCTTGCCACTATTGGGCAAACAGGTCTGATCCTTTAGTACTACAATTAGGTTTTTCATTTTCATGTAAACCACAATGTTTTCCCTGTGTTAACATTTTTCCTTGTTATAATGTATGATTTGCAAAAATAAAAACTGCTGCATCTGTGTTGATGAGAGAATCAAAGTGTATGCGCGTTGTGCACCCGCTACATTATGGCCAAGCATGCGTGCTTAAAATAGCATTATGAACAATGCGCCACTGACTTTAGACCAGGTTTTTTCTGGTCAGTGGCGCAATTGTTTTCTGGAAGTGTAAAATAGCACCAGGGAATGTTTGCCCGAACACACGCCTCCTTTTTGCTCATTTACTAGTTTACCGATGTGCATCTTTGCACTCTGCGCAAGTGCAAAATAGGAATGAGACATGCGTTCGTGTATAAAGTCATTTGCGCTGGGTGCAAGATAGAGCACCCAGTCTGTTTTGTTTGTAAAAGCATGAATGATAAATAAAAATGATCGGCACTGTCGGCCGGAGTGGCTGCAGGGGTGGGTGATGGCGCAGTGGATAAGACACATGCCTTTGGTGTGAGAGACCCGGTTCCAAATCCACTGTGAGACACCAATGTGTCCCTGAGCAAGACACTTAACCCCTAGTTGCTCCAGAGACGTGCGACATCTGACATGTATAGCTTTTGTAAGTCGCTTTGGATAAAAGCGTCAGCTGAATGAATAAATGTAAATGTAATGTAAAAATAAATGAGGTGCAAATGCTAAATGACACAACACAACATGAGAGAGAAATATAAGATGAACCTTACCTCTCTTCCCTAATGCATTACAAACATAGGAAAGGTAAAGAAAGAGAGAAATATCAAATAGACATACACATTCTTAAAGCATAGTGAACATAGATAAACTTTCCATGTAAAACACATTTTACTGTGCGACCATAATTTCACTAACGTAGATCTGAGCACATCACGCACACACACACCTTGATGTTTCCTTAGTGACAGCATGTGGGACATTTGTCTTGTTAGGCGCAGCCTGCGTTCTGGCATCATTGTCTCTGTCATCTGTGACACCTGTCTGAAGCTTGAGGCCTAAAAATAGCCCCTGGTACCTTGCCAGCAGATGTCTACATCCACATTATAAGTAAGGAAAATGCTTTCTGTAGCTTTCTACGAAGCCTTAAACACATAGTATTGTATGAATTTCCTTTGATCTTTTCATTTTTTTTGTGAAAGTTGATGTGAGAGCAATAGTCGGGCGGTGGCCTTGTGCAGATGGGCCGTGGGCGTTGTTTTCCTGTGCCGTGACTATGAGCTGGCACTGGACGAGTAAGCTGTCGACTCGCTAACAGCTGTTACGCGGCAACGTGGCGAAGTAATGGACAGCGAGACGGTAAATGATCACAAGACCGCTCTGAAAATGATCATGCAATACCTTCTGGAAGAAAACATGCAAAACCAAAAGACCCGATGATAAACAAAGATTGATTCTCTGTGTATGTTACTGTGGGTTTTTAACCTATGTTGTAAAGGACTGGGAAGATATATGAAAGGATTTCGATGCGCGGATTCATTATAGTGCTGGTATTGAGTTTAATACGAGAAATAAGAAAGAAAAAGCATTGAGAACAGAGACATAATGAAAATAAATGAAGGCTTTCATAGCAGGAAATAGTCAGGGCTTTATGCAGGTCTTACCTCAGAGTGATGCTCATCGTTCTGCTGTAACACCTCGATACACAGCTCTCCTAGTCTGATCATGTCCTCCAGTCTTTTCTTGGAGACGCCTGGCTGCTATCTGCTGACACACAGACGTCCGAACAGTCACATCAAATGTCTAACACTCCAAACACTTCACACAAACTAAACTTAAAGCAATAGATCTAAAGGGCTCAACAATAAGGATTTGGCCTGCTACACCGTCAAAAATTTACTACGTAGTTAGTTAATACAACTTCAAATTTCAAGTTGACTAAACTTCTAAATTTTAAGGCAGCATGTACACTTAATAATGTTGAAACTATTTTTTATAGTGTACAGGGGTGTCACTCATTTTAGGTTGAGGGCCGTATGGAAAAAAAAATTAACCATGAGCGGGCCGAATTCCCTTTTTTAAGTGGAAGACTGAAGGGTTAGTTCACCAAAAAATGAAAATTAAGTCATTAATTACTCACCCCCATACTGTACCAACCCTGTAAGACCTTCGTTTGTCTTCGGAACACAAATGAAGATATTTTTGATTAAGTTTGAGAGGTGGATTACTGCTACATAGACTGCCTAAGGGATCGAAACTTGACGGCCCAGAAAGTCATTAAAGAAAATGTTTAAATATTCCATGTGACAACAGTGGCTCAAGTATAAGTTTATCAAGCGACGAGAATACTTTTTGTACGAAAAAACCAACAAAAATAACGACTTTACAGATAAAATGACCCAAAAATGAAGACTTTACAACTTTCATTTTGGGTCCCTTTATCCCTTTGCTAACAGTTACAATCATATGCAACAAACTAGGAAAAAAACAGTGCTCTTTGAAAATGGCAATTGTTTTTGCAGCGAAAAGAATATTTGATTTTTAAATGAATGTTTTATTTAATATTTTTTTCATTAGTGATGCACCAATTTAGATTTTTCACAGCCAATTTCTTTTATAAGCAAACTGGCCGATTCTGATATCGGTTGCAGATATTTTCTTTTTCTTTATTTAAAGTCCACCAGTAGTCAATAATTGTATGCCTTAAAACTCACCAAAATTATACATTTCTATATTACCCTATGAATATTTTTTGCTTCATGCCTTAAAATAGCTTGAATATAACTCTTACACCCTTGCTTCATTTAGCATTCACGGAACCATGACCATGCAAATGAGCCCCGTCTCCACTACCTCACACCAGCTTAGAGATCAACTCGCTCAACTTAAGGAGATAAACGCTGCACAAGGATATCGCTCTCCACACTGTCGGACACATAACAGTGATTCATATCATTTGTATTTTGCTTTACTATACTATCAAACAGCTAATGATGTGTTGCTAATATTACACAAACCATGTTCCCGTTCACCATCGAGTCTGCCTTCTAAAAATCAGAATCTTCAGACACGCTTTTAAACGACTTAGAACAGACAGTGGAGAAAGGCATATAGTTCATCGTAACATCTTAATATACCATCATACACCCGCAATGTAGCTAAATCTACCCGATTTCTCAAATCAAAAGAAAATATAGAGATAACCAGGCTTTTTTTGAGACTCCCTGCTTCACGGCATAGTAATGAGATAAGCTAAAGCCTGACCGCACCGTTAATCTGATGTAGTTGACCAGCGATTTTTGAGTCTGTCTTTAGATCACCCGCAGTTTCAAAGAGAAAATGCTCAGCAGTGTTGACTTAAGAATTTGCACATGGTTTGTCTTAAAGCATATTAAAATGAAGCATAAGAACGGGGCCACTGAAAACATTGGCAGGTGTTCAGCCAAATTTCTTTTCTCAAATCCAAACTACTGGCTGACAGAGGGCCATCAACCCCCCCCCAAAAAAAAATCCTTACTGTTGAGCCCTGAAAAGTATTTTGTGAGAACCTTCGATCTGGGCGTAGTCGGTCAGCTGGGAGTAATTGATGAGTCGCAGCTTTTTCCAGGCACTTCTGAACTATCTTGCGCATCTCTTCAGTTGGGACAGGTGTGGTGATGTCTTTCATCAGAGCCTGAAGAATGACACTTTTCACTCATTTATTTCACTTTAAGCACATGCTAGTACACCCAAGACATGCATAGTATGAGGTGCAAAGCATTCACAGTTAATTGGAGGACACTCACCCTTTCTAGAAGAGAGAGTGTGGCTTTAAGAGCCCCCTCCGGTCGCCGAAAGGGAGAACAGTACCTCACGGGAAGAAGACAAGGGGTAAAACTTGAGTGGTAATTAACGAAAGGCATAGAAGAAAGAAGACTGAGCACAAGCTGAAGGAGTCAGTCACAAACCGCTGTTTCTCAGCTATCATGGGACAATAATTACGTCTTTTAAATAGAGATGTTTTCCAAAGCCTGTTAAGGAGGGACAGGTGTCAGCGTACGTACGGGCACACAAATGCTAAATGGGATGAATGAAGGCGAAAGAGAAGTGCGTCTCATAAAGGCCTCACACCACAGGTGTGAAAGCTCCACCCGAACAGCCCTCGGTGCGTTTTTTTGGTGCATGTGAGGCAAGAGGCACACTTACCAAGTGACTCAAACAAGGTCTAATCAGCTTGGGCTGGGACCCGCGCTTAATCCCCGGCACGCCCCGCACCGGCCTCAGTCTGCCGTCACATTTGCATAATCTGAGATGCTGTTTGTAGCTTTTGTTGGAGTGGTTTTATTAGGTTCTGCTGCAAAAGCCCTCTTTACTAGTGTTTCCAGCAGTCTACTGAGAGGGGCCAGCGGGAGGTCAGTTGAAAACGAGGACCAATCAGGAGGGGTCTGGTAAACGAGTAAACTCTAAGCTGAGATTCAACTGGTTTTGCTTCAGGGACCAGGTATTACAATGTTAATACACTGTTATTACAATGTAATTACATGATTATAGTTAGTTTTTATCATTTGTTTTGTTTTTCCCTGATGTTTGCAACCTTAACAAAATAGATCTGAAATCTTTTTTAGAAAGAATTTTTTTTTTAATATACAGTCAACCCAAAAATGAATCAGACACCAGATATAATTTTTTTTTACAAGTAAGTGCAGGACATATGTCATTTCTGTAAGTGAGGATAGCAAAATAAAGTAAACTGTGACATTAGACCCAAAAATTCTTCTGTGACATTAGACCCAAAAATTTGGGACCAAAAATTATTCAGATACTTTGAACCTGACCATGCTTTGCTTAAGCGTTTTTTCTTTAATTGCTAATGCAACATTTTTACACCACAGACTCCAAAAAATTAAGCATTGCTTGGTAATTGGTTGACCTAAATTGCCTAACTCAACCTAATTCATCTGTGAAACAGTCTAACAGAAGGATGACCAAACCCAGTGAAATATCAACTGATTTGATAACTAATGAGTTCTTGTCATATTTTATTACCATTTTCTAAACTATAGCAAATAAACTGTGATAATGTGAGAAATGTTGAAGGTGTCTGTATATTAGATAATAAATTGATGTACATTATTAAGATGAAGTGGATGTGGTAGCTCATCTTACCTGAAATGTGTGATCTGCTTCTCCAATAAAGTCAACAGTCTGCTCCTGATCTCCTCAAACTCCTCCTTCTCCTGTTCTGTAACAGTGCCCATGCCATCCGGCCTGCCAAAACAAGGAAGAAACATTCAATTTTCTGTTTTATTCTTTACAACACCTGTTCTTTCATTTCAAATGCCCTTGGATCCTGTACTTCAACTTCATAAATCAAAAGATTTTTCAAAGAGAGTTGTAAGATTCACAATTATTCCAGCTGAACCGAACAATGCTTCAGCAGGGTTTTGCAATCCAAAACTCTTAAATAAAAGAAATTTAAAATAAAAGTATCCTTGGTGAATCATATCAAGATAATCCAAGAAGAGAAGCAACTGGAAAAATCTTAAAAGATCACACATTATTCAAATTCAAAATAAAATATTTTTGAATACATCTCGTGGATTTTGTATAAAACTATTATTTTAATAATTTGCATAATAATAATTAAATTATTTAATTATTTAATTGAATAATTTAATAAGTCTCCTTTTTAATGTTATATTTAATTCATTTAATATTTCATGGAATAATGTTCACAATAATCAAAGATATGAGACTAATAAAAAAGATGTTTATTCACAATAAAATAAAATAAATAAAAACAAGACTACAAATGATTCAAAAATGAATTGAATAAAATTGATTTCAAATTATATTTATTAGATAAGACATTCTTGAATTTTTGAATGCAATTTGTATTATGTCCTAAACATTATTTTATATCAATTTTATTTGGGAAGAAATCAATGTTTCAATCATCTACTATTTATTTAAATTAAGTCACAGATTTTAAACCTCGTTTATACCTTGTAACTGCAACAATCAAATATAGCCAGCATATGTTCAACCACTAATCATTACACAATTGCACTTTAATCGCTAAAGTAATCATTCCAAATTTCAGTTTTTAACAGTCAACAATGGGCAGTTTAGTTAGAAGCCATTGTGCCACGCTATCCAAACCCTCTGACACTTTCTGAATGGCACAGCTTAGCGCTGTAGAGAAAGCGCTTTCCTTACACGAAGAGGTAAAGGCAACTTGTAAACCTGTCTGTTCTGCAAATCCCTCTCTCCATTAAATGAAATCCGCCTTTTCTCTTTGAACAAGAGCCAGCTAATCCTAGAGAACACAAAGAGGGAGTGTGAAGAGCTGGCAGAAGATGTGTATGCGTGAGCATGGGGGTGGGGGGAGCCGAGATCAGCGCCTACAAAAAAAAAAATCCCCCTTTTGCATTATGGTAAAGGCTAAGGAGTGTATAAACTCAACATCGACCCTTTAATCTCAGTGTCTTTGTCTGTCATACTGTGTAGGCTCATTAGTTCTTAAGGAAGGCCTCTTAGTTTAACTGCTTCTAACAAGAGGCCTGGGAATTGAACTGTCAGCATGAGGGAGAATCGCTCTGGTTTAAAGTCTTTGCTTGTTTGTAGCTCCCAGTACATCACCAAAACCTACGACTACCGAAGCCTTGCGACTTCAGACAGTAATTAAGTCTCTCACAATTCACACATCCTCCCATTGACTTGACTAATGCTAAACGAATCCTTCAAACCTTGAAACACATCCAATTCCACCTTACATAACAACATTATTAGTGGTGTTTGCTGAAGGAAGGCATAACTTTTGCTATCATTATGGCTCTGTTTTAAGGATATCCCACCTGGTCTCGGCAGTTGATGGAACAGTCGCTGTATGTCATGTTGATATTGTGCGTGTAAGTTCTATACCTTGAAAAATGCAAACATTGAATTTTCTTTGATATTTGGTTGTAAATTCTGCTTGCTAACATAGATGACGTTTTGTTGAAACTGCATGAATGAAATCCTATAGTCTTGGTATAATTTTCCAGTAAAAGTGTTTATGAATTTATATACTGTAAGTTTGGAGTCTCCTGCATAATTATAATACCTATAAAATTTTCAGCTATTATTGCAAAACTTTGTGCATGTTATGTTTTAAGTTTTTAAACTAATATTTGCTATTATTAATATAATAATATTAGTTTGTGTGTGTGTGTGTGTGTGGCGCGTGCATTTAGATTTTTTAAATATTTGATTTATAAATTATAGAATATTATTACTATTATTATACTGGAAATACAATATAATATAATGCATATTTCTTTGTAAAACAAACTACCATTTTATAAAATTAAATACATTTATGTATAAAAATAAATAATAAAAATAAGTAGATTAAAATTCAACAAAAATGACAAAATTGTGATTTATGAATAAAATAAATAAAAATAATAAATTAAACAAAATAATAAATGTGCAAATTAAAATGTTATATTTAAAAAAAGGATTTATTTAAATATTTATAATTTACATATACAATTTTGAATGACAAAAAAAAAAAATATTCACAAAATGTGAAAATGTAGTAGCACATATTAAGTTGCTTGGTATGAATGTCTGAAAAACCATAAATGTAAGATGTATACATTATAAGTGTACAATCACAACAAGCTCCAAGATGCTTCATTTCAAAGTGAAGGAACTCAAGTGTGCAGAAACCGCAGTGAAAGTGTTGTTACCCTCCACCTCACGCAGCGCTGGCTCATGTTTGCCAGTCCTAGTGGGAGCGGGTGCAGTGTGCTGCCCTGTTAGGGGGCCGACTTATTGTTTGCGCCTGATGAAGCGAGGTGTTTAAGACGAGTCGAAACGTTGACCTGTCCGAGGCCAGTCAAAGAGAGTTAAACAGTGGCAGGAGTCTTGGGAAAGTTCTGGTCGGCTTTATGTACGCAAGAAGTTGGTTGTTAGATTCAAAGCTGTGCGTTTGGCAAGAGTTCTGTCTTGGACACACATACATATATATATATATATATATATATATATATATATTAGGGCTGTCAAATGATTAGTTCGCGACCTAATCACATCCAAAATATAAGTTTGTGTTTACACAAAATATGTGGGTGCACTGTGAATAATTATTTTTTGTGTGTATATATATATATATATACACACACACACATACACACACACATAAATACACACAAATGCATGTGTATATTTAAGAAAAATATGCACCCACATATATTATGTAAACACAAACTTTTATTTTGGATGCGAATTAATATTAATATAAATGTATATCCCGAGATGGCTAAGTGCTATTGTAAAATAATGCAAATGGCAATTTAAGCAAATATATGAGCTACTGGTTTCAGATTGAAGTATACAAATGGACTCCATCCTCAATGACAGATGGGTTGGTATATATCCTGATCAAATCAAGACCCAATGGACAAGACAGACGTGACAATCCAAAGAGTGAGGACCTGGATGTGTGTCATGTTTACAGTGAGTAACTGATTGTGCCGACTGGTAACTCTTGTCACATGGGGCAGCCAAGCATGATGGACAGACGAGGAGAGGAGAGAAAGACTGACAGGTGAGAAAGAGGTTAGCTTGTGATTACTGTCACTCTCGCCGCTGTCAGCACGCCCCTCGCCAGTTCATCTCACACACCTGTCTGTTTGCTCTCGCGTACTTGATTCTCAAGTCCCAAGCCTTCGTCGAGACCCAGGGTGCATCTGTCAGTCAAACACAGGCGACACCGACTGAAATGTGCCACAAGGATGTTTGCACTGACAAACATGTCTGAAAGGAGTCTCGGTTAACACACCGTTACCTAAAATCTAAGAATTTACTGACTCAATGGGTTTCACATCACAATAAAGGACAAGTCTTAATTGAGTAAAAGTTTTCGGAATAGCCTGTATAATTACAATAACCTATATATAGATTGTTTTTAGCTATTGTTGGAAATTTACAGTGAGTAACTATATCCAATATCACTAACCCCCTAGAATATGCTCTCATTGACTTATTTTGTTATGAACTGCCCCTGAAGCGCCGGCATCGCCCTGGCCACCTGACAAAATAACAAAATAAGTCAACGTGAAGAGGTACGGAATACAGAAGAGGTGTCAGTCAATAAATGGCAAAACAAAAAAACTTGCATTACTTGCAAAAGGTAACTGAAATATTTTGTTGTTAAATATATAAGTAAAGACACATTACTTGTACTGTGTTGGCATATACTTTTGAAAGTTATTTCAAAAGAAAAGATCATTTTTTTATTCTTCTAAACAACAATGCTTAACTGGTTACACTATTGAATTTCTTTTAACACATCTAACACTGAATACATGTACAGTTATGGTCATAATAACTGGTAACCTTGATAAATATGATCGAAAAAGCTTGGAAAATAAATCTGTATTGTTTATCCTTCCTCTTTCATTGAAGTAAAACAATTGAAAGTGAAAATAAATGTTTTTCTCCAAAACACATTGGCCACAATTATTGGCACCCCTAGAAATTCTTATGAGTAAAATATCTCATATTTATATCTCAAGCATATTCCCATTGATATTTAATTTGGTCTTTTAGCACACCAGGGTGACTAGGAGCATGAAATTGTTACTTATTGTTTCATAAATATATAAATATGAGGAAAAACAAAGGCCAAATTCCCTTAATCATCAATCACAATGAGTAAAACCAGAGAATATAGTTCTGATGTGCAGCAAAAGATTGTTGAGCTTCAAGTGAATGTAAGACAATAGCTAAAGCATTGAAATGTCTATATCCATTGTCAGGGCAATAATTAAGAAGTTCCAATGAACTAAAGATGTTACAAATCTGCCTGGAAGAGGACGCGTCTCTATATTGTCCCAATGCACGGCAAGGAGGAGAGTTTGACTGGCCAAAGACTAGTCTAGTCAAACAAACTTGTGTGGAAGGATTTTAAGAACAAAAATTTCTGCTCCCCTCCAAAAACAAAATCCAGCATATTCAGTTGTCAGGCACAACTGGAACGTCAAAATGGACCTGGTTCTATGGTCAGATAAAAGTAAAAATAAGGTTTGATGCAAACAGGGATTAAAATCACCCCATTCCCAATGTTAAATATACTGATGGATTTTTTAATGTTGTGGGCCTATTTTTCTGCTGGAGGTCCTGGACATCTTGTTCAGATACATGGTATCTTGGATTCTACCAAACGGATAAAAAATTCTAAACCTGACGGCCTCTGCTAAAAATCGTATAATGGTCCGTGGTTGGATCTTCCATCAGTACAATGAACAAAATCCACACGAAACTGTGTCAATGAGCACAAAATCAAGCTTCTGCCATGACCTTCCCAGTCCCCTGACCTGAACCCTTCAGAAAACGAGTGGGCTAAATTGAAGAGAAGCACCACCAACATGAACTTAAGAATCTGAAGAATCTGGAGAGATGATCTTCAGGTGTCATGTGTTCTCCAAACTCATCAGGCATGATGGGAGAAAACTGGCAAAAGAAGGTATGGAACGGAAAGGCGTCATTAATTGTGGCCAATGTATATTAGAGAAACACATTAGAGGTTAACTGGGATTAGAGACCAGGACTGCATAAAGAAGTCATATTAAATTATGGCCAAGGATAGTTGCAAAGTACCAAAGCAGAAACAGCACAAAGATTCGATATATTCCCATGAACACTCTTCTACACAAGACTGCAGTGCTAAACTGTCATTATTCGAACAACACCCCCTCCAACAAAAAGCTACTCATGCCAATTTTCCTCATTTGTAACTGATGATTATCTTGAGAGGCTAATCATTACTGTTCCTAATTGACTAAATTAGCCATCAAAGAGAAGGAGCACATCCGTGTGTATTTAACATCTAATCAGTCAATTGACGAGGTGATTCGAGGTAAGTGGAAAACCAACAGCTTTCAGTAAACGAGAACACAAAGGACTTCGCCAACAAGTGGACAAGGGACATTGCTCATACCACGAGCTGCAGTCAGTGCTCTTACTGCTAACACAAGCCCATTTTAGTCTGTAAGTAATGTCAAACCATCAATAATCGCATAATCAATTATAGAAAACAAGGGTGTATAAAATTCTGATCCTCAGAGGCCTTACAAAGAGAAATTATTCAAATGTAGCAGGAGCACAAATGGACTCTGTAATTACGGTTTAATTGCTTTGCGTTTTTGAGTATAATAAGAGAAACATTAATTAATTTGCCAAGCAGACGCTTCTCAGTCTCTCTGAGTGATGCTGAACATGGCTGCCACGCTGAGCGCCTCCCGAGTGATTAAAGTATTTCTTCTGTCTCTCGTTCCTTTTGTATGCCCACCCATTATGTGCGGACAAAAGCCATTCTGAGTGTGTGTTTTTTTTCTTCCTTTTTGTGATCTATCAAACATGTGGGACTTCTCATTTGTCCAACACAAATGAAATCCTTGATTTCAAACACTTAATACGTGGAGAATTCAAAATGCACAACCTCCTGGGAAACCAAATGTTCCTTGCTGTTTGAAAGGGCTATAGGGCATTGCTAAAGTGTTTGTTGTTATAAATGATAAGAGACTATATTTATATACAAAAAAATACTATCCCGATGACAATGAACAAAAATAAAATCTCGGCATCAATAAAAATGTGTAAATGTCTATATAAAAAAATATTTTAGTTAGATATATATATATGAATAAAAAAAAGTATAGTATATATATATATATATATATATATATATATATATATATATATATATATATATATTGAAAGGTTCAGATGCAAAAGCCTCTAAGTGCCATTTGAAATTTTCTTCTAAAATGATCATTTTTATCAAGCTTGTATATTAAAGTTCAGTAATTTCACTTAAATGGCAATGAAGATTACCTATTAATTGTCATTTAAGTGAAATTACTGAACTTAAATATACAAGCTTGATAAAAATGGTCATTTTAGAAGAAAATTTCAAATGGCATTTAGAGGCTTTTGCATCTGAACTCTTCATATATATATATATATATATATATATATACATACATACATACATACATACCATACATATGTACTGTATATTAATGATACATTTTCAAATTAACTTTTTTTATGTTCCACAAAAGATACAGGTTTGAACATGGAGAGTAAATGATGACAGAATTTTCATTTTTGGATGAATTTTCCCCTTAATATCCATTAAAAACCCATTAATCTCATTAAATAATTGATGCAATTGTAATTATAGTGTAAATGCATACATGCCACCTCTGAGCTGCAAATAATTGGTCTGTAAATATATCTAAATAGCAAATTCAGATGCGGCTTCTGAAAAAAAGGCTGTTGTAATCTAAAAGTTCTATGTTTAATCAAATAAAAATTTATTTCTAAAGCTATTTTTTGTAATATATATATATATGCATTTGATGCTTTTCTCATTTAAGACAACAAAGACTTTAAATTATCTTCTGGGATAATTTCTCAGCCATATTTGAAGTGTGAAAAATTTGTGATTAATTGGATAAAAAAATTACATACAAAAAATACATACATATATATAAATATATATATATATAATAGTAATTTTAATAATTTTCAAATAAAGTAATATTTGATTTTTTTGTATGCATACTGTATATATTTATACAAATAAACTAAAATAATTAATTTGATTACGATTCAGATAGATTTCAGCCATTCTGTAAGCTCAAACAGTACAGCATGTCACTGATCTGGTCAAGGTCATGAGTTCAATTCCCAGGAAAAGCAAAAACTGGTAAGTCATTTAATTCAATTAGGTCAAGTCAAGTAGTCAATTTGGATAAAAGTATCTGCCAAATGCATATATTTGCACAAAAACGTCTTCTAATACCTGTTCCCGTGAACATGTGAGGCACAGAAGGCATAGCTGTAGTGCAGGAGGGTGGGGTCCACCAGAGCGTCGTTATTCGAGAAATCCATCAGGTCTTTCAGGTAGCAGAGGTGACGATGACAGCCCCTCACCCGCGTATCGAGAGCAGTACTCATCCAGAACAAACACCTGACCGGGGCTGAACCAACCCTGCGGCACATGATGACAATAAAACACATTTACTAAGAGCATGAAATTACCTGATCTCAGCCATTTTTTCAGCCAAATAACACAACATAACATAAGCATTTATGTGACAGAAATCAATCAGAAATCATGTTAACTTTTAATGTTTCTATTCATTTAAAGAATCCTAAAAAAAACAACAGTTATCATAATAAGAACCATTATTAATAATTAAGTACCAATAATAATTGATTACAAAACCCGTATGACTTCTGAAGGATACATAAACATGTATGTATGCATGTATATATGCCAATGTATGTATATTTCGATAATACTCACATTAAATATGCCATTTTTTCTCTAAGACTCCTAAATATCCAGCTGTATATAATTTAACAAAATGGGAGTCACAACAATTTTCTTTCATAAACATTTGAATAGCATGTCTTTCATTTGATTCACTCACATCACATACATCAGCATCATTCTCACAGCAAAAAAGAAAAAGAGCATATTATTAGGCGACTCAAGAGACTCAATTAGCACTTGCATTTGGTGAGTGTTTATTTTGGACTTTAGAACAATCCGTCTAATAACGGCATAAAACATACACATATTCTGCATGTGAGGGCCAAAAGCAACAAGCACCACAGTCAGCAACGAAGAAAAAGTTTTTTGAAAAAATGCCGCTGACCCCAGCAGGACCTCCGTGAAGTCAAGACATTCGTCAAACGTACACCCGTACCTACAGTAGTTTCTCCTCGACAACACTGCTACGCTAATTGATCTCGAAGCGTCTAATTTCAGCACGCCTCTCATTTCACGCCAAGACACACACACACAAAAAATCCAAACCGCAGCGTGCGAGATGAGCTCTCCCAAAAAAAACATTTAAACAAACGAGTGCAAGGTTAAGTGCAAAACAATTAATTCATAGGCAGAAAAGTCACACGTAATGCAGGCGGGATGGAGATCGCCGCGAGGGCTCCTGTTGCATTCATTAGCTCATTCATCCCTCACATAATAACTAAATTAGGCATGAATCTTACAAACTTAATTAAGACGCCTTCTCTGAAGGAACGTTAGCAAATTAACACTTTGAGGGGGCCGCTCGCCCACGACGGTGCGGAGGGCCGCGAAAATCAAGGAGAACTGCGATGTCTGAGACGTTCACGGGAGAACCGGCAGTCACGAGGGACCGTTGCACGCGAGATACCGAGAACCCTCTGACCTCTCGTCAGGAGCAAAGACAGCAAGCTTCATTAAAGTCCAGTGGCGCACGATTCCAACAAAGCCGATGTACGGTGTATTTTGAGACACGTGCACTCGATAGCTCCGCTCTCTTCGATCAAACGGTCTGTCTGACCTATGCAAACCCGCTCTATTGCTATTTGCATTACTCTAAATGTCGGTTAAGTGCTTATATGACAGCCAGACGCCTTTCAATATTTACAGATACTATATGAATACAGTGTGTGCATGATGTGTTACACAAGAAGCATTCAATCTTGCAATCTCAAAAGTGTGTTTTCCCACAGTCATATGCATAAACTCTTAATTTTGAGTCAAAATTGGCTTTGGTGAGTAAATAAACTCGAGTTACTCACCAGTTGGCCGGTAACTTTATAGACATACAAACCATCTACTAAAGGAAACATCTGTCAGGCTTTCTGACAACTTTGACCTCTGGGGAAAATTTGTCATCAGAAGTTTATCTAAGGAGGGCTTTTTATTTCCAGATCCTCATCTGGTGAAGTCTTTTAAAAAAATAAAAAATGATTGTTGTAGAAACAATCGTCGCTCAGATACTGCTTGCATATTTCACAAATAATTACAAAGAACTGCAACTCAACATGTTGAATTAAATGAAATTGACTTTTACTTGTAAAACATACTCCAATAATCAGTTTTATTCACAACTGCGAAAAATATTTGTTTACGGCTTAAACATCTAAAATTAAAATATGAGAAAAAAATCTAAAATCTCATATATGAGGATGCAAGTGACACAATGACCTGTGCACCGTCACTTAACATGCAATAAAACGCAAAACAATCCCATGTTTATGATTATTAAAATTTGGACCCTTAAATTTGAATCTCAACAATAACTTGTGATGTGCAAAAATTTACTTAATTAAATAATTATAATAATTTGAAAAATGACAGATAAAAATAATTGTATGGAACCAGTGGAAATATTAACTTCTTTTCAAACTGGGCCAGCAAAAAAAAAAAAAAAGCAACCGCCCATCTTTCCACTTTCTTCAACTTTCTTCTTTGTCACAGTCCGTCTCTTCCCGTCTTGGTCAGATCTATTAACATTGCACCATTCAGGGCTGAGGCACGGTGGCCCAGCGCCGAGCCGAGTGCCACAAGATGTTCCACTCTGGCAAACAGATGGCCTGCTCGTGTCTGGCTCCTACCGCTCAATTAACCGCTGACGACCGACTGAGACGGCAGCAGCATCATCCTAACCAACACGGCCCAGTCTGGCTCTCAAACACACACACACACAGAAGGAGACTGACGACAAAACCTTGCTTGTGGACGACAAAACCAAATTTTTTTTGGCTTAATATATATTATACAAAAAAAGTTCACTAAGAAAAACAAAATTAAGTTCTGTATGGTATAAACTGCATTTTCCAAATCAGTAAAAAGAATGTATTTATAAATTATGACTTGAGTATATATTTAAATAATATGTATACAGTAATTATTACACACACACACAAAACATTAGAAAATTTGCAACATTTATTTTAATATAATTGGCAAACCAACTAATAAGTCAACAGCCTCTCCTGCTGGATTCATGTGCGTCTCATGTGCGGTCAATGCTTGAATAACTTTATTTCCCCCAGTAACTGACAGTAATAAAAAGCTTTTTATGGACCATCTATAGGCCATTATGGCTTGTTAATAAGGGCAAGAATGGAGGAGTGTGTCACAGGGAGACTGCGTGATTATGGGATGGAGGGTGAAAGGGATGTGAGTAATTATATTAAGGTTGGAGCATGACTGCTCATCACGGTCCCTAATTTGAGGACACCTTCACAGCCTGAACTTTTTGATTGCAAATATACACTTTTTTTTAGTCACTTCTGAGGATGCACACAGAGTCCAATGAATCTAGTGTTCACATTCCCTGTAGTTACGAGGAAAGAAAATCCAAATATTGGTCTTTAAATCACCAACAGCTCACTGAACCTAATCCCTGTATCTAAACGGCAGCTGACACAAAAAAAAAAACTTGAGCCTTACAACAGCATCACTTATTGATTTTTCTTCAGGCCATTTTTATTGATTGTGAGCTTTTTTTGGAGTAAGCTTGAAAATCTGAGACTTGAAGGCATATATAATATATATATATATATATATATATATATATATATGCGCAATATACTATAATTATCTATCTATATAAATATGTATATGTATATAAATATAATTTCACACTACATTTGGGACCATACTGATTCAAACACATCAAAATGTCTTGAATGTATATACAGTATACATATACACAATTTTTGTTATGTTTTCGATGATCCCAAATGTGTGAAATCAGATTAAAACCAGATTTTTTTGTTGACTGGATTTCAAGCAGTTTTTTGACAAATTTGTAATGCCATAAAAATGTACATGTGCTTACATTACAAAAGCAACTGATGCAGGTAAACATTTACTGCCGAAACTGTCTGAACAAACGGATAGGAATTCAATACTTGCAATCCTAAAGATTGCAAAAAAAAAAAAACCTCATCTGAATCTAAACATAGAGAGAACTGAAGTCTCTAATATATCTATATAAGAGACATTTTGTAGTCAATCATATAGCATGGATGTGGTCTACTGAAAAATCCCGTTCCCCACCGTTCGAATCCCCTGAAAACAGGCCCACTCCCCCACAGATGTCACATCCCAGAAGGCATGGGAAAAGCAGCACATTCAGGTGGCTTTTGTGGCTCCCTTTTAGCTGAACACAGAAGTTTGAACAAAGGCTGGGGAGTCTTTACAAAGAGCCAAACGCAGACAGAGTCATTCAGAAGCTGAATGGATAACAGAAGGTGCTCACTCAGAGCAGGTATGAAGCGACAATGGAGACGAAAAGAGAGATGGGGGGGGGGGCAAGTGAGGGTGTCAACAGCAAATGGTAAAAAAAACTATATATAGTATATATATATATATATAAATATATAAATATAGTATATATATATATATATATATATATTTCCCCCATATATATATATATATATATATATATATTAATATATATATGGGGGGAAATATATAAATATATATATAAATATAAAATATATATATATATATATATATATATATATATATATATATATATATATATATATATATATATATATACACTACCGGTCAAATGTTTAAGATCGGTAAGATTTTTTATGTTTTTAAAAGAAGTCTCTTCTGCTCACCAAGACTGCAATTTTTTGATAAAAAATACACAAAAAACACAGTAATATTGTGAAATATTATGACAATTTAAAATGACTTTTTTATGTTAATATATATTAAAATGTAATTTATTCCTCTGAAAAAAGCTGAATTTTCAGCATCATTACTCCAGTCTTCAGTGTCACATGATCCTTCACAAATTCTTTGACTGAATAGTAAGTTCAAAAGAACAGCTTTTATCTGAAATGGAAAGCTTTTTTTACATTAAACACTACCCTTTAAAAAGTTTGGGGTCAGTAAGAATTTGTATTTTATTTTTGGGGAAAATAAATAAGAAATCAATACTTCTATTCATCAAGGATGAGTTACATTGATCAAAAGTTACAGTAAAGACATTTATAATGTTAGAAAAGATTGTAATTAAATAAATGCTGTTCTTTTGAACTTTCTATTCATCAAAGAATCCTGAAATAAAAATGTAAAAAACTGTTTTCAACATGGATAATAATCATACATGTTTTTGGAGCGATTTGTGAAGGATCATGTGACATTGAAGACTGGAGTAATGATGCTGAAAATTCAGCTTTTTTTCAGAGGAATAAATTACATTTTAATATATATTAACATTAAAAAGTCATTTTAAATTGTCATAATATTTCACAATATTACTGTGTTTATTGTGTAATTTTTATCAAAAAATTGCAGCCTTGGTGAGCAGAAGAGACTTCTTTTAAAAACATAAAAAATCTTACCGATCTTACACTTTTGGTAGTGTATATATATATATATATATATATATATATATATATATATATATATATATATATATATATAGATAGATAGATATAGATAGATATATATATAGTTCATTTGCACCATTGGCTGTGTACCTCCACCCAACTTGTAGTCCGTTATGGACTATTTACCCACATATGTTCCTAACGCCTGTTCCAATTTCATCACACGCACACAGGCATAAACATACTAACTCAGTCCCAGCAGGAATCTTTTATTCAAGGCAGTAAATGGAGGAGACGGGATGCAAGTGGATGGTTTTCCTATTTGGGTTGTATTGATTGGAAGTGTTTATCCCTGTCTTAACCGTGAGCCCTCACTCAGCCGGAGGGCTACATCCCTCCCCTTCAGTCATACAGTATAAACCCTCCTCTATTATACTTTCACCAACACATCACACACTCACTCACGAGCAGGCACAAATGGAATCAACAGACTTTATGCTAATTTTGCAAATGCATTTCAAGCATTCTCATTTTAAAACAGACAGAACCCAATCTATTCTTCTGAATCAGTTTTGTTTTTTAAGTTAATCAAAGGCGTAAAGCACAACCAGTGTGGTTTAATCAATTCCTGAACGAATGATAATTATATGCCAGTTCATTTTAGTGAATCAAAACCACTCAACACAACCATGTAGTCCAACTTCTGAACAAATGACTCATATGAGCTGATTCTTTTTAGTGAATCAAAACTATTCATCATTGCCAGCGAAGTCCAAGCAATTCCTGAATAAATGATTCTTGTATGTCTGGCTCGTTTTCAGTGAATCATAACATACAGCGCTACCCAATGGAATCCCAGATGAATGATTCTTACCAATAAATCAATCAATCTATCAATCTATCAATCTATCAATCTATCAATCTATCAATCATATCAATCTATCAATCTATCTATCTATCTATCTATCTATCTATCTATCTATCTATCTATCTATCTATCTATCTATCTATCTATCTATCTATCTATCTATCTATCTATATCTATCTATCAATCTAAATATGTATAGGTATATATGATATCACACTACATTTGGGACCATACTGAATCGAACACATCAAAAATGTTTTGTATGTATATATACATACAGTATACATATACACTCAATAAATGACTCATATGAGCCAATTCTTTTTAGTGAATCAAAACTATTCATCACTACCAGCGAAGTCCAAGCAATTCCTGAATAAATGATTCTTGTATGTCTGCTCTGCTTTAGTGAATCATAACATACAGCGCTACCCAATGGAATCCCAGATGAATGATTCTTACCAATAAGTTATTTTCATTACCAATTCAAAACCACACAGCACTACCAATATATTCCAAACAGTTCCTGGATGAATTATTCTTAAGTAATTTTAGCGAATAAAACTAGAGTAGTCCAACTGTTTGCTAAATGAATGGTTCTTGAGCCAGTTCAAATGAATCCAAAACATCCAACACAACCATAGTAGTCCAGCATCCAAATTAATTACATGTATTCACTGGTTATTTTCAATTAATCAAAAACATACAGTACAACCAGTGCAACCCAATCGATTCCCAAACAAATGATTCCTAAAGATTCCAAATCATGTTTTAGGACTCATACACATACAGCTTAAATTTGTACATTTACGCTGTAAATTATATCATCACTTGCCAATTCTTCCCAAATATCCTAAACATATGTTAGGAGCCATAAAGTAACCAGAATTGCTAATAAAAACACATCACATAATATGTGTGATTGTTCAAATAAAAACACACAGATTTGTTCTCTCTCTCAGCTCACCAGGCAGGAAAAAGAGTCGTTCATGCGATGTGCGAGAGTGTGTTTCTGCAGGACGAAGAACAGGCTGGTGTGGTCGAAGTTGCAGGGCATGGCAGAGATGAGCTCCTCCACTCCCTGTCTCTGAGTCTTCTCCAGACCTGTGCCAGAAACACACACAGTCAGAAGTCTGGCACGCGCTGGCGTTTTGTGCTGGGAATCTTATCTCCACCATAAGAGATGGCCAGTTAATGCCCGTTCGCGCTGTTGATACATGAAGACATTCATTAGAGCAAAAAGGGGGATAAAAATGTATATTTGAAAGAATTTTATACGCACTACTATTCACTGTGACGGTTCACACCTTGAAACATTGCGTAAAAGGCCACAATCTGTGTTTGGTTACACAGTCTCCGATCTTCGTACACATCCCGAGTGTTTGCATTTCACCTCTTTTGGCCAAAGCTATGCTGTGAAACTCAGTTTTCCACATTTCAGCAGCAAAAACTGGCAGGCACTAGGGAAGCTGCTGTAAAATATTAGCACTTTGTCCACATGCCCACATAAATATCGGCCCCAAAGTGCTCTAATTTATACAATCGAACACCCCTTGCATTCAAACCGGCTTTTAAAATAAAGGGCAGATGTTTGCTAAGCTACGATGGGCTGAATGTCCTGATCTTCAGCGCATTAAACGTAGTGTGGAAACAGCATTTAAACAATAACGTGTGACTCCCGAGCACTAAAGCGATGTTTTCGGTGGCTGGTGAAGACAGGTGAGTTGTATGAAAGTGATGTCACTCGTTCAGCCCGCGCTGATTGAGTCTCGACCTTGAGTAGACGGAGCGCACCTTTGTGAGAGCGCTGTAATTAGGAGGAACGCAGGCGCGCGTTCGCTGACGGCAAGTCCCGTTTTGCATTCAGACTTCCTGACACGAGGAAATTGAATGCGGGAGAAGGAGAAGAAGAAAAAAAAGCCGACACGTCGGGCATGATGCAAAGAGGCCGAGGGGTCAGGGCAAGTCAGAAGAAAGAGGGAGAGGAAAGAAAGGCGCGAAGGCAGAAAAAGCAGGAGAAAGCACTAAAAGTGTGCCCAAGTTCATTTCCAGTCCTTTCACAAGCATCCTCAAAATGGGCTAATGGGAGGTCTGTGAAAAGCCTAACACTCGCTGGCGGCGTGTTGAGAGCCCACATGTGCAGAGCGAGGGCCTTCGCTTCTCAAGGACCACAAAAGACCAAGGCTTTTGAGACGCATCTCCTGACGCCTCCATGGCCAGCGGCACCTTCTTGAGACGAGCATTAGCGATTGCTTTTATTAACGCTGCCATTTCTGGCATGCCAACGACTTCATATTGATGGGGAAAAAGCCCCGTACGTGCCTGGAAGCAGTGTGGGCATTTGTTGGTTCCCCCCAAAAACATCACTTGTTGGGTGAGCCGAAGTGCGATCTCCGATCGACAAGAGTCGGCCCCATTGTCCGTCCCTTTTAATTCGATGTAGGTCATTTTACATTCATAACATCGAGGGAAGGGAGACAAAAGGAGATAAAGAGGAGCGAGACGTGGTATTGATCCACGTTGCGAAGTCTGACGGATCGAGGTTTGACAGGAGCGCCACATTGATCCGTGTCAACTTTAAGTTAGCGCTTTTGTCCACGGACAAGTGGACGGAGTCAGAGCGGAGGGGGTGCGTCGTGTTTAATCCCAGCTGAAGGGGCCGGGAACGTGCCTCGTGTGCTTCCCGGTCCAGGAGTCACGTCAGCAGTCACATCCATCTGACATCTCCCGACAAGGAGGACGGGAGCTTTATGACAGGTATCAACTGCGATATCGCAGGTATGGCCTGTCGGGTCGCTTCAAGTGAAACCAGCCGGAAGCAGGACAGGACATCGGTGTTCACACGCTTGGATATGAAACCCGAGCCTTTGACGTAAAACACAGATCTGTCTATGAGAGGACGCCGGTCACTGTTGAGTATAAGGCAGTGAGACAGCTCAATGCTGAGATCTGTGCGAATCAATCAATGATAGGAAGTCCAATGTCAGGGCGAGTTAATAACTTCACGGACTCGATGAAGCGAAACACGCCGGATATGTTAACAGGCATCAAATGGGTCTGGATTTTTGAGGTTTAGGTGAATTCGTTGGATGGCATTTTGAAACTCGTTTTCAACACACGATAAAATTCAAGTATTTCTGAAAGAATGCATGACCTTTTCATTTGCCGAATACCAAAGTTATCAGTGGCTTCAATGGTATTCGCACGGTAAGAACAGACAATCGTGTCCGTGATCTGAAAGGCACTGAGGAACTTCTCCATGCTTTGTCATACGATTCGCCGTTATTCAGAGCTGCCTTTTGCATCTAATTTTGGAGATATTAAAAGATGCATCGAAAAATTACTGTGTAAGAGACCTTGAAAAATGTTTTATGAAACTGCACTTGTTCGAGAAGTCGAGTGCTGATGGAAGACACTTTATTCATAACTCAGAAGCCATTTTTTAAGTTTATAATTACCATCAGTGATCATAAAAAAATATGCATTACAGTTATTTCATACATATGACTAGATGAGATTCTATCTAGTTTTAAGGGATGTTCCTTAGCACTTAGATAAGGTTCTGCAGCAAATGAATGCCCTGTAGTTCTGAGAGCGGTTCTTCAGGAGATATAATGATATAAACCTCATTCAACTCACTCCCTGTTTGTTGAAAGTGAGCAAACTGTAGCATTTCAGTCGTGTAAAGGTTCCTCCTTTCACTCAGCAGCAGTGTTTGGGTTATTCAGAGCCCCCGCTGACATTTGTTTAGACTGTGTCTGTGCAGCGGCCCAATGGATCGATGGCTGGTCACCACAACCTCCGATTTCAAGAGGGGACAGCTGAAGGTGGCAGAAAAAAAGCCCGCTTTCTCTTCATTTTTACACATTCGTTTAGAAACCTCAGGAGGATTTAAATTTGAGCATTAAAAAACAAAACGTTGAAATCTTAGTTATTGAGATTATTTTAGCATCTGAGAGATGAATAAAAGATAACGTACTGAGTAAGGACACAGGGGCATCTTTTTGGGCGTTTCCTCTGCAGTTCTGCTGGTTCTGGGCGGGTGCTAGTGGTTTATAGGATTGGCCTGTGGCGCGGTACATGGCCTGGACCCAAAGAGCGCGGTCCTGATCATCATTGCTGGCGAATACCACCTGATCACCCTCTCGGACAGCACTGAAGAACGCTCTACCCCCTGAAGACCTGCAGAGATGTTGTTGTTGTTGCAAATTGATCCGTATCAGTCAGTTCAAGATCACTCAATTTATGCATCTACTACACACATAATGTCTGTAAAAAAATCACACATAATGTCTGTAAAAAATATATATATATATATGTAACAAATAAATGAATGTGTTTTACATTTTATACAGTATACCATGAAAAACATTGCAATTATTAGGCCAGAATTGTCTCCCATAAGAATGCTGTAGAGATTTTTTTATAATTAAAAAATGATAAATCTAAAATATTATTATTTTAATATTATAAAATATGCAAACATATCTCAAACATTTATAAATGTATGGATTAAATACCATGAGATTATAAATATGTATTAAAAATATGTATTTAAAATCTACAACACATTACACTGTAAATATTTATAATATATCATTTCTTTTTACATATACATGATAAAATCAGTTTTACGATACTACCTTTATAAATATGTATTATGTATTACGATACTCCCGTTATAAATATGAGATTATAAATATGTATTATAAATATGTGTTTATAATCTACAACACATTACACTGTAAACAATTATAACATATATTTTATTTTTACATATAAAAGAATAAAAACTGTTTTACGATACTCCCTTTTTAAATATGTATTATGTATTACGATACTCCCTTTATAAATATGAGATTATAAATATGTATTATAAATATGTGTTTATAATCTACAACACATTACACTGTAAAAATGTATAATATATCTTTTATTTTTACATATAAATTATAAAATGATAAAATCAGTTTTACGATACTACATTTATAAATGTGTATTATGTATTACAATACTCCCTTTATAAATATGAGATTATAAATATGTATTATAAATATGTGTTTATAATCTACAACACATTACACTAAAAATGTATAATATATTCGTTTATTTTTACATATAAATTATAAAATGATAAAATCAGCTTTACAATACTCCTGTAAGGCATGTCGACCTAATTTGCACATTATTATTTTTATTTACAGGATATTCTGAATATAAAAATGTTGTTTCCCCCTTATTTCATTCTCTGTAATTAAACAGATTCTGGTTTTCTTCAATACTTCATCCCCATGTCATTTATTTCCTCCAAATGTAAATTTAAAATTTAAAACAGGGCTCACAGTTTGTATTACAAATGTATTGTAATTATGATCATTCATCCAATTTTGAAATAAGTAATTGCGCACAGAATCATTTGACAGTTTCTAAATAACTGGTTAGTGTTGAAGCGTGTGCGTGCGTGTGTGTGTTTACCTGGCTGCGGATCGGAGTAATACTACCGTATACCCGTCCAATTGCATCAGCTCATGTGGCTCAGACTTCTTCTCCCGGAAACTGCACATGGCAAATGTGTACTGACTCACCTGAACAACAGAAGACAAAGAGAGAGGAGATTTTAAGAAAAAAAAAGAAAAAAAAAAAAGATTTGTACTCTAATCAAATGTACTAAATTTGAAAGAAATTATTATGCCAACAGAAAGCCATATTTCTCGCTCTTTGTGTGTGTGTGTGTGTGTGTGTGTGTGTGTATACATCAAATTAAACAAGACAACCTGATGATTCAAATGATACCAGTTCCGCTGTTTCTTGTAAAATATTATAAACAGAAATGTCTGCCATCACCTCTGGAAGATGGTGGTTATGTATGATAGTGATTTGGCTTATTTTTGTATTAAACCAATGGCGTTACAAAACTAAAATAAATACTACAAAATGAGTTTTCTTATGGAAAAACGAATTATCCATACGTAAACATGAAAACGCTTAAATAAGTGCTTTTCCCCTGCAACAAATGAATTCGATTTAAATATAAAGATGTAATTAGGATGTCAACCCACTTGAACAAGCACAAAATATCTCCTCTTCCATCGCTTCCAACACTCGCTGGCCTAAAGCGTAAAGATACCTACGAGAAAAACACATTATTATCGAATTGACATCACGTTAAAAAGACCATAACCATCAAGCCAAGGTATAAAACCCATATAAGAATCCTATGGAGTTTGGTTGCTGCCATTCATTAATTCACAAAAGCCTGAATTCTATCATGTTCACTGAATGACGGAGAAATCGTAGGCTATTGATTAACACACATTCTTGAAAAGATAACAAAAAAGAAGGATGTGTACAGAAACATGGGTGAGGTGAAATCAATTCTTCATAAATGGACACATGAGGGAAAAAACAAATCTCCAGTCAAGGTTGAGAGAGCAATGAGTGCATGGAAGCGGGCCAATCCGGGTTAACATGTGGCAGAGGTAATCATCCACTTGTGAAAGTGATTTTCAGCTCACTCTCCGACACCTTTCTGATACACATGATCCCATTTAGAAGGGCAACAATGGCCGGCAAACGGTGGGCAGGACAGACCTTCGGGTGACGTCAGGCACTTTCCAGCCGACTTTGCATCAGATAAATAATAATAATAATATAAAAAAAACACATTTGTTTGATTATAATGAAAAAGTTCATGTTATCTATCAGTAGAGTGGATAAGAGCCAGCGGGTGAAAGAGCTGCAATAATAGAGTTTTCAATTGCGCATAACGCAATAATTGCGCATAATATTGTTAAGGCTACAGGTTTTCCTCACTTTTTTTAAGTCAACTGATCACTTTTTACAGAGTGGCTAAATGAAACCACTATGTTGAATCAGACTCAGACAGATATTATGTATAATTTCTTCAAACCTACGAAAACTGATTGAAATCACCCCGGCCTGTTTTCATGGTCTACTGAACATAGTCAATAGGTTTGTCACTTATAAATTGCACAATGCACGTTAAGTGATAATACAACTGTTAAGCTCACAATTTATGTCAATATGACTGTAAAAAGCTAGATTAAACATTACTATAAAGAAAGCTTCCTTAGATGTTATTACAACGGTAGCAGTGCCCCCATGTGGTTGAATGGCAATATTGCATAAAATAATTTGGGCCTTATTTGTGAAACACAAGCAGTAATGTAAAAATAACCCGTCATTCAATTTAATGCCATAATTTACATTTAAAAAAAGATATGCAAATAATATGCATAAAAATGAAAAACATTTTACAAGCAGAAATCAAATCAAATACAACTATTAGATGAAAAACTACATTTTTAAAATGTAAATGTTGCATTTGGCAAGTAAACTAAAACTGTAATAAAAAGAAATGTCCAAAACTATTATTACTATTAAATGTCCAAAAATAATAATAGAAATGTCTCCTGACCTGATCGTGCTGCCATCTGTGTCCTTGTTGAGTAACTGTTTTTCAACTTTTATATTTTGCCAAAATGTTGATAAATTGATGAATTTGTACACTGTATTTACCTTAAAGGATTTTGCGATTTATATTGTTTTTATATTTTCCTTATAAAGTCTTAACTGCTATTTCTTTTTAAGGTAGACAATATTAACATCTGTCCAGGGACAATGGACGAAAAATAGTCTTTTGGCTAATTCTAGTACATTTGCAGTAATGCTAATTAATGCACACGGTCCCTGTCAAATAAATAAATAAAATAAAATAAATAAATAAAACTGAAAAATTTAAAATACAAAAGTTTTATTTTAAAATCTAAATCAACATTCTAATAGACTGTAAATAAAACGATAAACGTTCTGTCTTAGCAATAGCGGGTATGTCAAGCAATAACACAAATCAATGAGTCACAAATGCAATGAGCGGTTGTAACGAAAGAAAAGGTTAAAGAAGATTTTATGAGAGAAAAATGTGATTGTGTAAAAAGGGCTTTAATGTGAGCCCTGGCCCTCAAACGAATGAGGGCAAAGATGGTTTTAAAGGGGTACAAAGAGAAGTACAAAAAAAAAAGGAGCATGGGGAGAAAGAAAGCGGGAGCGAGCGTAAGTGAGACAGAGACAGACTGATCAGACTTAGAGCTGGCAGCTCTCTCTCCTCAGGGCCACGCTGGGTCACTCCACAAAACTGAATGCCTCCCAATTCTTCAGTCGCTCTGCTGATAAACAGATGGCTTCTTTTAATGGGGTGTACTCAACCTGAAAATCCCGCTCCCTCTCTTCCCATGCTCTGGGACAGTCATCAGGTGTTTGTTTTGGTGGACGTGAGTGGGTATATGAGCAATTGGACAAAACCTAAGACTGAAATGGTATGATTTTGGTCTTGTGAATCTCAAGGGACCTGTTGAACAAATCAGATATTTGTCTACCTGGAAAACTAGACTATTATGTGCAATTCACTTAATTTAAAATTTGCTGTTTTGGTAGGAAAAAAAATACAAAACACTTATTAACACTTAAATTATTAATTTAATATTTGAATTAATAGTCAATATTTTATATTAATTTTTTGTTTACTTATGTTTGCCATTTTAATGTTTTTAATGTAGCTATTTATTTGAATGTTCATTATTTATAAGTTTTAATTTAAAATATTTAGTTTTCCTCCATTGTAATCCAGCTGCTTTTATAAATACCAAATCTGAATTTTTAACTAGAATTTTCTTTAAATTTTGGGTTTACTTATTATTTATTATTTTCAAATGTTATTTAATGATGCTATTTGAATGTGCATTATTTCATTTATAATCAGTTTTTCCTCCCTTGTAACTCTAAATACCAACTCTAAATTCTTGACCAGCTAATTATAAAGAAATTCATTATATAATTTGTTTAATTTAAAAATTGCATGTTTAATGAGTATCGTAAGGGCAAAAAATTCTCTCGTGTGGCATATTCCAAGTTTTCCGAAGCCACATTTGCGAGGCACAGGCTGAAATTCAAGTCATTATTCATAATATTACACTAAATAAGAAGAGGGTAAAGTAAGCTAAATATTGTATAAAATGTAACAATCATTTAAATTTGAATATCAACATGTCTGTGTGAGAATGTAAATGGTCCTCGTCCTCTGCAATGTCTTGTGTGATCTGCTAAAGAGGTAATTCCAGGTTGAAGAGGCGTCTGCCCAATTAGGACAGGGCTCTCAGGGAGCCGCTCTATAGAGGAATCACGCAGGGCCTCTGTGTAATTAGCAGGCTGATGGCACTGATATGACCCCTGAACCCCGTCCCGCTCAGGGAAGGACCCCAGCAGCTGGTCCCGCACATCTTCTCTGCTGCTATAGTCACTTTTGAAAAATATGAGTGAAAACTAACAGCCAGAAGGATCCGTTTTTTTTTTGTCATAAAATTAACTAACATTTACAATTCATTCGATTAAAAACATTGATGTTTAGGTAGGAAAAAAAGAGTGGAAAAGTAATTTACAAATAAATAATTCATCTTTTTTGTTTACTTTTGTTTAATGTTGCCAATTTCCTAATGTTTTTCTAAATGTTGCCAATTATTTAAATGTTCATTATTTAATTCGTTATATTTTTTCTTCTTTGTATTTTCAATGCTTTTAAAAATATCAAATCTGACAAATTTCAATTTTGTCCAAAAAAAAAACATTTTTTTAATTATCAAATCTATCAAATTCTTGACCAGCAAAGCTTTTTCACTTATGTTTAATGTTGCCACATTTTTTATTTTATTTAGCTATTTATTTTTATTATCAAATTTTTATGTCATATCGATGTCATGGATCTTTACGGGATGTGTGTGAACGCATGTACAGATTCCAGAAAATCACTGGCAGTGTGAATGAACCAAAATCAAACCATCCCAGGACAAATATGTATTTTCCAGAATCTCAGTGTAAAAAGGGGGTAGATAAGAGCTAGTTTGGGGTATTTTATGAATAATCTTTGGGGTGGTAAGTCTGCAAGACAAGATACCATTTCCTGAGAGACTCCTGGAAGTCCAAGTAAACTTAATGTGCGACATAAGGGGATTCACAAGAACAATAAATGAAATATACAATCACCAGACACAAGATGGCACTATAATCATACTTTTCCCAATGCACTTCATTCATGTAAACTTGCTTTGAGCTGAATGGGCTTTGGGTTTTTTTCTTACTAAGAAAAAAAAAACATTCAAACAAATGCTAGACAAATTATACAGTTACCTAACGACTTATTAATTCTATATTTATATAATAATACAGATTATTCCCCACATGTGAGAAAAGACCCTTATATTATGAAATAAACGTAATTTCTTTATAGTTCTAATGTGTGCTGTGCATTCACTGTAAAAAATATTGTTAGTTTAACTTAAAAAAGTAAGTCACCTGATAGCCTTAAATTTTTAAGTTGATTGAACTGGAAAAAGTGAGTTAATACAATGAAGGAGATTAATTTAATCATCAGAAACTCAAAATAATAAGTTATCTCAACTAAATAAATTATTTAAGTTGATTTGACAAAAGAAAAAATGTTGTGAGAACAAATCTTGAAAATATTTGTTTACACTGTTGTTTTCTTATATAATATAAACAAGCAAGAACTTGTAAGCAAGAATATGAGCATCATTACTGACGTACCCGCTATGCTTCATGTTGGGGGGCTTGTCCATGCGGACCGCCAGTTTGATTTTCAGATCCACATCTTGGCTGTTCTTAGGCACTACCATCTTGTGAAACTCTGCTGTTTTGGGCCCGTTTGTGGTGGGTGAAGGACCACCTAGACAGAACAACACCGTAAAAGAGAGAAAAAAAAGAGAAATGATTAGGACTGACGCACACCTGGATGGGCAGCTGGAGAAATAGGTGTGAAGAGGATGACGGCAGACGAGAGAAAAAAAGGGTTACTATCGGAGAGAGACGGCGGATGGAGGAGGTGCAGTCTGTTTGGTGCGAGTCTCTAATGGGGAGTCTCCATCTGTTACTGTGGGAGCGTGAGCCCTAATGACTGGAGATTTCCCCTCGCACACATACGGACACATGTGCACACACATCACGGTTCACACACACTGTGTGCAGAACATCTGTTCTCGTAACATCAGCTAATTATTGAGCACAGAAGTTTGCTGTAAAGCTCAGTGGTGGACGGACAGACAGACACACACTTGTCTTACCCTGCCCAGCTCTTTGTCCTCCAGCGCCAGGACTCCAGTGCTTTCGGTGAAGAGTTTGACTTTGACCGCGGGCAGGGGGTGTGTGGTGGTGAAATCTCCTTGTGTGCCCCACCTGTAGCAGAAGAAAACAAATCAGCCGTCACAATAGGAGACTTCATTTTGCATTCACCACTTCTCCAGACCCACAATGGTGTGCCTGCTGAATATTTCCTGTCTTTATTTGATTCAAGTTGTATGTGGAATGGTAAAGTATCTGTTTGTTTTTGTTATGCATTTTCCCCCAGTGTTTATACTGTTTATTCAATGTTAAACAAGTGTGACATTCATAATAAGATTCGAATTAAAGTTTCAATATATCTCTATCCTTGTTTTCGCATGTCCGGTTGCAGTCTCTTCAGGGCTCGACATTAAGGCTTGTCCGCTTGTCTGGGAAAAGTGGATTTTTTGTAAGACAAGTAGAAGAGAAAATTAGTTGTCCGACTGGACTAATTCAATTTCAAACAAAATAAAATGCCATGTTACTTCACGTTATGTGCCACTCGTTACGTCTATTTTACAGATTTAATTTTACAACACATTTTCGCGCTGCCTGTGAATGTCCTGAATGTGACTCACAGAAAGACAGCGCCAGTAATGCGCGTGCACGACACGCGCCACAAGTTCTCTTTCGCGCTTGAACGAACATCAACACACACAATTAAGCCAAAATGTAATATGTCAGAATATCTTCATAACATAAGAGCAGCCTTATGATGGACATAGAGTTGTGAAAGAATGAGGCGCGTGTGAGATCCACGTCTCTGTCCACAGCAGCTGCTCTTAAAGGGCCAGCTACCAATAAAGCGTTCTGTCAGTAAAGTTAATGAAAGAACAAAGGGAGCAGAGAAAATTACTCACTGCTCTTGACTAAAGAACTTGTGTAGCTTTAATAAGGAGTGATCTATGTATAATTTATCATGTATGCAGCGCAGACTGTTTGATAACTTTATTCAATTTCTGTATATGTCCTACCTGTTAGACAGTTACGTTTTATCCAGACAGGCTTATTGATCATTATAGGTGTTATCAATCATTTAGTTGTTATTGCTCATTTCAGAATTATCACTAATCTGTGTGTGCATTTGGTTTAGAACCAAACAAGTTGACTCATGAAACCATTTGTTTATTATATCACAATCGCATCACAACCGCAATATTGACCTCAATAATCGCAATATGACATTTTCCCCAAATCGTGCAGCCCTAGATAAAATTATAAATCTTTACCCGGACAAGTGACTTTTGTGCATGGGCAAGTGAAACATAAATTTACTTGTCCAGAGGACAAGTGCCTCAAAAAGTTAATGTCAAGACCCTGTTCTTTTTTTCTGTAGCCACTCCGAAGTCCGAACGAAATCTTTTGCATTTTACAGCGGGTGAATCTGTTGTCACCTGTGATTGTTGTTTGAATCTTTCTGGATCTGCCATCAAATTGATATGTTTAATTATATCAAGTGCTGTGAGAAAAGGCTATACAGCCTACTAGCTGAGACTCCTTTATATGCACTGACGCAAAAACATACTAGAATGTACCACTGGAATTAAAAACAATATTACAAGCTTACCATTGTTAATCGAGCTAAGGCAAGTCAGATTTTAAAAATTTAAAACTCAAAAATTAATTTTGGATCATTTTTAACTGACTCAAAGACAAGACTTTTGACTCAAAATACACGACTTCACTAGCCTGGCTAACGCCAGACCACGTATCATTGAGAATGAAACGTGGTCTGGAAACCACATGTTCATTTTCTCGTATTTGAGGCGTGGTTTACGAATGCCCAGAGCCGTATTATTGGGTGCTACGAATGTCTATCAAATGCGCCTGTATGTCTATCAAATGCGCCTGTGCTCCCTCCCCGTTCTCTGATTGGTTCCCTATTTCAGAGGAAAATTTGCTTCATGGTATCCAGACTGCCTAGCAGCGTGAATAAAATCACGCTACGGCAAGGCAGAATGGGGAAACCCAGGCCACGAGTTCACAAAAATCTATTTAAATACATTTTAAAATGAACTTTAAAACAAGTATTGACTTTAAAAACAAAGTTTAAAACATAACTTGACTACAAAGCCAAAACATACAAACAATTGACTTGACCCTTAAAGCGAGACTAAAAAACGAAATTTTTAATTCTAACAACACTAGACACCAAAACTAGACTTAAAAACATATCAAAAGGCTTAAAAACAAATTATGACTCAAAAATGATGAGACTTCAAAGACAACTTAAAAAAACAAAACTGATTCCAAAAAAAAACAAGACTTGACTTTAAGACTTTAAAACATGGATCTGACTCTAAAAACATGACTTGACTCCAAAGACAAAAAAAAAAATAAAAACAAAACAAAGACTTTAAAACACGGCTTGACTACCAAAAAAAATTTGAATCTAAAAGTAACACTGTCAGAGAAGTTGGTAGAACATGTCAAAGTCGTCTTCAAGTATGGCATGTTTGCATATAAGCTTGTGAGTGTGCGTCTATGTGAGTTTCTAAGATTAAGATCACCATAAAATACAGACATACTATATATCTATAGTTGAGTAAACACACAACAATATAATTCAAATGACTCTCTCTCTCAAGCGGGCCAACAGTAGCTTGTAGCAAACTGACCGTAGGAGTTGGCTCCCACATCTAATTCAGTTATTCTGCTTTCTAAAGCAATCAAGCCCACAGACAGCATTCTGAATGTCATATGGCAAGCCAAGCATGTTTTCTCTATATAAGAACTCAAACAAGGCCTGTAATGCAGATAAACTGTGCTGTATGTCCACTTGGTTGAGATATGAAGATATTGATGAAGAAACTATACACTTGAGCAGAACGCATGAATCTCTTAAATCAAATTAGGCATGAACTCCTGAATCATGATTCAGCACACTTGCACACTTTTCACAGCTAGTCTAGACTGTGTGTCTATAGCAAACATTGAGCCATAGAGCTGAATCACTGTCTGGTTAGACAGTCTTGGTATCTGAGCCTCTGTGTGAACCTCGGCTGGGTGTCTATGGGCCTTATGATGTTACCAAGAATGTGTGCAATATCTGGACAATCCTATCTATTAGCCTTCCCATCCATCTCAATGGGATTCAGCATTTGGCAATGACAATGACAGAGGAGATCCTTTTGTCTTCACTCTTGTTGACATTATCTAGAGCCCAAAACCGCCTTGGGGAGCTCATTCAGTGGAAGGATATTTTGGGAGGACTGTTTGTGTTACTGGTCTAAAATTACAGGCTGTATGAAGCCCCACAACAAGAAAAGAGGACCATTTAATAGGCAAACTGTTGCCAAGGCAACAAAACAACAGTTCTTTGCATCTCATAAAAAAGCAGTTTAATGATGCAATACATAATTCACATTAAAAGGACTTTCTTAATTTAGTCGCATTTGTGTGCAACACGCTCAAGTCGACAAAACTAGCCACTGAGAATAATCATCTTTAAAACTCAAGAGATCTGCAGTGGAGAGTTTAATCTTTCAGTTCTACAAGGAAAAACGATTAGAAAAGAAAAGCAGCATTCAAGGTATAAAAAAAAACACCTTGAAGAAAATTAATTATTACACTTCATTAATTAATTTGTAGGTTATGTGCAAAAAGCCAATAAAAGACCTATAATAAACATCTAATGCATTATGATATATTTAAGCTATAATAACTTTTCCCTGATATTTGAATACTATGATCCTAGGTGAATCCACCTCTCAAATTTAATCAAAAATATCATCATTTGTGTTCCGATGACGAACGAAGGTCTTACGGGGTTGGTACAGCATGGGGGTGAGTAATTAATGACTTAATTTTAATTTTTGTTTGAACCAACCCTTTAAAGTAACCGTATATACACAATAACTCCACAACTACTCAACAAAAAACAAATACGAAACCTAATAAACTAAAACCAATAAGAAGTATTGACTGACTCTGTATTGATTGGAAAAACAGTCCAAGCTCCTAAGTAAACATTGTCATTAAAATTCACATTCAATCCAATTTCTAAATATGGTGTGTCTCCTTCAGCTACTAGTTAGTACACTGGCTAGGGAGTCTGCAATCTCTAGGACTGTTCAATGCGATTTGTTGGTTTCCTAAAAATTCTCAAACTGCACATTGAAATGTTCTGTCTTAAGTGTCTTGGCAAATTGCGAGTGCAATTGTAGATGTATAAAAGAAAAAGGCCAACTTTTTTTTCTCTAGTTTTCTCTGCATTGAAGGAAAAAATCAGAGACTTGACTCGTGACTCGACCCAAAAGACTTCAGACTTGACTTGCGGCTTGAACCCAAAAGACTTGCAACATGCAACATTTTCATGCAACTATTGCTTTTTAAATCTAAATTAATTTTAATGTATTTCTATTTTCTTTTATTGGCGCATACGTTGGGGAAGCATATGATAAGCAACATGTCCCCCGCCCTTTGTCATACTGTGCATGAGCGTTTCCAGTCTTGTACCTAGTTTTATTATGAAGACTATTACAGATGGATTTGTATATTATTCCTATAATTATTATTAATAATTATTTTATTCAATATTATTTGTGGATTATTCCTAGCTTGATTTATATAACATTGTTTTTCTAAAAACATGGCGAAAATCTATATAAGGCTATCTGATTACAGGATAACAAAAGTAGATATCCATAAATATCTATTTTTCCCCCATCTATTATGTGAACACAATGAAAAAAATTATATTTTAAACCTGGCTTTATCTAATAAGCTACTCAGATTTTGTTTTTTTAAATATATGAAAATTCATACATATTTAATTAGACAATGCCTAATAATTTAAGACTTGAGACTTGACTTGGACTCTTGGTAAAAGACTTGAGACTTGACTTGAGCTTGCCCCTCAAAGACTTGAGACTTGACTTGGACTCAAGCTCAAATCTCTGGTGGTGCTTAATATCTGTGTGGGAATCTATTTCAGGATTCTTTGATGAACAGAAACTGTATCTTGTAGAGGCGTTGTGAACACCATACTCACTGTGGTCTGGAGGCTTCGGCTTGATCGGTCTGGAGCTTCTCTCCTCCCTCCACCTCCATGGTGCAGTACACAATTCGGTTTGGAGCAACGGATTTCAGCCCCTGCACCTCTATGATCACAATCTGAGCAAGTCACAAGACCACATGATCAGACTGAGCGACAATTCAACTTTATTTAGATTCAGACCACTCTTTGGCAACTAGCAGTTTATTTAAACCACTGATTGATCTATTCTGAAAAAAAAAGTGGTGGTCTGAATGGTTCCTATGGAACCATTCTAACGTTTTGTAGCTGTATAATGTGATGCATGTAAGTATTGCTACTGTAAATAAAAACCATCACAAACACCATGGTGATCTGTAAAGCAATGATTGATGAAATCTTTATCAATCTCTACCTCCAGACTAAATGACAGCACCACGTCGGATTTGGAGAGGGGCAAGTCATTCTCGTCGCGATGTCCAGGAAGCTGTTCATGGGTGTGAGTTTGGGCTTGATTTTGGGCTTGAAGTCTTTAGCCACAGGCTGGCTCTCCAGGTTAGCCATCAGCAGGTTAACGGATGACCTGAGCTCCTCCACGTACATCATCTCCATGTCTTTGGAAATAAACTTCGGGAACTTCCTCTCCTATTAGACGCAGAACAAAACAGAATGAACATTGTTACACGTACAGTTGAGTGCACAATATGCTAACTAACTGTTTATTTATTCATCCATTCACTTATGTCACAATATAACTGATTGGACCACAATAATCCAAAGAATAGCCTAACCTAGTGTTTCCCAACCCTGTTCCTGGAGGCACGTCAACACTACATATTTTGGATGTCTCCCTTACCTGGCCCATATATTTCTGGTCTTTCTGGTGTTCCAATTCACATATTCATCCTAAATAGGATTTGAAATTAGAATTAATGTATCCCAAATCAGAGTATGTTGAAATGAGTATTCTAAAGATACCCGGATGGTCTACTTTTTCCGGTTCGAATCCAAAGTGCAGATCCTTGCACATTCTGATGACTAATATTGTCCACAACCCATTGCGAGTTGAGATCGAGGATCTCGATTAGAACTACAAACACGGATAAAAAGTGTCAAAAACATACTAATTCTCCTCCAGGAGCAGGGTTGGAAAACACTGGTTATACTGTCAAATAGCATCTTTGAAATGTAATGCTTATCATTTATATAAAATCAGGATACATTAAAAATACATCAAAATACATAAAAAAATAGTCTAAATGTTTAAACAAAAATGTATTATTTATTCATTTTTATTGTTATTTTTAGGGATGCACCGATATGACAACTTTTGGCCCATACAATAACTCGATAATTCTTTATATTTGAAAGCCGATAATCGATATTTTGGCCGATAAAGCCAAATTTTTGGACAATTTTTGATTTTCCTCATTAAAAGCCAAAATACAAACACAATTATGATGTTCTTATTTTAATGTTGTGTAACCCATATGACAAACTTGCGCTGCACATTTTGCACTTTAACTGGATTTCCCTTTTTTAAAGTGATTTCAATCGTATTTCAAGCAATTTAAAAGCATCACGTTGAACAGTGCACATCTAAAGCGCCTCAGCTCAAGGAAATAATACATTATTTATCGGCTTTTAGATATCAGCTAAATGTTCTTGTTGGTCCGATAACAATAACATTAAAAATTATCATATATCGACCAGATATCGATAATGTGGCCGATATATCGTGCATCCCTAGTTATTTTATATTATATTATTTAATCTTGACTTACTCCACAATATGCTAAATAATAGCTTAACTATTCATATTTTTTGCAAATTCTTTTTTATTACATTTAATCGTATTCTTTTTTTATTAATTTACTTACTCTCCTTATTGCTCTGAATGATTAACTGACTGAGTCGCCCAAAATAGCATAACTAATAAAAAAAATTTAAAAATATTTTTTTTTTTTATCCATTTAATTTTTATTCCTATTTATGACATTCCAGTGTTTTCTAGTTAAGGAAACGCTGATGTGCACTCTGTAATAAACTAACGCCACCTCACAAGATGATATCTACAGTATATAAAATGCACACAAACAATTATGATTTTTTTTATAGCAATCCGTAGGTGTTTTCACTGTAAAGATAGAAGCAGGTAAAGGTTTCTTACTCTGGCTATTTTCTCAGCGAGCTGCAGTCGCCCGTCCAGCTCTCTGCGTATCTGTGCCGCCTGCTCGTCCACATTGTCCAGCTGCCCGGGAACAGAAGACAAAGATTTTACATGGTTTACTAAACCCATAACCTACAGGTAGATCTGGATAGATCAAAGCTGATCATGGTCAAAAGACAGAAAAGATGAGCTTAATAACAACCATGATTAGTCATGTAATCTCTTTTGAGCCTCATGAAGCTGCGGTGCTTCTTGGACAGGCCACACTAAGGAAATATGAGATCATAAAAACGTTTAATGTCTTTATCTGTTCACTGAGCGGCTCTGGCATCCCCTCAAATGAAACGTTTTTGGAGTGTAAAACACACACACACACACACAAAGTGGCACACAAATACACCCACACACCACTGCTGGCATGTTGCCGAGGCAGGGTTTCCTCTCCATGAGTGGGAAATCTCTCTGTATCATGCGTGCACACACACACACACACACCACCCCCACCATGGCACTGTTTCCACTTGATAAGCTCTTCTCCCTGCGGCGGAAGTAGGGTGGACTCCGCTCCCATTTCATGCTGCACTATTACTGCTCCCTACTAGTTTGCTCAAAGCTTTTTTTTAATTAGGTGGCACTTGCAAGGGCTCATACTTGGTGATTTGAGCAAAGTATTAGGCAACTAAACCAGTGCAGTTTTCACTGCAGATCCAGTATGAATGATCAAACTATAAAGCACCTGCAACACGCTAGAAACCACCAAGAACACCCTAGTAACCACCCATAATCCATAACCCACCCCCCGAACACCCTAGGAACCACTTAGTAACCCCCAGAACATCATAGTTACTACCTAGTAACCCCCAGAACTCCCTAGAAACCACTTAGTGACACCCAGAACATCATAGTAACCATCTAGTAAGCCCTGGAACAACCTAGTACCCTCCTAGTAACTCCCAGAACACCATATTAACCACCCATACTTTATAAACCATCCAGAACACCCTAACAAAGACCTAGTTACCCCCAGAACACCCTAGTAACCACCCACTCTATAAACCATCCATAACACCCTATTAACCACCTAGTAACCCTCCAAACACCCTAGAGTAACCACCCACAGTCTATAAATCCACCCAGAACACCCTATTAACCATCTAGTAACCACCAGAACAACATATTAACCACCCATACTTTATAAACCACCCAGAACACCCTAACAAAGACCTAGTTACCCCCAGAACACCCTAGTAACCACCCACTCTATAAACCATCCATAACACCCTATTAACCACCTAGTAACCCTCCAAACACCCTAGAGTAACCACCCACAGTCTATAAATCCACCCAGAACACCCTATTAACCATCTAGTAACCCCCAGAACACCATATTAACCACCCATACTTTATAAACCATCCAGAACACCCTAACAAAGACCTAGTTACCCCCAGAACACCCTAGTACCACCCACACTCTATAAACCACCCATAAAACCCTATTAACCACCTAATAACCCTCCAAACACCCTAGAGTAACCAACCATAGTCTATAAAACCACACAGAACACCCTATTAACCATCTAGTAACCACCAGAACACCATATTAAACACCACCACTCTAAAGTCTAAAAGTCACCTAAAGTCATGTGAAAAAGAATTCAATGGTTTTACATATCAGGACATAATAAGAAAATCTTTCAGTCTTTAGCACATCTTAAATATTAGGTAAATATAACCGCAGAGGAACAACACATGACATTTTACAATGAGTCATTATTTAACAAAAACCGGGACAAATTATAAAAGCCACCTCATGATTTAATAGCTTGTAGAACAACCTTTAGCAGAGATAACTTGAGCTAATAATAATTGTCTGTCTCTCACATTATTGTGGAGGAATTTTCAAAACAGCAGAAGAACATGCACAGATCTGGTTTTATCAGGACATTGTTTGAGTGAAGCAGTGTGAGACTCTCTGTAATGAGGCCGGGTGATGTCGGCACATGCTTTGCTGAGCCGATCTACAGCTCCCATCACATCAACGTTCATTATCGACTCATTCTATTAACATATGCAAATCAACAAACGCCTCACACAAGGAGCGTGTGGGAGAAAGCAGACCAGATGAAGGCTTCGTCAGCCCGGCGCTGGTCTGGTAACATGTGGGAGGCCTTAATGATGTAGTTAGCCACATCTACGCAGATGCTAAAAGGCCAATGCATGTTAAAGAAAGTGCACCTGTGAAACGTACAGCAAGTAATGAGAGCATCACAGGAATGAAAACCACAGTTAAAATCCACTAATAATATACCTAACGACCCCACCAACAACACAAGGTCAAGGTCAGGGTGGGATCAAATAATCATGTGATAATGGCTGCAGTTTTCTGGGAATTGTGAACAACATTTTCACTTTGATGGCTACAGCGGAAATACAATAAATGCACACTTCCCCATGGGTTTGATTTTACCACAGAGGTACTCATGGTGAGGTTTCAAGAATATTATTTATTTATTGAGTAATATATGTGGAAGCGCATAATTAAAAGAACATTCTAAGGGAATTAGTGGATACTGGCCACTAATTAAAATGAACGTTGCCATCTATTTCAGACAGGTAATTAAAGCCTGTGTAAAATCACATAACCAACAACATTCATAGCTTATTTATAACTGATTCAGTGACTAATAACTCTGGTGTTTGCTCTCAGCACGCTACTGTGTATGTCTGAAAGCACACTGCAAAAACGTGACATTTAATCAAGATAAGGTGGGACCTGAGGATCAGGGCCAATCAGATTCTGCTTCAGCTTCACTTGGTGAATTACAAAAAGTTGAAATGAAATGACCCATCTGTTACTTCCACAGAATACCACAAGATTCATTTAATATCCAAAACAATCTCATAGATTTGCTTATGTAATTAATATTCCTAATGATTTGCTCTTAATTGATGTGAAGGATTATCAAATTGAGCTACTATGAAATCAGAAATAATAATACAAATTTGTAAAATTTAAAGACAAAAAAATTGTAAAAGAAAAAATATATATAAAATGATGCATTAAATGTAAAAGTATAATTTAGTAATAACAACATTGTTAATATTATTAACAACAAATTATTGTAATTTCATTTTTGCAAATTGATGTTTCATTTACATAATTTTAATCAATTTAATTTTTAGATGTAATATGATCAAATTCATTAAAAACAGAGCATAAAGAATGGATGGATAGATGGAATTATACTATTTATAATTATTGTAGCAAAATTGTACTTTTATAATTTTTCATTTTTGTTATTACATTTTTAATTCAAATAATTTAAATTGATTTAAAACAGATTAAGATTATATTAGTAATTTTATTTATAATGGTCATGTCTGAGTGCAGACAATTGTTCTTGCCTTAATACAGTAAGCTTTGGAAATCTATTATGATTGGCAGCTTGAAAGATGTCCCCAGCTGAGCAGATCATTCTGTCATGAATTACTGGTTTTGACAGTCAGAATGACCACATCAGCCATTTCCCAGCACAATGACGCAAACAGTGGCTAAAGAAAGAATAATAAAACTGCCAAAACACGGACAGCGGCACGGACATCCAGCTGAAATATACCAGCGGCACAGTACAGCAGGTTTGTGTTCATAATGCATTAAAATGGCTTCGTTTGAGGAGAACGTACTGTATCTCACCTCCCTAGAGCCACACACATATGCACACCAGATTCTTTTCTGTTGCCGTGTTACCAACTGGTTCACTTTTCTTTAGCTGCTCTATTTTGGTTAGTTTGGCAACAATTTCTATAACAACAAGCTTTAGGAGTGCCCTAATGAAAGACATCACCAGCCTGGAGAGGAACATGCCGCTGTCACGCTCTAATCTTCCCCAAGCTTTCTTTACCCCCCTCATCTAAATTAGCAAACCAATTAAAAGGCAGCCTGTCTCCAGTCACACAGATTTATTCTCGCAACAAACTGGAAAAAAGTATGGGTTGTCTTTCTGTGCTTTCTGGCCACTTTATTGACTATTCACAATACATTTTTATTGATTGTGCTGGATCAAAGATCCAAGAAGTGGGCTTTTTACTTGGTTGTTAATACTAGCTTTCATGTTTCTGTTTTAATAGCATCTCTTATTTAAGCTTCAGTAGCTAAAAGGACTGATCAACAACAATCAAGTTCTGTTAAACCATTTATTTCAATGAATCGGTTCAAAACTCTTGACTTCAAATACCAGTAGTGACGATAGGCGTAATAATTAAAAAATTGAATGTTAAAAGGTTATTTCGCTCAAAAAAATTGAAATTTCTGTCATTAATTAATCGCACTCATGTTGTTCAAAACCCGTAAAACCTTTCTTCGACTTCATTTATCGTTTTTTCTTACGTCCCATTTGCCTTGATCTACTTGGTATACTATACCTTTAGATCACTTAAGTTTTAATAAATCAAGCGGTCATGTGTTTGGTTCCAGTGCATAATAGTTGCAATCTTTGCTCTTTTTGGGGCAACCATTGCTATTTTGACAAAGAATTAGGAGCAAACCCTACTAATGATAGTTTTCTTGACAGAGTTAAAGAAAGTCCATTTTTGATTTAAAGTTAAGGTTACAGAGGAGACATCATTAAGAAGAAAAAGACATGGCTCAGGATCAATTGTCAGTTCCAAAAATTATGATAGAACAGCACAGACTTTAACCCATAAGTTGAAGATCGGTGGACATTCCCAGAATAGATGGAAAAAGCTGCCAATTGTCCCAGTGCTACATTTGTCTCATACAGGGAGGGAATAAGTTTTACTCGAAAATGTTTCAGAGGTGTATAATAAATTCTGTGGATTTAATTCGCAGTGCAAGAGCAAAAGACTGTAACTTTGTGCTCAGTCGAAAATTAGTTATTGTTATTTTTGCCACATTCAAGACCTCCTTTAATATGTGGATAAATATCTTGAGTCAATTCCATTGTTTTTTTTTTGAGAAAATAATTTGTTTTCTTAATAGTAACTTACAAAAGCCCATAAGAAACCAAGGCAGAACACCGTAACACAAGTTAAGCCCTGTTCACACTACACGCGACCAAGCGACCGTTGGTGACCAGTGGGGCGTGTCAAGCGACGCGACAAAGTTGAGAAAAGTTTAACTTTATGCAAATGAAGGGCGATTTTCACAAGCGACACCCAATAGAGAGCCTATGTCCCGCCCCTCCGCTTCCGGTTCATGGGACCTTATTTCGGAAGAAATATGCATGGTAGTCAATGGGCGAGATTGACGAGATTGAACTGTGTCCTGGATTACACATTTGATGTTTGTCAATTTAAAAGATAATTATGAAAGTTTCTTGATAATTATCAAGAAAGTCTCAGTTCGTCATAAAACAGAAGAGTAACTTTTAGTTTTATGTGAAAATCGCTCAATGAACTACATCTCCCGGGAGGCGAAACAACGAGCAAGATCAGCTGCTGTGTGTGTGCAGTCTGGAACAACACACTCATGACGGTAACTACTAGTAACACAACTATAGAAACAATGACATGGCCTCAGAAAAGTTAGCTTCATTCATTGAGAAAAAATGTGCATCTTTGGGGTTTGTAGTCTTTGTAATTATGTATTTTCAGTCTTATACCTCAACAGTTTTACGTCAAACTGCGACTTTCTTGACTTTAAAATGTATATTTTAAATTGACAAACATCATATGTGTAATTCAGGGATCAATTTAAATGAAATCAAAATATTTGTTATCTCTCGCCATTGACTACCATACAATATTTTCCGAAATAAGGTCCCATGGTGGTCGACCGGAAGGGGAGGGACTTAGGCTCTCTATAGGAGTGAAGTCAGTGGAGCGCGTCACTCTTCAGTGCCGAGTCTGACCGAGGCAAGTTGAACGAGAAGCTCACTTTTGTGCATGGACAAGTAAAACATAAATTTACTTGTCCAAAGGATAGGGTTGGGTATCGAGAATCGAGTATCGACTGGAACCGGGACTAACTTTTAGTTTTTCCGGAATCGTTCAAAAGTTAAAATTTCGATTCCTAGTTTCGATATTCACAGTCCGTCGACCGGAAGAAGAAACCACTGATCAACACCAATGAAGAAGCGTCTACTGGAAGTGTTGGCATAACCGCGTGAGTCGAACATGAGTAGCTTTTTTGGCGGTCCAAAGTGTGGCTTCACTTTTCTAAAAATAACGAAATCTCGGCAAAATGCAACATTTGTGACAAAATGAGTATTTGTGACAGAAGTAGTATTTCCTTCAGAAAGACCATTGGTTAGCAAGGTTAGCTAAACTTTTTTGACCCTGCCTCTTAAAAGAATCGGAATCTGAGAATCGTTCAGAACCAGAATTGAAACAAGGGATCGGAATCGGAATCGTTCAAATTAAACCGATACCCAACCCTACCGAAGGACAACTGCCTCAAAAAGTTAATGTCAAGCCCTGTCAACCATGTGAAAAATCCCTTGCTTTTTCCATAAATAAGAAAAAATATATAAATGAAGTAAAATTAATTAAAATAAAGAAAAACTTTATAACTAAATTTTTAGCCTTAAAGAAATAGTTCACTTAAAAATGAATGTTGGTAAAGTTGATGTACCCGTTGACTTCCATAGAATGTCCATTAACTGCCTGATTACATTCTTCAAAATATCTTCTTTTGTGAAATTCATACATGTTTTGAAACAACTTGAGTGTGAGTAAATGCTGATAGAATTTAAATTTAAGTCAACTATTCCTTTAAGCCAGAAAGTGTCTGCAGTGGGATGTCACTGGGACCCGCCACCTCTGTTTTTGATGGTCCGCCCTCACCCTGTCAGAGAGATATGAGTATCGCTGTGGTAATTCATTACTCTTCCCGGTGTCTCAGCTGCGGGGCGCGTCCTCCGGCCCCGTTACAGCGAGCTAACGAGAGATGACAAGGCCAGGCTGAATGTGTTCATTAGAAAGATGATGACAGGTGCTGAGAAGAGAAGGGGGGGCTAGGCTACAGCGACAGGCTTCTCTGATCAGAAGGGTACAGCTGGATTTCTCAATGTGTCCACCTGAGACACGGCCCAACCCAGATGTTCCACACTTCACAAGGTGCTTGATTTATTGATCAGCTGACTGATTTAATGTGGTCATCTGTGCTTGACCATGAGATGATGTGATTTATAAGATTCAGTTTCTCATGATTTCCTGTCCATTTCTGTCTTTCATTCAGATTAGTTACAGGTTAAAATTCACCTCTAGCAGGTATGCATTGCAGATAAATTGAAGTTGCGGTGAAAGCAAACAGTAGTTGAAGTAGTGACAGATATTTTCTTCTGATTTGTGACACATGTAAGGTCAGATGTTGATTGGATTTTGATATGTGGACCTTGCAAAAATAAATGTGAGCTTGAAGTCAGTTGTAAGAAAAGTATTGGAAAGGTTGGTCATTCGTCACCAGAGAAAATCCGTCGTTTTTACTGGAAGATTTGGATAACAAAAACTGTTAAAAGTAAACGTATACATGAATGAGTAGTTCACATTTAAAAACAGATTTTCATTTAATTTTGTGCCAAATTTAAATGTAAAGCTCTGGATATATAACTTTAATGAACGGAAAGTAAATAAGAAATACTCTAAATAAAAAATATTCTTTTTTTTTTACCTGTTCTCTACTTCTCATTACCTTCCATTAGTCTCTGTCTGTATCTACAGTATCCAATCAATCTCCCTTTATCTGTTTACTTTGTGTTATTGATCTTTCTTTTATCCACCTTTACCTCAACTCAAACACATCACTCTTTCCCCTCAGTCCGTCACTTCTCAGCACTCAACTGCTGCTGTCTCCTAGTCCTGTTATATATCTTCCTCTTCCTTTGTGTGACACCCTCTACTAACTGACATTTCAATTGTCATGCTTCCAGTCTCTTTCGGTTTCCTTCTTTCTCTTCCCTCACCATTCACTCCGTAAAATAATCTGACACCGGGTGGAGCAGCTATCAAAGAAAAACACTTAAACGTTAAAAGCAAGACAGATCGAGCAAGAAAATCAAAATGAACAATGCACCAGGTGTTAAATAAGTGTTTGGCAGTGAAAATGATATATATGAGTTATCCAGGGAATGTAGCTTTAAGTGCAGGTACATCATCGTGATTGACAACATAAAACACTGATATATGGGTAGATGTAAATGAAATACTTTTGAAAAGTTGACTTGTCATATGGTTTAAATTGCCATACTTCATCTAATACAGTATGTTGCCATTAAATATAAGAATAAAAACGGCATTTTAATTGAGACTTTTCTTACACCACTGGACAATTTGAAATTATCTTAGGAAGACAAAAAGGATGACTCAGAAATTATGAGCTATTTAAAAAAAGGTATGTATATATATATATATATATATATATATATATATATATATATATATATATATATATATATATGTATATATATATATGTATATATGTATATATATATGTATATATGTATATATATATATATATGTATATGTATATATATATGTATATATATATGTATATATGTATATATATATGTATATATGTATATATATATGTATATATGTATATATATATGTATATATGTATATATACACTCACTGGCCACTTTATTAGGTCACCTGTCCAACTGCTAGTTAACACTTGATTTCTAGCGGCAATACATGGCGGCAACTCAGTGCATTTAGGCATGTAGACATGGTCAAGAGCAATCTCCTGCAGTTCAAACCGAGCATCAGTATGGGGAAGAAAGGTGATTTGAGTGACTTTGAACGTGGCATGATTGTTGGTGCCAGAAGGGCTGGTCTGAGTATTTCAGAAACTGCTAATACTACTGGGATTTCCACGCACAACCATCTATAGGGTTTACAGAGAATGGTCCGAAAAGAAAAAAACATCCAGTGAGCGGCAGTTCTGTGGGCGGAAATGCCTTGTTGATGCCAGAGGTCAGAGGAGAATGGCCAGACTGGTTAGAGCTGATAGAAGGGCAACAGTGACTCAAATAACCACCCGTTACAGACCAAGGTGGGCAGAAGAGCATCTCTGAACGCACAGTACGTGGAACTTTGAGGCAGATGGGCTACAGCAGCAGAAGACCACACCGGGTGCCACTCCTTTCAGCTAAGAACAGGAAACTGAGGCTACAATTGCACAAGCTCATCGAAATTGGACAATAGAAGATTGGAAAAACGTTGCCTGGTCTGATGAGTCTCGAATTTCTGCTGCGACATTCGGATGGTAGGGTCAGAATTTGGCGTCTACAACATGAAAGCATGGATCCATCCTGCCTTGTATGAACGGTTCAGGCTGGTGGTGGTGGTGTCATGGTGTGGGGAATATTTTCTTGGCACTCTTTGGGCCCCTTGGTACCAATTGAGCATCGTTGCAACGCCACAGCCTACCTGAGTATTGTTGCTGACCATGTCCATCCCTTTATGACCACAATGTACCCAACTTCTGATGGCTACTTTCAGCAGGATAATGCGCCATGTCATAAAGCTGGAATCATCTCAGACTGGTTTCTTGAACATGACAATGAGTTCGCTGTACTCAAATGGCCTCCACAGTCACCAGATCTCAATCCAATAGAGCATCTTTGGGATGTGGTGGAACGGGAAGATCGCATCATGGATGTGCAGCCGACAAATCTGCGGCAACTGTGTGATGCCATCATGTCAATATGGACCAAACTCCCTGAGGAATGCTTCCAGCACCTTGTTGAATCTATGCCACGAAGAATTGAGGCAGTTCTGAAGGCAAAAGGAGTCAAACCCGTTACTAGCATGGGGTACCTAATAAAGTAGCCGGTGAGTGTATATATGTATATATGTATATGTATATATATATATATATATACATATATATACATATATATATATATATATATATATATATATATATATATATATATATATATATATATATATATATATATATATATATATATATATATATATATATATATAGAAGATTCAGATGCAAAAGCCTCTAAATGCCATTTGACATTTTCTTCTAAAATGACCATTTTTATCAAGCTTGTATATTTAAGTTCAGTAATTTCACTTAAATGACAATTAATAGGTAATCTTCATTGCCATTTAATGTTCATGAAATATATATATATATATATATATATATATATATATATATATATATATATATATTAGGGCTGTCAAATGATTAATCGTGATTAATCGCATCCAAAATAAAAGTTTTTGTTTATATAATAAATGTGGGTGTACTGTGTATAATAATTTAATATATATAAATACACACACATGCTTGTATATATTTAAGAAATATGTTCATGTATATAGATTATATATTTTATATAAATATTTTATATATAAATACTATTTTTTTCTTAAATATACATACATGTGTGTGTATTTATATATATACAAAATAATTATACACAGGTACACCCACATTTATTATATAAACAAAAACTTTTATTTTGGATGTGATTAATCACGATTAATATTTGACAGCCCTATATATATATATATATATATATATATATATATATATATATATATATATATATATATATATATATACATATACAATACATATATATATATATATATATATACACACACACACACACACACATTATACACACAATTTCCATTATAAATGTATATCATTTTGAACCTAAAATCTTTATGCTGTTTTTAATGGGCATGTTATGCATACATTACCCATTTTCAGCCTTATGAAAGAGGCTGAAAATGGACACGCACATGCAAGTGAGTGTAAAGGTACAAAAATTAACAGAAAGCTGTTGAGACTAATGTGCAGGAGTGTAAGATAATAATCAATGACGGAAATGGCAGAGGACGTAAAGGTCCAGAGAATAGCTCTCCCTCCCCCCTTTCCCCCATATCCTCTCATTTCACCTTCCTTTTTTATATTTAACACCCAATCATCATCTCATTTCAAGACTCCTCTAGTTTTAAAATCCAGATGGGTCAGGATGGTCGACAAGTCAATTAGTGAAATTGACTACGGAGTTAATCTAGATTTTTATTTCTTTTTTATGCAGCTGTGCTTTAATGCAATGGAATATTTTGAGAGGGGCTTCCGTTTGAAGCACATCAAAACAGATTAGGTAACAATGGAGTGGTGCAGGGATATAAAACCCAGAATACTAATTCCCTTGATTTTTCCTATGGGTTTTTATAATGGGGTTGTTCCTGAAATGGTCATTGCATTTTGAAGATGACAGAGCTCCTTTAAGACTGACTAATTTAAATCTGAAAATATGCTGTTCTGCATATCTCTAAAAATCGGCCCCTGTCATTATCTCATTATCTTCCACTCTGTTTGCTTTGCTCTACAGTATTCCTTGTATTTTTTACAACACCACTCATAAATGTACACTTCCACACCCTACATGCGCATGAGTGGTTTATCAGAATGCTAAGCCACCAACTACTGCTGAATCTAACATCATGCAAGCAAACAAATTTTAAAATGTCAGCTCGGATCCATAAAATGCACACAGGTGCTTAAATTCTAATAAGCGCAGAGAGAGATTAACACCAGTAGTTCAAGCTTGATTTGATTGGAAGCAGGCTGCAACTTCACCTTATTAGTCAATTTAAAATATGAAAAGAGGGTTCAGAAAATGTACATGAGATCTGTGTGCAAGCTTTCAGAAAACTACATGCTGCCTTCTGGATCGTAAATGTGCAGTTTAAAAGCAATGCTGTGCTTAATGACAACAGATCCCAGCATGAAACAAACAAACACATAGGCACAGCATTTCAACTGAAAGAAAAAAGATCCCACTTTACCTTTTTTTTCTTTTCTTTTTTTTAAACATAAATATTAGGTCATTTTAGTTCAAAGAAATGTTCCAGATTCAAACCAAGTTGTGTCAAAAGTAGGGCTGGGCAATGATTAATCGCGATTAATCACATCCAAAATAAAAGTTTGTGTTTAAATAATATATGTGTGTGTAGTGTGTTTAATTATTTTGTATATATAAATACACACACATGCATGTATATATTTAAGAAAAATGTGTTATTAAAATATCAAATATTTATATTTATACTTAATATTAATAATGTATAAATATATCTAAAATATATACATGTACATATTTTGTAAATATATACATGCATGTATGTGTATTTATATATACAAAAAAATTGTACACTACACACACATATATTATGTAAACACAAACTGTTATTTTGGATGCAATTAATCGCAATTAATCATTGCCCAGCCCTAGTCAAAAGCATTTGTTGTCAAAAGCAAATTGTGTTTACAATCATGCATTTACAATGGAAGTCTATCCAGCAAGACACTGCACTTGATTTCATGTTAAAACACATTGTTTTGATATTATTGCCACAATACTTCAACATCACATGTTAAAATGAGGCTAGCATGACAAAATTGCTTACTAAGCTTGTCCAATTATAATCGCATAACCTATAAGAACCACCAAGACAGTTTCACAGCTCAAATAAAAATGTTTTGCAGGTAACAATTAATATATGCCATCCATGCACTGCATATTTTAGCCTTTAAACCTTTCAGAACACTTGCCAAATAGACTTCCATTGTAAGTGTTACTGTAAAAGTGACTTTTGCTTGTTTTTTAACAAATGTAGGGATGAAATTATTTGCATCATCACTTGTTTTGAACCCAGAACAGCATTTTAAGATGTAGAAGAATAGCTAGTAAAACAGCAAAAATAATAGATAAATAAAATATACATTTAGATAAATAGATTTAAATGCATATAAATAAATTATTGTAAATAACAAACAAACTCGAAGATAATTTAAAAAGGATATATTAAGCATTATGTGAAGTCCCCTGCTTTTACCTAAACATAAGATCTCAGTTAGATGCCAAACGTACCAATTAATGTTGGGCTCAACCAGCCTAATTGCACTGATCTGCTAACTGCAAAAGAGACGTCAGTGAAGACCACCCACCACATCTCTTTTACTCCTCCTGTCCCCTGGGGAAAGGCTAGTGAAAGATAACAGGAGGGCAAGCCAATTGGACCATTTTCTATCAACCTCTGACCTTTCTGAGATGTTTTCAAAGAGGCTGATGATGGGATAAAGCCACCTGTGCTCGGGTGATTAAGGTAAAGGGCAAAGGATTAAAGGCACCAAACTGCTTACTGCGATTATCGGAAAAAATCAACACAACATGTAATTGTCAAAAATCATTCAATTTCCGAAAGAAAAGCGATGTTTGTCATTTGTAAGCCTTTAATTTGAGATACAGTGGGGCCAAAAAGTATTTAATCAGCCACTAATTGTGCAAGTTCTCCAACTTAGAATAATGAGAGCGGTCTGTAATTTTCATTACAGATATTCAACTATGAGAGACAAAATAAGACAAAAAAAAATAATACAGGAAATCACATTGTAGGATTTTTAAAGAATTCATTTGTAAAAAATTATGGTGGAGAATAAGTATTTGGTCACCCACAAACCAGCAAGCAAATGAACTCAGACCACCTCCTACAAGTAGTCTCGGGTTATGTACCCCAGTGCGCACCCGGGTCCCATGACAGCGTTCACATTTTCAAGCGAACCGTGCCCCGTTCCGAACTAAACTGCCAGTGTGAAAGCAGTCCCTCGATCTGGGGATCCACGCAAGATCTGAGAATGATCATGAGAGCGGTGAGCAAAAATCCCAGAACTACACAGAGGGACCTGATGAATGGCCTGCAGAGAGCTGGGACCAAAGTAAAAAAGGCCACCATAAGAAACACACTACACCGAGAGGGACTCAAATACTGCAGTGCCAGGAGTGTCCACCTGCTTAAGCCAGTACATGTCTGGCCCATCTGAAGTTTGCCAGAGAGCATATGGATGATCCAGAAGAGGATTGGGAGAATATCATGTGGTCATATGAAACCAAAACAGAACTTTTTGGTAAAAACTCAACTCGTCGTGTTTGGAGGAAGAAGAATGCAGAGTTGCATCCCAAGAACACCATTCCTACTGTGAAGCATGCGGAGGAAACATCATGCTTTGGGGCTGTTTTTCTGAAAAGGGGACAGGAAAACTGATCCGTGTTGCGGGAAGAATAATTATAATGTATGATATGCAATTCACCTCCATTTTGGGAAAATAAAATGTATACACCAAAAGCACAAAAAGACTTAGACGTTTTGGGACCAGCGGACCTTTTCTGATTGCAAGGCGAACACTCAGGACCAAAATCCTTTGTCCAAAAAAATCTGCTAAAAGGAATCTGTGACCCAACAATTTATTTCTGTCCTTTGTAAAATCCCCTTTAAGGAGAAACAGGGAAATTGGGCACTTTTTCTAACACTATACAGAACATGACAATGTCAGAACAATGAAAAATCAATATTACTCTGCTTTGAAAACTCTCAGATATTTTTCCTGAGATATTTATTTATAAGAAGGATTGTGAAAAAAAATCCAACACAACTGATAATTATGACTTCTTGTTGTTCTGAATTGTGGTGTCAGCCATTTTTAAAAGTCACAGAAATTAAGCTGTTATGGACAAACTTCCAGACTTTTGAAATCTCTCAAAAGCACTCTGCCATATTTGTTCTATGACAGATTGTTAACGGTGGGTCCTTGTGGTATTCCAGTGTGTCGAGGACAGGAAATCCAAAAGTTAGCCTTTCATCCATCAACCTCAAATATGGTTTATCAGCTGAAACGTACTGTAAGTCAGCATCTTTATTTGGCTGTTCACACTAACGTTAGCCTAGATGAATGTGCGCTATTATTAGCCGCATATCCAAGTGTTGGTCGGAAGAGTGTGGAAGCTAAAGACTCACATGCATTTTTTCCTGATAAAAGCAGAAACAACTTAAATACTCCATTTTTATTCATACAGATAAGAGTAACCTGTATGAACAAGCGGATGGATAGTACTGTGTGCACCACTGAGTTTATTATGAGACAGACAAACAGAACTGCTAATAAACAATACATTATAAAAGTTTCACATTAGATTCTTAAGTCAGGATTGTAGCGTTTCCCAATTGCAACTCCACAACTTGAGCAGGGCTCCAGACTAGCTTTTCTACTGGTTGCACTGGTGCTACCAACTTTTCAGTTGGTCGACACACAGCATATAATTTGGTCGCACCTTCTTTTTTTGCCACATGCCATGGGGTTAAGAAATGCATGCTGATGAATAGTGGTTTTAATGGACCAAAGCTAGGAAAGGCTTTCTGGGTTGCAGCATAAACACCTGTAATATATTAATTATCATTGCCAAATTTCAGGATTTTCATGGATTTTGACAGTAATTTTAATCTGTAATTTTAAGCATTTTATAGTTCAATTGTATGCAATCTATTTACATTTGAATCATATTCTATCTATCTGTTTATCTATCTGTCCGTCCGTCCGTCTTTTATCATTTTCTATCAGCATCATCTTTCTATCTTTTAAAAATCATTAAACATTCAAATGTATTCATTACATTTAATAGATTAGAGTATTATAATAAGCTAATACATATTTTTACTGGTCAAAGTTTATAGTTGTAATAAAAACAGAAATCTCACACTCCTTACCTTCTGCATTTTATAATAATTTCCTTTCCTCAGTAAAGCGGATTACTCTCATCTAATCGCTGAAAAGACGTACGGAAGAAGGGGCTTAATTCGTAATGGCGCGTTCCACCATCAGCGTGCAATGCGCGTGTGACGTCTTGCAGTTCGTCAGTAAATAAACTGCACGTGTCTCGCGGAAGAACACTGTTGCCGGAGCTACTTCTCTCCATTAATGTCTATGGCGAGTGCACGCAGGCACTGGGCAACTCCGCATCAATAGTCGACCCCGGGATAAAATAGTCTGAATATAAACACTTATTATCAGGCGTACCGTCGTGATTCAGGATAAATCAGAAACACGGTTCGGAAAATGGATTCATGATGTAGCCAACTCGATCATTTTGAACATAATGTCAGCGACCGTCAATGGCTGTGTGGCTGTCAATCATCTATGTGGAACCCTGGGTGCGCTGTTGGTTGGCGGCCTGGGGAAAGGGGGCGGGGATGGGGATCGAAGTTCGTCTGTTGTTTTTGGTTGCTCTATTCAGAAGCTGTGTTTCTGAATGCCTGCACGTGTCTCTGGCGAATAAACAAGTTAACTGAACTCTGGCCTCGTGTGAGATGCTACAATAAGTTACGGACTGCAGCAGCTGATACAACAGCGTTTTGTTGCGCGAGCGTCCACTCGCACATATGCGACAACATACAATTTTAACTCGCACATTCTCAAAAAATGGTCGCATATGCGACCAATTTTGGTCGCAGTCTGGAACCCTGTTGAGTGTACAGAAAACTGGGACCGTGGAATTTCCCACTTCTGGGGACAAATGGAACGCACCATTATTTTCTTCATTTTCAAACGTTAAACCATCAAACTTTTGTTTTGACAAAAAACTGCAGGGAGCCCATAGACCTTCTCTTCTGTTGACAAACACTGCATTACATGTTTGGGAAGTTGGTTCGCGCATGTCTTCCCAAATGCACGTTAATATATGACCCCAGACGCCTCTATATAATACCAACCAGTACTTTTGAAAAAAAAAAAACATTACAGACCCTTAAAACTCAGCTACTACTGACCTGCAGGGCATTGTAGAGCAGCTGATGTTCAAACTTCTTGACTCCCAGGATCTGCTGAAACATCTCATAAAGCTGCTCCTTGCTGAGGATGAGCTTGGACACAGCACTGAAGGGCATACGTCCCTGAGGCCGCCGATCCTCTTCTCCTTTATAGATGGCATCGTATTTGGTGATCCAGGAGCTGAGGACAGTCTCTTTGCTCAAGCCGTCGATCTCGGGCAGGCTGCGTACACGACGCTCGATGTTCTTCTTGAAGACCTCACGGAAGTCACTGGCAGAACAGCCTCCGCCCTGGACCATACGGGCCACTCGCTCGTCTTCAGAAAGCCCTGTCGGAAGAAACAGACAGGGTCAATCCATCTGTACATTATGATGAACATTAGAAAGCTTTTCATATCAAGTATTGCTAAGGTATTCTTCGAGATACTGAGGTACTGAGATTATTACGTCAATAGCATGACACCCATTAATTCAAAAATACATTAAAAGTGCATTACAAATTCAGATCATCAAATAAAATATATTCATTTCAATTCACCACTTGAAGAAAATATTGGAATTTCTGAATTAAGGCCCGTTCACACTAAGCACGATAACTATAAAGATAACAGATAAAGATAACTATATATGCGTCCACACCAACGACTCGAATAACGTTCTTTTTATTTGAAGCACGCACTATGCTAAACTGCATAATCTCATTGTGAATACTTCTCACCGTTTATTCCCAGGATGCTTTCCATATATCCATCTTTTTTAACCTATCATTGAAAAGTGGGTTTGACTTGTCAAACAGTGGAGGATTTTTTTTTGTACCTCGACGATTAACTCTGCAATGTCATCTGCCGTTGTCAGTGGTTTATCGTTGGACAGTTAGAAAAATCGCTCTGAAAGTGATCCCAGCGATATCGTTCCTCATATCTTTATCGTTATAGCTGTGGTGTGAACTCTGTTATTCTTTAATATGGAGAACGATTTTTAGAATTATATCTTTATAGTTATCTTTATAGTTATCGTGCTTGGTGTGAATGGGCCTTTAAAATACATTGTTGTGATACAACAAGAAATGTATTTTTTAATTAAAATATTTTTTCCAAGAAAATATTAACCTTAATATTGAGTCATTGGCATTAAATATTTGTATTATTATTATTATTTATTAGTAAAATGATTAGTAAATATGTCAGGGTCAACAAGTCTTTAAAATTTTAGTAAATTTGTACTTTTTATGCCGTTGATTAATATAGTTACGTCATGTGGTGCAACTCCCCAAAATGTAATATAGTTTATAAACGAATAATTCTCCAAATGTATGCATTAAACACACCTTACACCTCAAACTCTGTAGATAACAAACGGCAATACAAAAAGTACGTTTCTAAGAATTTGGCATGTGTTTTAGTATTTTTTAAAATTTCCTTATCATTATTATAATTGCTTCAACAGTTTTGTAAATTCATGTTCAAATTTGGTGGAGGCTTCTGAAAGGTTACAGCACATTTAATACACATTATTACATGTTTCCATAAACTTGTCCTTATACGCATATTGCAGACAAAAGATACACAAGGAACGAACTGAAGTAACAAGCCAAAATTCAATTAAATTCTGAAAACACAATGATTCATTAGAGAGAGAAAAGGCCCCGCTGAGAGAGCTGGCAAATCTGCACATGAGACCACGAAAACACTTCGCCACTTTTCAGTAATTTCATTTTTTTATATTCGGTGACCGTGTCAGGGGAAACCGAAGTTGGTGAGGCACGACAGAAGCAGCAGATGGAGACGAATCGCAGCTCCTTAACCGCGAGTAATGGAGCAGAACAAAGACACTTCAGCTGCCTTGTCTCAAGGAGGCGGGGGAATATATCTGTGTCGAAACTGCTATGTATCTGGTAAGATGACAAAGATTCGGTGCTCAACAGGAGGCAACCTCACAGAGGAAAATTCCAAATAAAAATGCTTTTACTTGGAATACCTGTAGAGATTATACTGTTTTTTTAATTTAGATTTGAGGAAAATGTTAATTTAGGTCCAGTTGACATTTGCGTCTCGATTGGAAGACTCTACTGTACCTTAAGAATCACAAAAGGGATACATGCAATACAAAAAATATACAGCTCAACTTGGTACAATAAATTGACATGAGAGGGAAAAAAAAGGCTTGAAATTTCCTTCCTGGAAATTTAAAACGTACCTACTTGTTCGTCCATGAATAGTACATTGGTTCCATTAAAAAGCCCATTCAAACGGTGGCAAAAAAACACAGATATTGGATATCTTGCAGTGCTTCTTAGTACCTGAATGAGTCAGCGAATAAGTGGCTTACTTTCCTGTAGAGAAAATGAATAGTTTCCTTCTGCCTCAAAAAGGACACGCAGGTGAAGTGACAGACAGGCAGGCATGCTGGGAGGACAAGGGCCTGCTCATTTCCTCTGTGCCATTTAGAAACTGAATTTAGCAAAATCTTTCTGATGCAACAAGACAATTCGGGTTTTTTAAATCTCTCTATGCCTTATGTTATAAAGTCAGTGTCTACTTATGAGTTGATTTTTGCAATTATCTATGCAATTATTGTGTGTTTTTCTCACTTTTTCCTACATTGCTGCCTAAAACTGTAAAAGTGTCCAAAAAGAAAGTGTGTCAGATTAACTGGTCAAATGCAAGACAGTAACTAGTCTCTGTCTATATCATAACACACAGAATATGTGAAGAGTCAGCACTAAAGAAGAGGAACTATGTAGTATTTTATGTTATTTTCTTTAGAAATGGCTTTTTAAACTGCTTAGTTCTGGTTTATAATTGGCCAAACCAAGCAATACGCAATAGAGTAACAAAACGTGAGGAATTGATTCGGCCAGCAGAAATATAGCACATTAAAAAAGTGCCCATCAGAAAATAAAATTAAGGAAATTATTTAATTCAAAAATAAAAAAGGACAACATGGACAAATACATGGCATTTTAAAATTGTTTAATTAAAGCTTAGTTACATGTAGGGTTGCGATCTGAGAACCGGTTCCAAATTCCCATGCAGAGAACCTTGATTGAGACATTCAAGACATTTTGCATTTTGATTCTGCTAGAAGACGTTGAAAAGGAACTAAATTCGGCACTCACAGCGCTGCTTTCTATACTGCCAATACTGAATTGAGTTCTCTTTCGTCTTGCGCTTGAATGGGCAAATACACACAAAATTATTACAATTATAACAGTCAGTTTTGTCTTAAGTGAACGTAAACAGTTGAGAAAAAAAACGCATGGGTAACAGTAAGTATAACGGATCTGTAATTTAGGTCCTAGTGACAAAGTTAATCAAAATGTTACATAAGAAAGAGAAAATTACTCACTGATCTTGACTGAATAACTTTTGTAGCTTTAATTTAAAGATTTTAAATCTTATAATAAGGATTAATCTATTTTTCATTTATAAAAAGAACTACGCAGTGTTATTTT
>JAQIUQ010004320.1:0-12500 GCA_030378365.1 Hybognathus amarus
TGCAAGTTCTTCGTTCAGTTACATATTGCTCGCTGCATGTTAACAGAACAAATCTGAAATGCATATTTATGCTTTTGTTCACTCAAACACTGACTAGCCATTTTTATATTGCGGCAGCTTATTATCCCTTGTAACTTTACAACGAAATGTAACCTGATGGAACTAGCAAAGGTTAATGTCAAAAGATGTAACTGCATAAAACCACCACCGTAACTGGTCATTCAAAGCAAGAAACCGAAAACCAAATATGCCTGCTGTCAGGAGTGATGCAAGAGATTGTGATTCAACAGAACATTTAGATAAAGAGACATTGAACAATTGTTGTTTATCGTTGGAGCACCAGCACCAACTTCATGAGACAACAGTTGATGAAACAAATCAAGACAAGGAGTATAAAAAAATCAAATGCAAACATGATTAAAGATCTTTGGTCTGATAAGAATTTATACCATTTTATGGGTGGCATTAAGTTCTCGTTTGGGTTTGACATGTATATTTTGCAGATGATCAGGGCTTAAAATGGTTGTGTTCATATTTCCCCAGCAGGATATGAATACATATCAAAATAAATGATAATAGAAGAAACTTAAATTGGGAGAGCTGCATGAAATAGGCCTATATGGACCGGTTTACTTTAGGTGGATAGCAAACGTGCAGCAACGCCCTCTTATAGATAAAAAACCATATGAAATGGAATTTCCAATTCATGACACAATATCATTATCAATCAATTTTAAGTGTCTGAAAACAAACAGCAGGGTCAGTCTGGTCCAAATCATCAAAAAGGAAAAGAAAAAGACTCATGAACTTCGTATTTTCAGTGATTACCATGATTCTGTAGTTTAGGCTAATTCCAAACCAATTACTTTTTGAGGCTATTTCTTCAAATGAATTCTTCAAAAAGACAAGTTATGGATTAATAGTGTGAAGAACACTTGCGAGATTATATATATTTTTTAGTAGTTAGCAAGAGAATTTCTTTCATTGAAAACATTTAGCAAATGAAATGAAGATTTCTAATCCAAAGCCTAAATGCCATGAAATTTTCTTCTTAAATGACCATTTCTCAAGCTTGTGTTAGTTCAGTAGTAACTTGAATGACAATTGATGAGTTGTAATTGCCATTTGAGTGAAATTACTGAACTTAAATATACCAGCTTGATAAAAATGGTCATTAAAAGAAAATTTCAAATGGCATTTAAACTGCATGTGAAGTTGTTGGATATTACTGCAATAGAGAAACTAAAATAAAATAAAAGGACACAATTGAATTAAAACCTTATTGAAGCAAAGGCATTAACAGAAAACAGAAAATTCAAATTTGGAATACCATTCAAGATTGAAAATTCATCATGAATGCAAGAGAGTAACAAAAGCAGAATGTCATTATGTAATGAAAACATCCTGTGATGAGACTGGGAAAATGCTTGAGTTTGATTCTCCATTTCAAAAATAACATTTTCACTGAAGCAAGTGGATTAGAGTCAGCCTGTTGTAGCATGGGTTAATCTTGCTGATGATAGCTGTCTTGCCTTGTATTTATGGGACCTTATTGTGTGGATGTATTATTGAAGAACAGATGGTGTGTGTGGGGGAGGGGGTCACAGCAAATAGGAAGGGAAATGTGCCATTGGCTATGCTTCAGCAGAGTGAACAGAATATTACCTGCTAGAGTTTGAGACTAAAGGCAGTGGGCAAAGGCCTAATGAATTAGTGTGTGCCATGTGGTATCTTTAGAAGAACCCAATATGTGCAGCTTTAGGGTTCATTTAAAGGCTAAAGCATTCATTAGTATATAAAATATGTCAGCATATTCACACAAAACACCTTGATATTTCCGTCCATAAGGACAACCAAAGGCTCTCCCTGTTGATGACCTAACTCATAATGTACGGAACATTGTGCTCTTTGAAGAACCTAAAAGAACATGTTCAGAAAGATGCCTCTGACCAACATTTTTCCAATACAAGTGTTCGTTACTATCCAGCATGCAAGGGAACAAGATTTCCAATAACATTTGTATCTTCATTTACTGTATTCCTAAAATTATCTATAGTTAAAATATGTTATGCTTCATTAATACTAGGGGTTCATAATTATAAAATGAACACCTATCAGGATCACCAATTTCAAAATTCTGGCCTATATCCAAGTTATTTAGTATAATATATATATTTTTATATCACTGTTACATTTTTAATTATATTTCTATTTTAACTTACTATTTTAGTCAGTTTTTACATAGTTGTTATATATATAAATTGTCAATATATATATATATATATGTATATATATATATATATATATTGTATCGTATATATTAAAATGCTGTGTTAGTTTTTTAGTTTTTTTTTTTAGTTTACTTTTAACTTATTTAGTTTTAGTTATTTCATACATCAACAGTTTTACTTTTTTATGCATTTGGTAAAAAAATGACAAAGTTTAAGTTTTATAAGCTCAAATGGTAACTCTAATAATGTAACGTTGATAACTAACCAAAAATGATCAGTTCTTTTTTGATATCATTTGATTTGCACTGGGTTAACTCAATCAGGTTTCTCAATAAATTTGATAAAACAAGTTTCAAAATAAGAAAGTCAGCAGGGGCATAAGCAAACAAGCAAGGGCAGAGACATTTGAGCTGAATGCAAAGTTTTGAATTTTGTTATTTATTTTTTAAATGGCAATAGTATTTACTTGATAAACCTTTGTTTAACCAATTCTAAAATTCAATTTTCTAAACTTACCTGAACAACTTTCAAACTAAAACTGTCTTTTGACATTGAAACAATTTCACATTCCACTAAAGTCCATTATATAGGAGAAAATCCTGATGTTCATCCTTAAAAACTTCAGTTTACTTTGGACTGAAGAAGACATAAATATTATTCAATGACATCAGATAATAAATTCTCAGCAAAAGTTTTTTAAAACTAAACTGTCTTCCTTTCTAAGTCCTAAGTATAATAATTCATAATCTCCACAAGCTTCTTTGCAGCACAATCTCCTATCACTAGTGTGTAGCAACAGGAACTGAAAGTCTTTTTGAAGACAGAAAAGTAATCTAAGCCATTTGAGTAAAACAATAACAGAACTTAGCATTGCGTCTCTGAGGGATAGCCAGCAGTTTAAAGATGGAAATCTTAAACATCATTATATCACCATACAACGCTTCCTTTCTTTGCAACAGTTCATCCTGAGATCAGTTATGTTTTGACTTTGACAAAACATCTGCACATTGCAAATTGCAGTTGTCTAATGGGTTACCAAATCCACCTCGTGGGTAATAAAATGTGAGGCCTATAGGCAGGGCCTCTGCTTTGAGTGAGCTCATGGCTTAATGCATTAAAATCATCAGTACCTGCTCTACTGGTCTGGGTCTCTTCAGGAGGAACGTGCTTCTTTCATCAGGGCTTGCTGTTCTCACTGGTGATTGTAAGTGGGATCTGTTGGGGCTCTGCTGTAATTTCATGGTGCCTGATGTCTGGGTAGAGCTAGCTGAACTGACTGAACAGAACCCAGATATTAAGGCTCATGCCCAGGTCCTGTAATTGCTGGTTTGCTAGAAGTGGACCAAGATGGATGTGCTCTTGCAGTGGGCAAGTTGTGACTGGGTGGAAGAATATCCTCCACTGATTCCCATGCAGTAGCACAGTTACCTATGAAAGCTGTTCACGAGTAAAGAAGGCAATATAGATTCTAACTTTTTCTCACAAATCTGTTCCACATCTTCTTTATCTCAGAATTGCATGATGTAGAGTACAATTGTGGGTTTAAAAGTCACAATTGTATCACATAAAGTCACAACTGTGTGTGAGTCAGGATTGACAAAGTCTCAATTGGGTCTTATAGGTCAAGATATGGAGATGGATTTGCAAATTCTGACTTTCCTGCAGAATCATGTTTATTCTCACAACACAGACTTTTTTTACATGCAAATTAGAAAAATAAGTCAAAATTGCATGAAGTAAATGGCAACTACTAATAAAGTCTCAATTGCGTGTATTATAAAGGTTCTTCAAACACTTTATAATCCAATTCTGTAAGGGAATTAGGGAAAAAAATTTACATAATTTACATATCACAATTCTAACTTTACTGTCTCACGATTTTTAAAAAATTAGCAATTTATTTAAAATGTTTTTTTTTACTTTTCTTTGGCAGAAACAAGCTTCCATAGTAGTTAATACATTACATTTCTTAGCAATGAGCAAACATAAAATGAATACTAAAAGTGTAAATAAAAAGTAAACATAATGTATATGTCATGCTTATCATTATTACTGTATGAACCAGATTCCAATTATCATTTATAGCAATTGTATTTGTTTACATTAACCTACAAATATTGAAGTTGAAGCACAATAGGTATTATTAAACCAATAACACTGTAAAACAATATCCAGTAAATGGTAAAAAGTGACAACCGATAAAGCCTAACCTATATTCCAACAATAATTAGATTTGATTAAGTGATGAAAAAGTGGCTAATCGTACTAGTCAATAAAACCTTCAGCTAAACACACAGAATTGATCAATTATATAAAGTCACCATCAGATTTCAAGTTTAAGGAGTTAGGGTTCAGTAGTTGATAAAATTACTAGTTCAATTCAGCCAGATTAAACATTAAATATGTGCAATTTTTAGCCAAAATGATTCTAATTTGTCAAGTAAGTTGATGATTGTTAGATTTAGCCACCTGATCAATTTTTGAATTCCCAATAAAGTGGGTTCAATGGTACATAATTCACTACACAAAGAAAACGCCATTAGGTAACACAGCTCAAATGAAGTCAAATAAAAAAATATCTTCGGTATCGAGTGTTTGTGACTGAATAGAGTCATATTCATTCATACACAAGCTGGGCAGGCTCTGCTTTATGCATCAACACCCCATCTCCCACAAGCAGTTACGACACTGGAACCCAGCAATTGAAAAATCCCCACCTTCCTGTACTCTGTATCTCTTCTCCTCCTACCCTGTGCTTGCTGTACCTTTCTCTGGGACCAAGGCGATAGATCCAGCAGAAGCTGGTGGAAGCTGATCACACCATTTCTTTGCTTTAAATACGCATTGTTATCTATTAACTAATGGATAGATATGGTGATTACTACTAATAATGTGACCAGATTCACGTTAATTATTTACCAACTCACGACCTCTACTAACCATTTGCAAACTGATATCGGCATGCTGGTAAAGGTTTCCTGAAAACAACAGGTGTGGATATGGAATCATACAGATAATTATGTTAACAAAGATAGAAGAGCAATGTAGCAAAAATAAGTTACCAAATAACTATCTATTGACCATGAACTGAACATCCATATTGAATTTAGAATGTTTAGCACTTCTTCACCTAAATGACATGTGAAGGAATATGGTAAAACATTATTTATCTATAGATTAGATTAGATGTAAATTTGGAAAAAATTTTGTTCATTGGCAAATGTTACAAACACAAATGCAATTATTCAATGCACATTCTTGCCAACATATATATATATATATATATATATATATATATATATATATACATATATATATATATATATATATATATATATATATATATATATATATATATATATATATATATATATATATATATATATAAATATATAAAAATACATATATAACATAATCATACATGTCTACAGTGAATGTATGCATCACAACATTTATAATGCACCAGTTCCTGGAAAATGTGTGATTTGATAAAGATTATGTTTAAAAGTGTGCCAGTAAATGTATTAGATTAACTTTAAGTGAGATGTTAGATAACAGCAGGTAATCTAAATATAAAAATATATGAAATGAGCATAACGATACAGCATCTAAAATGGAACAATACCGATACTATATTAAAAAGAAAATATCAGCAATGCCTTGAAGGGCGCTAAATGAAAAATATGACTGTGATGCTAGGCTAAGAGTCAGTGATTTAGAAAGTACATTAATCACTACCTCACCCAAACTTACATAAATTATGCCTGTAGCATCCATTTAGGTGCTGGCAAAAACTAGAAGATAATCAATGGAGGTGACACTACCCTGCTGTCTGTTTTGTGCCAATTCCAACAGTAGGTTACAACATATTTAGTCAATACAAAACCACTAATGGATACAAATCATGATTTATATTATGTATACATATACACCTGCAGTCATTCTGTTTTCATGAACTATGTTACAGTTTCTCTATCAGGCTTCATGTCTCAAACTAACTTAAGTTTAAGCAACTTTTATTTAAAATTGCATTTCCCAAAATCACACATAATTTAAAGATTACTGTAAAATCGGCTAAATCTTTGTTGAATTTGGAAATCACATAACCACTTCCTGCTAGTCCTCCAGTGAAATGGATACCCCACATCACTGTAACATACATTCCCACATCCGACCTCAAAGTCATTGATGCTCAGATAGATATCTGTTTTATAATCTGTTTAAAGTCAATAAACTGCATTTGGCTGACGTGGCATGCTCCGCAAGCAGTCACGCAATTTCATCGCTAGCAAAGGAAGCTAATGCGCGGAACGAATGCTCGCTTCTGCACAGCCGGTGGCTTGGACAAACAGTGAACTGTATTTCTTGAGCAATGCAGCTTTTGGTACGGCTGCGAGAGAAAAAAAGACATATTTAAGTTTTCTCGCTGGATTAACACGCGTTTTGGTCGTGTAGAGAGAGCACATGGGTTTTGAGGGAAAAGAGTTGAAGGCTACGCAGCTCTGAGCCTCGCCCACTTTTGAACCCGATGACTCGCTGCACTCCGATGAAAACGACCAGAAGAATGTGCGCTGAGACAGGGGGAGGGTTTTGTTTAGCAGGTCTCTAAGGGCTGTAGGATGCATCTGTATTGTAGCATGCCATTATGACGCTTGAAACTGAAGTCTTGATTGATGATGCAGTTCAAAAATCTACTTTAATGGCGTAAATCATTTTTAAAATGCCTCTTGAAATAAAAGTAAATACGTTGGCAACACAAAAATGAAAATGATTTACTCTTTCTCTTGCGCCAAACATGACCCTTCCCCTCAGTGATGTATGTAAAATATCGTCGCTCCAGAATTATGCCAAAACCCCCCCATAACACCAGGGCCAGATTAAGAGTTCAGAGGCCCCCTGGGCACAATGTCTCTTAAGCAGGCCAAATGTATATTTATGTCCAAGGACATTTTAATATGGCATTTGCAGTTTTACTGACTTAAAATTAACTTTGTTCTAGAACTATGCTGAGAGTAAAGTTCATAAATAGCTGTATCTCTTCCTATTGGAACCGATTATATTTAAATAAACATTAATACACATTTAAAACTTTCTGATTTACTGTGTTCCTAGGAGGTCGGGGGCCATGCTCCCAGAGAGATTTTGTAGTTTTAAGTTTAACCATAATCTCGTGCTCCTTGAGAGATAAAATTAAAGCTTAAACCCATGAACCTGTCAATAAAAGAAAAAATTGATTTGCACAAAACAATAAATAAGGCTAAACATCTTTCATAATCTCAAGTCTCATTACATTATCAATGAGTTTTTACGATCACAAACAATTATTAAAATAATGTAATAATGATTTATATAATTATTCCTATGAGCAGTAAAATCCGTCTAGCGTATAAATGTACTATATAAATGAGAATGAATATTTCAAAAGTATTATCATTTTCAGTCTTCATTTGCACTGTAACATCGGAGAATTAAAATGCTTTTGTCCTTATCTCTTCAGAAACCCTTAAGCTCATGTCAGAGAAAACCCAGATGACCATTTCCTGAGCTCGCGTGAGCAAAGTGCACGCGCTTTCTTAATCGCCCAGGCACTTGATGCCTCTCAAAGTCTTGTGCTGTTTTCTGAACGGCAAAAAGCCATGTCATGGTTTCAGAAAATTTTCAGTTCATTGGCAAAATAACACGCTAGAGACCTATGTTAGGTTCTGCATTTACATCTCATATGTGTTGGGAAAAGGAGAAGAGACTTGGCAAAACGCAGAATTGGAAAACTAGGATCCGAGGCCAGCTAGCATAAAAGTTAATTGGCAGCGCTTCAGCAGCATTACGACCTCCGCCACTTTAGCTGTGACATGATTGGCGATTCATAAAAGAAAATTTTATGAAATTTTTTTTTATCAAACAATCCTGCGTTTTATGGAACCCGGTCCCTCGCATCCGCGAAACACTACCGAGCCCAGCGGGGAAACTCCCAACTCTCCCGATTGCCACTGGGCCGCTGGTGCCCAGGGCCCCTTGATGCCCTCGGAAAGTGCCCAGTTGCCCTAATGGTTAATCCGACCTCATACGTCCTATCATAAAAGTTGTCCATACGATTGGTGTTTAGAGTGATGAGATGACTGATTCATGAATGTCATTTTTTGAGTCTGATTTTTTTTTAATAAATCAGGATGGTCAGCTCACAGAATCAGTGAAGTGACCCTTCGCTGTAAGCCCCGCCCTCCCTAGTTACTGTTGCTGCGCCTGTCAATCTTACGATAGCTGGCACATCTATTACAGTGAAGACGTCAGTGTCTTATTCTATCTTACCCATAGTTATAATTTTAGGTAACAGTGTATTTGGACTCGGTTCACTTTAGACATTCTAACTATGGTGACTTAGAAACTACATCTCAACCTACTGTCACTGTGCTTGGTGTCTACTAGCTCTTTTCTTGATGGTTCCCAATATTCTACTGACCATTGCTCACAGACTGTTTCTGTTCTATTTCCGAACTTATAATGGGCATTCAGTTTATTTTCACTTCGCATGCCTTCCTTTGTATTCCCGCCATTTCTTGGTTACCATGATCACCTCAATACGAAGTTCATTCTGTTCAGCTGTGTTGCTTGTTCCTAGTTTGTGTCCCATTTATAAGTTCCTTTTCAGTCACTCCTTGTCTGTTTCACCGTCTTTGTTAGTGTGTGTTGCTTCCTGATCATCAAGAATTTCCATTAAACCTTTCATTTTGGATTTCTTATCTTCATCTGTGTTTGCCTTCCACCTGTGACAACTATACACTCTCAGAAAAAAGGTCCAAAAGCTGTCACTGGGGCAGTACCTTTTCAAAAGGTACACTTTTGTACCTAAAGGGTGCATATTGGTGCCTTAATGGTACATATTAGCACCTAAAAAGTACATAATAGCACCTAAAATGTACATATTAGCACCTAAATGTATAATAGCACCTAAAATGTACACATTAGCACCTAAAATGCACATATTAGCACCTAAATGTACATAATAGCACCTAAAATGAACATATTAGCACCTAAATGTACATAATAGCACCTAAAATGAACATATTAGCACCTAAATGTACATAATAGCACCTAAAATGTACACATTAGCACCTAAATGTATATTATTAGCACCTAAATGTACATAATAGCATCTAAAATGCACATATTAGCACCTAAATGTACATAATAGCATCTAAAATGTACATATTAGCACCTAAATGTACATTATGGCACCTAAAATGTACATATTAGCACCTAAATGTACATAATAGCACCTAAAATGTACATATTAGCACCTAAACGTACATAATAGCACCTAAAAATATTAGCACCTAAATGTATGTAGTAGCACCTAAAACATATGAAAAAAAATTTACCTTTTGAAAAGGTACAGCCCCAGTGACAGCTTTTGTACCTTTTTTTCTGAGAGTGTGTCAACTTATTCTACTAACCTGAACCCTAACACCTAACCATAACATGTATGATGTTAGCTGCAAAGTAACTTATAGTTAGTTGACTGCAGAATGTGGACTATCGAAATAAAGTGGAACCTTGAATTGTCAGTATATTCCAGGCAAAAGTTCAAAGCTTTAGGCTATAAATTTGCTGAATAAATGAACTAACCAAAAAAGTGTTACAATCATCTCTGCTTATTCCCTCACTCTGAGCTCTTGTTTAAGATGATTCACATTATTGCTTGTGATTTATCCCCACTATGTTGTGCAACTCGATAACAGTGGTTATGTGTACAGTGCTCGATTGTTTATGTTTCCAAAGTCCAAGTTTGAATGCAAAGAGCGTGTCAGATGTGACTAATGAATTCCATTTAAGGCGATAAGTAACAAATACATTACAACCTCAGCATGTGAGAACATGCAATAATACATATACCTCCTGCATGCAATAAAATCCATACATTACTCAACAAGGGTGAGGTCAGCATGTGATGTTGTTATTTAAGCCAAATGTACTGGATTTGCTTGTTTATTGAAAAATGTGTTCTTGGATGTGGGTATATCTCGTGTTAGCTATAATTGCATCCACATTTCACATGGATACTTATAGACTGTATATCACAGTCCTTGTTGAGCACCAAAAGAATAAGCTACAAAGCCACAGGCACTGGAAAATTACATTCATGTGCTACCAGCTGCAATTTTCATTTTGGTTTCACAAGATTTCCTGACAAAAATCAAGTTTGAAAGCAGAAATGCACACCCACTGCATTGGCCTCAAGTAATATAATTAAAAATATAGATGTTTACTATGGAGTTAAAGTTTCTATAAAGAGTCAGTGGTCATTTTATGTTTGTGTTCAGCCTTGTTTTTATTGTGGTCGGTTTCACTGCCCTAAGAACATTTCCCTCAAGCACAAATGCCCAGAGAAAAAAATCAATAAAAACAATCCTAATTTTTGTTTTGTTTTTGAAATGATATTGAATGAGGACAGTATTAAATAAATTCTGATCTAAATCGTTTTGTTTTTCAGTGTGGCATCAAATCCAGCCTGTGACCTCTTTGTGTTTCAGAAGGATCTGTTCTCATTAAATGAGAGCTTTGTTAATCAGTTATCTTATTAGGTGCTAGAGGGCATGGCCTGTTTGGCTCATCATATGTTCACCCTATTGACATCTGCAGTGAGGTGTGGATGTTGGAATATCGATGTTCTGTCAATTTCCATAGTTTATCCTGAATGACAAAGTTGGGGTGGGAGGGATGTGATTATTGATTGTGCCCCAATAGACTGCAACAGTAGGGTATACCGTATATACTATACTTTTTCTTAGAAAGTAACGTTAGCTACCTGATGGGTGGTTGACGAATCAGGGAAGGACACGTCATGACTGATGACACCCAATGAGCCTCTGCGTCATTTTAAAAGTCCCCCGTTTTGTCCCGTCTTCACTAAGGCCCTGTTTATAGAGAACGCTCGTGGGTGAAAACGTAAAAATATTTTATAACTTACTTAAAAAGTAAGTAACCTGGGTTGCCTTAAAAATTTAAGTTGATTGAACTGGAAAAAGTGAGTTAATATAATGAAGGAGAATAACTGAATCATCAGAAACTCAAAATTATATGTTATCTGAACTAAATAAATTATTTAAGTTGATTTGACAAAAGAAAAAATGTTGTGATTACTACACTGTAAAAAAATATTGTTGGTTTAACTTAAAACCTGGGTTGCCTTAAAATTTGAAGTTGATTGAACTGTAAAAAGTGAGTTAATACAATGAAGGAGATTAATTTAATCCTCAGAAACTCAAAATAATAAGTTATCTCAACTAAATAAATTATTATAAAGTTGATTTGACAAAAGAAAATATGTTGTGATAGCAAATCTTGAAATTAGTGAAACATTTTGGCATGTAATGGTTAAAAGTTAATTCCCTCAAAGAATAATTACACCGTGCACCTTTTACTCGACTTGAAATTACTATAAAGGAAAATGAGTGGGAAAAATACTGTAACAAAGGCTGCTAAAAAAAGTGGGTGGTCACTGTGGAACTCCATTATGGAAAAAAGTCTTTTAATAAAAGCCAATGGTCTTTTGCTAATGAACCGGAACAACAATGTTCAAAGTTCAACCTCAAGTACATTACATACATGCCATTGGCCTAAGGCCATGGCATTGTGTGATGTAGGTTACACAAGCATAGTGCACATAGTGTGCATGTAGATTACATACTGTATCACTGCTGGATTTGAATAGGGGTTGGCAAAAGGCCCTCTATACATGCCATCATCAAGGCGTGCTAATGCAAAGCCTGGGGTCAAATTGTGTGGTTGAAAAGAGAGACATAGAGATGAGGGTTTCCTCCATCAGACATGTCCCACCAGCCCACTGACTGATGCCTTATGGATAGAGCTGCTCCTGACTGGCATCTACAGTTGGACACTTAGATTAAGTGTGTTTGTTCCAATGTGTTCTTTTTAGCTGTATTGTGTGGAGACGACAAAGTCTTTCTCTGCAGAATTGAGTGGGTTACTGCTAGCCTCAGCAAGCATTTCTCAAATAAAATCAATCTACGCTTCACTTAGCCTGTCAGTGACTTTTGCTAATGAACATCTACATTGGTTATTGAATTTGAAGAATCAAAATGTTACCATTGAAAACACAGCAGATTTCATTCTCATGCCAATGTAATCAAAATGATTCAACCCCATTGCAAATTTGGTTTATAGGCAAAATGTATAGACTTCCAGCTGTTTGCAATGAACAAATCAAACAAAATGAATTGAAATAGCTCAACACAACAAATGTTTCTAGAG
>JAQIUQ010004320.1:17500-72822 GCA_030378365.1 Hybognathus amarus
CTGCATGAAATGCAAGAACAGCCCGTTCTTGTGGTGGTGAAAGAATATGTAAAGTAATACAACCAGATGGCTCTCTGAATGCCATATAGTCTTGCTCTCAATGAACACTTAGAACTTTCCAGAGAAGTACTGTGAATAGGACTGAAAGAGAGTACATAGCTTTCCCACAGGAGAACAGTGCATCGTTAGAGCTGAAGTGTTGGGCTTCAGCCCTTTATTTTTCTCTCCTGCTTTCATATAAAATAAAAGATTAAGTAACTTTTGAAACACTGATCTCCATCTCCATCACCCCCACAGTCTGCTTGTGTAATGCAGGAATATGAATACATTTTCCAGTCTGGGATTCAGTGTCTATGCGCTATTTATTTAGAAAAGTTTTGTCACTTGGCCCTTGGACTGTCTGACTTGAATGGGATATTTTTACAGTAGCCTATTCCATATGTTTCCATTCTTGGGGTGGGCTTAAGTGAGGATGGGTTCAGTGGATCATTTGATATAGTGTTGACCTTTTTACATTGCTCATTTTGATCAGAATGCATTGAATGGGTGAGGGGAAACCTTTATTGCTTTGCTTCATTCACACAGGAGATCATTTTTCACTATATGATACCACCAATTAATTTACCATTTAAATGAGGCTATGGATAAAAATACAATGCTTTAAAAATAATCTCTTTCCTGAGTGGAGTTCCTTTTTATACTTTGTAAAAGTTTGGTGGGGGCAAGTAAGGTAGCGAACTCCGGGACACGTCGTCATCCAATGAGTGCGCGTGGCTCGGATGACGTTTCCAAGCGCTACCGGCCGACACGCCCCCAGCATGGATACAATCAGCACTAATCGGCGCAGAGCATACTGTCACTTTATCGTCGTGAGGACTACAGTCACGATGGGAGTTTTGATACTCAATCAAGACAAGTTTTCAGTGCTCTATTCACCGGAAACTTCTCTCTAAAGGAAAAAAGCAGTCGGTGTCGCGTGCTCACGGCTTGATCTCGCATGATTTACATGCAGGATGTCAGTATTGCTGAAAAGCCGGTAAGATAGTGCAAAGTGAGTTTGCTTATGAGAGCTGCCTATTCAGCACCACACAAAGGGGATCTACTGAGTTCAGTGGTCTGCTGTCATTGGGTTTGAATGTCATAAAGAAATTCTACTCTTAAAACGAAATGGATCACTTCGCAGCAGAGTGCCTTGTGTCAATGTCCAGCCAAGCAATTGTCCACGGTCCAAAAGGGAATAGAGAGATCAAGCCCGAAACTGCGTCTGCACAGAGGAATGGAGAAGAAACCAGGGAGCCTTTGAAAGACAACTCATCTCTTTTTGTGGTGGCGAGAATTCTGGCGGATTTTAATCAACAGACCCCCACCAATTTTGCCGAGCAGGCAAAAGTAAAAGAGGAGAGCACGCAACCAACAGCAACCCCGACCCGAGATGATGGGAACTCTGCCACACCTACCACCATCACCGGCGACCCTGCTCTTAAACAAAGAAACAAACGATTTAGGGGCGAATTGAACAAGAACCCCCACAGAAAAAGCACAAATGCCACTATTCAGGTTGTGAAAAAGTTTATGGCAAATCGTCCCATCTCAAAGCCCACCTAAGGACACATACAGGTCAGTTTCCATTCCTGCCAAGTGTATTGCCGTTTCGCAGATCCAATGTAAACATCGCGACACATTTGGGCACATTATGTTCCGCACAAGCTCAGTTTTACTTGACGGGACAACTGTTGTCGCACTGAATACGATGGTATCTTATATAAAATGTGCATTTGCTCTAATTTGCCTTTCGAGGGGAATAGTATATTTTTCGATGTAGCCTCGTAAATATTGTCACGCCCACCATGAGGAAGCTATATGGTAAACAGCAACAGTTATTCTCCCCCAGAACCTCGCCTATATGAGCCACCTCAACACACACACACACACACCACACAAGCCCACCAGTTTAGAGTTTAAAAAAGCACTTTATTTGTATGATTTTGTCTGCGAACAATATTCCCAAAGCATTAACACACAATAAGAACGGTGACAGCAAATAAAACAATATACAAAAACAACAATACTATTAAAGAATACTTTATAAAAGAAAACATTCAACAAGAGATTATAGCATAACAAACCATTTACGTTAAAACATATGTGCTCGTGCATACAGACTTCTTGTAGCCTATACCTTGGCATAAAAAAAAAATCTGCACGCAATTAAATCTAACACTGCAGCAAAGAAGCCAGGAACCCCATGATGTAATCTCATAAAAGTCTTGTAGTCTATAGTTTCAGGAGTCGATGGTGGTGGTTTGCGAAAAGTGCACTGGTTGTAGCTCACGGTGCCAGACAGACATCAACGGTCCAAAAACAGCATATTCGCGTATACTTCGTTTTTTTCTTTGCGTTAGTCCGTTAGTTATATTCAAGGGGGTTGAAAATGAAAACTGAATAAAAGATGGGGGTTGGTGAGACTTCTGCGGTTGCTTGTTTGACTGTTAAGCTCTTTGTTGTGATGTGCCACACCCCCGTCAGACAGACTGCCAGCTGATCTGGCCAGCAACAGACTCGACCAGCCGAGCGCGGAGCCGCGCAGACAGAGTGCCCGCCCTCGGGGCTCGCGCACACCTCAAGCCTTTATAATTAACCGTTAGAATGGAAAATACATTTAGGAGAGTAATTACACGTTCTGTACCACGTTTCACGCGTCGTGGCGTGCAAATATGCCGCTATCATTTTATGTGCTGCTGTCAGACAAGAGATAGACTTCATGACAGGAAACCCTGAGCAGAATTGCAACGTTCTTGACACCTAAAAGGCATCATGGCCTCAGATCAGAGATAAATCGCATAATGTGTAAATTGTGTCTGGGTTTCCAGAAACACAACCTTGTTACTTAAAATGATGAATGTTCAGACACGCCAAAGCATTTCTGTCAATCATCAGTGTCAATTGTGTGATGGTTCAACTTTGAGACAATCAGGCCTGGTTTCACTTAGACTTTAGTTCAAAGCTAATAAATGTGCCATAGAAAAAAAAAAAAATGACCGATTTGCATCTTGAGACAAAACAAAGCAACTAGCACTGATTTTTGCCTGATTTACCAGATGTAGAAGTTTAAGAATGAGTAATAAAACTCATGTTGGTTGATCACTTATCTGAATATTGGGGGAGGAGACGCATTGCTAAAAAAAATGCTGCCTTAAATGTTTTAACATATTTTTTAACAGTGTACTTATTTTCAAACTAGTTGTTTTGGGCAATCCACTGACTGAAAACTAGTCATTCTCATTAATCCAGAACCTATAATCAACCATAGTGGTTCTGGTGTTCTTAAAATCTGGTGTTAAAAAACAACAACCAGGATGTACTAAAAATGTTGGTTGCACATCTTGTCTTGCATGCTTATCAGGATTTGCTGCCACCACAAAAATCATATCTTGTGTGGCTGGCAGGACTGGCAAAACCATACCTTAAATAAAAGAATGTTAATAGTTTAAACAATTACATAGATGCATTAAAATAATTATATAGTGTGGATTGACCAGATTTTCAGTACACGCCTTGGATATAATACTCTAACTTAGCTTTGAAGTACTTAAGGAGGGCGTGTCATCTACACAGTTGCCATTTCTTTTAGTTTTTACTTTGCTTGATAATAGGTTTGGCCTTTTTACAGTATACATAATGACATGTTTACGTCAGAACACACCACATACCACCCTGCATTCAGGCATATTGTTCTGTATACTCTAGCTCCAGTTGTGGTCCAGTTTATGGTGTTGGATATGTCTAGTTTTGTGTTGACATGTCTTAAGTCTTCTAGAGCAGATAAACAGCACAATTCATCATTGGTGATTTTGTTTAAGGTGTGCATTTAAGACCTCCCTCACTTCCTGTCTTTCTGTTGGGTTATTCTCTAAGTTCCAGACTTTAGATTGGGTTTCGCTGTAGTCACCGGGCTGCGATCTGACCATGATTCGGTTAAACAATGAGTGTTCCATCTCATTTGTTTTGGTAATCAGAGAATGTGTGTCATTCGAGTTCAGGCTCAGCCAACCTGCTCTGTTATGGAAGCTTTTCTTAAGTACTCAGCGGATTTTCCATCAGTCTCTACCAATGGAGCAAAGAGAGAATGGATCTTTCTCCCAGCAACACGCTGCTTTTTGAACTGAAGGGGGAACACAGACTTATAAAAACAAACTTTGGGGAGCCAAAAGTACTAAAGACCTCATTTGACTTCAGCAAACGCCCTGAATTTCCTGCTGGTTCTGGGTTGAACCCTGCTTTGGATCATTTGTTTTAATCCAGAAGGAATTGGGCGCAGGGTTGCATCCAGCTTTCTATTCAGAGCCCACTGTGGTCGATGGAGTCATATAGTACAGCGGTAGGATAAAAGCTTGGGCTTTTCTTCATGCGCTGAGATGCAGTCACTCTAGTCAAACTGCTTTCATAAAAACGATTAGTAATTTCTGACAAGTGCAACAGGTCTTGATATGTTTCTTTGTTGCGTGTTTCTGTCATGGCAACTTTGTAATAGTGTAAATATTTCATTTGTTTGCGAGACTGTTGCAGTGTTCTCGTGCTCTACGGTTGAATGAGTAAATCTTGGGGAAAGGGGGGAGGGCCCAACCATCACAAGTGCAAGCTTGCTGGAAAAAGAAGGCGTTTTATGATAGAGCTGGAGCAGATGTACTCTCACGATTATACAACATTTAAATATTGCAAAGAACTTAATGCTTTGAAATGCACTGCTGCAAATGCTGTTGCAACTGAAATGTTATAAAATGGAAGGAACCTTCTTTGACTTTGTACTTTTGAAGACATTATCGCATTGCATAAAAAACTATGTCAGAGTCTTTTAAAAAAAAGTTGTATGTCCCTTCCCAGGAATTAGTTACTAGCTCACATATCTTTGTAAAGCACTTGTTTGCGGACTGAAAAGACCCTTTCCATCTCGCTAACTCAAACCACATGCATTTGCCAAACCAACAATTTTATCTTCAGGATATATTTGTAGCTTTGTTTTCTTTTTAAAGACTATGTATTGTAAGTTCTTGCCCTTAGTAATTCTGTGGTTACAGAGTGTCCCTTACTTGAATACGTCTGGTAAAATAACCTTCTTGTGACCTTTCGAGAGGATGGTTTCAGTTTAGTCTGTACTAGCACCGCTTCTGTTGTCTGGGTGCATTCTGAACTTTTATCTCCACTGTTATAGTCAAGTTAAGATTAGAATTTGGCCTAGGAGAGCATCAAGCATAATATTTGACAGATGTTTTATGGCTGTGCAGAGTCTCAAGGCAAGAAAGGAGGACACACATGAAAAGTTGGAGAGGGTAGAAAGAAAGGAAAATATTCCAACCAGCATATGGCTGAATGAGGATGGGCTCATTTATCATCCTAATAATCACAGATGGACAGATTCAGAGAGATGCTTGGTTTGCATTCGATGAGTTGTTAACTGTAATGGTGCACAATGTGCTTGCAGATGATAATTTATAGCATTTTAAGTGCAGTTGACTTGTGGTAGGCATGTATGCAGATGAAATGGGTGTGGGGCCATCCGGGAGCCACAACAAAATAGATTTTCACGAAACTTGCAGGTTTCGGTTCAGGAAGAGGAAGTGACATGGCTTGAGAAGAAAGCCAAGGCCATGACTGTGACATATTCCGACGGTTCACTATGCAAAAAAAGACATGGTGTCCTTTCAGTGTGTGTGAAAACTCGTACATGTAGTTCCTCTGAAAGTATTCTGCATGCAACTGTGACACCAGACTTTCAAAGTGGAACCACTTGATTAGTACTTTACCTCTTCAGTATTCAGTTTCTACACATTTAAAGATCTAATGCAATGCAAAAAATATATATTTTCCTTTCATCATTAAATAAATATGTTGGGTTCAATACTTCAAAATATAACTTCAACTGAGTCAAACAAACATTGAGGTACTTACAGTGGGGCCAATTTTTAGAGTATAAATCTGTGTAAATCACAAACTGAATGCAACTTTACACAAGATTAGTAAGTTATTTTTTGTGTTTTGTTTGTCTTGTGGCTGTACTATTAAACAGTGAGTATTTTAATGTCCCTGAATATGCACAATCTACTTGAAAATGTTGGAGAACTTTTACAGAAATTGTACCCGAAATATTCCTTTGGCTTGCTTTCGATTAAGTCACTTTCCCATAGAATCCTGTTCAAATTCACCATAATTGTGTTTGTTAGCTTTCTCTTCTGATGCTTTTTGAAAGTCAAGGTTAAATGAAAAAGTTCATTAGGTTCACAAATTACTTTCAGTGGCAAACCCTTGACAGATCCTCGTGATCATAATGGGTACATGTGGCCCCTGTGTTCTTGGTTAATCTCCCTCACCCCATAATTTAATCTTTCCTGGTACAACTCTGTAATGTCATCTGGGCCCAGATCCTGAGACTCATTATTCTGATTGGGATACTCAGGACCTGAATTACTAGTCCTTGTACTCATGGGAATATCTCCAAGGAAGTGGAGGGGCATGTTACCACATCAAGCCACTAAGTACTTGAGAGAGTCTTGAATATTGATAGCATGCCTCAGATCACACTGTTGCATGATGTGCTGTGTGAGAGAGATTAAATGAGATCACCTCCAAGGCCTCAGAGGTTTTTTTGTTTGTAATCCTCCGTAGCATTGAGAGCGGTGAGACGTAGAAGATGAGAGCAAATGCGGTACAGAAAATTGCTCATTCTGCTGAGTGGGTTGGGGAAGAGAAGGGGAACACAGCAGGTTGAGGGTCTAAGGTTACCAGACAGCTTTGTCTGATCTCCTGTGAATATGAGAAGGCGGGGTTCCTCCTCAGACCAAAAGAGAATAAGAGGTCAGGATTGGTCACAAATTGATGAGCAAGATTGGCTAAAGCAGCTTTGTTGGGATGCTTACAAGTACATTGTGCAACCAAAGGCAGGGATTGGCTTTTTACAAACTGATATCCTCACACTAATCCTCAACTAATTTAACAAGATTGTTCATCTCGGCATGATGTAGTTCTGTTGTCCACCACTGGCCTTGACTATTATGAATTACGTGATTATAGGGTCATTAGAAAAGGTCATGCTGCCTCTGTGTGGCTAGTACGCATTAGGCTCAATCCCCAGCCTCACCCCTCTTTAACATACACATAAACAAAGCCCATAATCACATATTTCACAGTTGGTTAGCTTTTTTGTTCGGAGGGTGAACCATAATGTTCCTTACGTGATTCTTTTGTGTTCAAGAGTCCCAGGTGACACACTAGTGTGCACCATAGATGACATAGTATACAGAATTCAGCATATGGATAAAAACAGTGTTTTTATTTGAACAATGAGATCGAACCATTGGTTAAAGTGCTCATGAAAGCACACCCTCCACCCACATTTAAAGCAAATACGTGCAAAATTAAACTGACTCGTCAGCCATTTTTCTTTCCTCTGCACTGGGTTATTTACAGACTTGACATCCTGTGCAGTCATCCTGCCTGTGGTTCAGGTGGAAGGTTTTAGAGGATGGGCTGGACCTTGGCACTTTTGCCCTGTGCTGGGCACAGTGCCATGGCTGGGGTGGGTCTGGGCACAGTGTGAGGGTGATTGCTTCACAACAAGGAATCTGCTCTCTCTGAATAAAACTATTTTCCATTCCACACCCCTGGTTCTGATACCTTGTAACCAGAATGTATGTTAGATGCCCAAGACTGCCTGGGCTTGGCTGACCCACTTGTCATTCAGGATACACGCAATGCTCATTAATTGGGAATGATGTTAAGCAGGGGTCACATGAGTTTTATGTGTGTACTTGTGTTTGAAAGAAGATTAGAACAAAGAGAAGTTAAAAGAAATTTGTTATAATTGGGTCAATTAGCCTTTAAAAATATTGGAAAATAAGTTTAGGTTGTAAAATGTCTGTTGCTAGTTTTTTTTAATGGTTCCCTGTTACAGTGTAATTATACATTTAAGTACTGAGTGATAGCAATTAAATGTACTTGCTATAGGGTTAGGGTAGGATTAGGGTTTGGCTTAGGGTTAGTTGCATGTAATTATGCCCAATTTATAGTTATTACTGTAGTAAATACATGTAATGTGTAAGGTTGAATTAAAGTAAAGTGTTCACAAAATTTTCACCACATGGCATTTTTAGAGCATAATATTAGCAATTTAAACTTTTCTTAAATGGTATACGTTTTTTTAAATCAATATTAAACAAACATGAATGTCAAAAGTACATTTATAAGAACTTGGCACATGTGCTTTACTAAATTATTTTATTTGAAAGATTTTTGCCATTATTTATTGTGGACACTCTTCATGACATTAGCTATGTTTCCACTTATGTGCATTTTGGGATATTGCATAAAACAATTGCTGAATGGAAATGCCAAGAATCACATAAATTAAAAAAAGTTGAGTCTGGTAAATTGTTATCGATAAGAAACCATGGGCATAAACTACGATGGAAACACATTTACAGAATAAATTCCTTGATGGGCATCAAAAAAATTGGGACTACACAATTGGATGGCATAACTTGACATACCAGCGGGCCGAACTTTACACGTCATGACTACTATGTTCCTAAACAGCAGGCATCTTCCTCTGAAATGCGTTTATTGCGTTTTATGAGACATTCCCATTTTGCACAGAGGTTAAATTCGCAACTTTGGATGAAAAGATAGCTAGGGAACCAGTTGTCTGTACACACCGGTTCTGTCCACTTAGCATTTCTCATTTCAGTGAAGATAAAGTCTCTTTGTGTCAGGTTTTTACAGTCAGCCTCCTGTGTGAATGGTAGAAACCATGCTTTGGTGCATCTCCCTCTCACTGAGATATGATTGGCTGAAGTGCTAAAGCCCCCTGGGTGTTTCATCATGCGCTTATCCGCCCTTTTGCAGTCATCCATCTCTCCTGAAGCAGCCCGCACTGACGGGAATACAGCTCTCTTATATTTCTTTCAAATGAAGAAAAGCATAAAGTCTTTAACTATAAAAAAACAAAAAAAAACAACTCAGAATTCACCATACATTAGACCAACTCAGCCATAGTTATCTCACCACAGAGTTGGTATTAGGCCTCAGGTTCCTATAAGTACCTTTCGTACTCTGCTGAACTTATGGTTATTTAATTTAGCTTTGGCAGCGTCATATAAAAGCCAGTCTGTTCCTACCCAACCATCCCCCATTGCCCTGTGTCCTCTCCACCCACCCCGTGAGGGTGTAAGGTGAAAGAACTGCTGAAGCGGTGTATAGTTTGAGCTATTTTTCTTTCATACATTTACTATGAATGGGTGTCGATTTCTCTGTGCAGGAAGAAGGGGATCTGGAGCTAGTGTGGAGCTGTATTTTCAGCTTGCTAAAGCATGAGCCGCTGACTTAGAGTCTCACGCAAACTCAACGTGGGGCGCTAACCCTGCAATTTGTGGGTGGGGATGTACTGTACCGAAAGGCAGAAGTGTGGGGGTGGGTACAGGGTGGAATGCCGTTGTCAAAGCCCTCCATTGATGTAGGTCACTTGCTCAGTTTCATCTGCTGGCAATCTGATTTGAGGATTCTCTGCAGTTGCAGAAGCAATGCATGCATTTTGGTTTTTGAAATTAAAATTGAGGGGAGCCACAAAATGAAAAGGAGTGAATTTGTTCTCTGCGCTGTGCCAGAACCTAGGTTGCCTCATAGGCTTTTATATTGACATTAGCTCTTTCCATTGAGATGTTTGACCCCTTTTCTGTCTAATAAATCTGTATGTTGAGGACCCAGGCCTGTGTGCTCTGCCAGGCGTGGCTGTAGGATGAAAAGGATCATTCAGTGGACAGTCATGGGGGAAGGGTTGGCTTGGTGGTTTCGCATAGAGAAGATCTCACTGTCAGTGGTGTCAGGTAAATCTTCAGAAACTAAATATGTTCAAGGTGTAGTTCACCCAAAAATGAATGTTTACTCTATTTACTTTTTGTTCAAAAAACTTTTGTTTTCTTTTGCAGAAAACAAACAATTAAAATATAGTCTGGGAACCTATGGCTTGCAAGCCACACCTAGATCTTTGACGAAATCATGCAGCTAGCCAGGTCTCTCACCGTTTGAGATGGTCCTCACTGCAGAACATGAAATCCACGGGGGAGAAGTCGGATCCAGATCTGATACCCATCTCCACCTTCTGATCCCTAAACCCACCCTTAAACCTACCCAGCTCCACCCCCTGATCCCTAAACCTACCCAGCTCCCACCCCTGATCCCTAAACCTTCCCAACTCCACCCCGATTCCTAAACCCACCTCTAAACCTACCCAGCTCCACCCCGATCCCTAAACCCACCTCTAAACCTACCCAGCTCCCACCCCCGATCCCTAAACCCACCTCTAAACCTACCCATCTCCACCTCCTGATCCCTAAACCCACCCCTAAACCTACCCAACTTCCACCCTCGATCCCTAAACCCACCTCTAAACCTACCCAGCTCCCACCCCTGATCCCTAAACCTACCCAACTCCACCCCCGATCCCTAAACCCGCCCCTAAACCTGCCCAACTCCACCCTCAGATCTGGATCCAACTCCGCCCCCTGGATCTTGTGTACTGAAATTAGGTGCTACTGCACCCTTTACCAACAAATAAACGAATACAAATTCGACGCATCACTAGAGGATCAGGTTTCTGCGGAGAAATCAGCCATCACTGTTTGTGAGTGTTGCGACAGCAATGGCAGCAAACCACTTAAATTTCTATGGTAACCTAGAGCTCCTGCACTCAAATTTAAAAGAAGCTACGATAACTTATTTGTGGTAATAATGATTTTTTAGAACAGCAGAAAAATTGTTAAAGTATATAAAAAAGTAACTAAAATGTATCCTTTTATTGAAAATGGTGCTCTGCTGTGCTAAGAGACATCTCAAAGTATTTTACTGGGTGTCATGTTTATATCCGTATGATAATCCATGCAACTTTCAGTGGGGGGACTGTTTGAAGATACTAAAAAAGACACATGGATGAATGAGAAAGTAAATAAGCGGGATGTGCTTGATATTAAAAAGAAATATTAAAAGCGTAAATAAGCCGTAAAATAGAACAGAATCCACTAATGACAGGATGCTTTCTGTGTGAGCACAAGCATAGTAGCCTTTGTCTTCGGTTATGCACCGAAAAATGTCAAAATGCCCACCTTGTTGGATATTCACGTAAACACGTTTGATGTAAGCACTGCATTGTTTTTGACTCACTCATACACACAATTACGCGCTTGGGTGATGACCGAATTCTAATTTCAGGTGGAACTATCCCTTTTGCATCATTCAAGGATGTTAACAGAATCTCAAACAGCTTTGATTAATGTTTGACACGATTTCATGGTTGACATAAGAAATGATTCAGCTGGACGGGAAAATTTGTCAATAAAAATGGGATTTGAAAAGAGGACGCTTTTTCAAGATCAGCCTTCATAGGCAATTTCTGTTTATTATCTGTAGATATAAAAATATAATTGTAGCTCCGTGTCCTGACATTTAGCAGGCTTTGTGTCTGTACGAGTGTCAGAGCAATGGGTGACCCCACCCACCTGCTCTTGCCCGTTACCATTTGTAGGCTTATGGCTACAGCTGTCTTAATGTGTACCTCGTTAAATGGAGTAAAAATAATTAAGCTGTGTTGCAAAAGAATCCCAGTGGCCCAGTTAGGCCAGGACCCACAGAAAGGTATATTCCAAGGTTGTAATCATGAGCAGGGCTATGCTGTGATATGCGCTCCTCGCAAGGTGGCAAAATAGAGAGTAGGGGACGTAAATCTGCAGCAGTTGTGGCTGCATTCTCATATAAAGTGTCTTAGACCGTGTGTGCACATGTGCTGCAGAGACTGGGGGGAGTGAGTTATGTCTACTAGGCTTGATTGAAATGCCTGATGGTGAAGGCTCTCTTGCCAGACACAAGGCCGGCACTATTGTTTCTCAAAAGCATTAAAACCCTGGGAGGAGAATGTGTAATTGAAAAGCAAGTGTTTTTTGGCGTTTTCATCCAAGACAATAGAAGATGATAAATTAAACATAGTTTCCCTTGTCACAATGTCTCTGGACAAGTCTGTTCCAGTCCTAATCGATTGCACCTGACCTAGTCGTAATGTCTTTGTTACACCCACATCCATTAGCATTAATCCTCAGTTTCTCAAAGTCACTGGCACGAACAGAGTACTGAAAGCCTGATCTGACTCTCCAAGTCTCAATGTGGTTAGTCAACCCTGGGCCCCCTCCCTCCATTAGCACATACGGTGTTGTACTTCTGTTTTTTGTTTCATTCCCACACTTGTGTCTGAAATGCTGGAAAATTTTCGGCTCAGTCAGCAATCTGCTCACTAGACCTTTACGAGAATTAATATGAAGTTGTGTCTAATGCAGATATGACGATAATTTGCTAAATTACCCACAATTTTAGTGTAAGTAAATACTTTGTTTTTGCCCAACTTTGTGGTTTTTGGTCTCCATGTAGCGATCTCTGTGAACTCACTTCTTGGCAACCTCATGTGATGGAGAGCATAACCCTTTCCCAACTTGGTTGCTGTTGGGATTACATCTACTTCCAAAACCCCTTGCTCCTATGGGGTAGTGATGAGGTCATCTTGGCAAACATCTCAGCTTTAAGAGAAAGGGGAAGCTGGGTAGTTTTCAGAAAGTATCCAGTTTGCTGTGCTGAGACAAGCTGAGAACTTACTTGCAGACAGTTTCAGGAAGATTTGGGATTGCGAAGAGATGAAGTCTTATCATTTAACATTGAGGGCTTGAGCTGGCAGATTCCTGTTTGACCCACAATGAACAAATTACAACCTGCTGTGTAAGTGCTGCAACTACATTTGTGGTGCCATTTTGGAGCTTCTTACAGTATGGTTTTCCATAGATAATGAATCCAGAGGATGACCAGAGACCAGGACTGTACCCCTGATTCAGAACTTCTGATCTAATTGGGATCACTCTCTGCAACATTGGGATCGAAAACATATGATATTGGAAGCATTGTGTCTTGTTCTAGTATATATCTGCATTTGTTGTATTGTTTTTGCTTTGCCTCTGGCTAAAGGTAACTGAAGGCACATGTATACTGTCTGCAAAAATGAGAACAAATTCACAGTAACCTTCTAGATACTTATGGTTATAAATAGGTCTTTTATACTAATCTAAGATCTCCTGGTCCTGACCAGACATTCCTGCAAGTTAAAATGAACAAATAGCAAAAGGTTTCTGCTATAAACTCCTGTCTTCCATTTTGTGTGGGCATTATGCATGGGCGTGGTTTGGTATCTGTAGAGCCCCTTTCACACAGAGATTCCGGAAAATACACGGATAATTTGACCAGGCATTTGTCCCTGGATTGTTTGATTTCAGGTTCATTCACACTGCCAGTGATTTGCGGGACCTGTGAGTGCGTTCGCACACAACCCGGAAAGATCCCGGAAAGACAAGTGAACGTCAGGATGAGACGTGACGTCAGGATCACTATGACACTCCCCTTATGGCATTGGTCCTGGCTTTTGATCACACAACATTCTGGGACTGATTCCAGCAATGTTACTAGGTCCCCAACACCGGCATCGAATGCAGGTCATCAATCCCGGGTCGTGTTTGTACGTTCACACAGTTTCCCGGGATTAACGCGCTGTGTGAAAGGGGCTTAGGATTAATGTAAAATCTTCGTCTAATTATCTTAATATAAACATTTTCTCAGTTTTCCGTATGACAGCAGCTGACATGGGACTTGCAGATTTTAATCTCTGGAATACCTAGTTCCAGAGCATGTTCTAGGGCATCAAGTGTGTGCTGCCCTTGAGCAAGTCTAGAGAGCACTTTGAGCTCATGGTTATAAAGGACTTATATGACCTCCCACTGGAGGTCTTCCCTGCCTGTCTTAATGTCTGCCTGCCTTTCTCACACAGTGTCTGGCTGTCTCCACGCCTACGTCTCTGCCTGCGTAAGTGGCCTCACGGTTGAAGAAACCTGAGGAATTTTATCTCAGCCCGCACAGAGATGCTGGTAGCTCTTGTTGGAACAGGTGAGCGACACCAAGTCTCCCTGGATCGACATTCAGTCTGCACTTGTGTTGCTCAGATAGTGGCCTGATCAGATGTCTGTGCCATAGACTGTTCACCTCAAAAGGCCCTTTTCTTTTTCCTACAGATTCAAGGGAATCTGAAGTTGTTCTTTATTCGGGCCTCTGTGTCCAATCGACCATTTGCGATTGTGTTTTTGTACATAAGAGAAGACATAAGTATGAGTTTATTTACTGACCCAGTGGCCCTGTAAGGGAACATTTATGTAAGGCTGCTGTCTGTGACATAATAGTATCACCTCTAAAGGGAAACACTGTTGCTCAGTTACCTTTGTTATGGGATGTTCAAACTAGCAGGTGTGATGTAACTGCTGTAAAGTGTAACTGGGTCACTGTGTTCATTTACATGGAGGTCAAATCTTAATCTCTCTTAATTACTGTCCCCAGTTGCGAAAAGACATGGGCACATGCAGAGCTGGTTGCACCACACCAGAGAGGGCGTAGCAGTATGATGACATGCCAGGGCCTATGGGATACAAACCATTATTATCATAAGTGACGCGTTGCAATGGTGCGATTAAAAAAATTTACCACGGGCAAGGGGTCAGATAAAGTAACGTTTACATAGATTTTGGCATGGACATTTTGCATGAACAGCATGACACATTTTCACCATGGATTGCGGACTCAGCTATTGTTTTCCCAGGGGGACAAAAAGCAGAAGCGTCACCATTGTCCATTTTGCATTGTTTTTGATGCACGCAGCAACTTCCATCTGTTATGAAACTGCCCCATGCCGGACAGTGCTATCTTTTCACATAAGCCTACTTACATCAGGAGTGTCCTCATTGGTGATAATATTCCTGGAAATGTGTCCCAGTTGAAAGTTATGGTCGCACCATGCAAGCAGAAAATTAAGATTAAAATAGATGAAAAGCTTAAACTTAAAAAAAACTTTTGAACTGAAATAGATCTGTTCAAGTTGAAAGTACCAGAATTATTAAATTAAAACAAAATATTTAAAATAGAAATGAATTAAAGCTGTATAAATAATAAAACAAAGTATATTAGTAAATACTATAATATGATATAAATAATATTGATCTACTGACCGCAAAGATTCGAATTTGAGATTTTTTTAAACCTGCCCTATTCCCGATTGAACTTACTAACACCTGTGCATTATATTGTTGTCACCATTCACACCATTACATGGCCTAGTCCTGCTCGTCTCTGTTTTAACCTGTAAAATATTCATACTATTGCGAGTCTGTGAAGCTCCTCCATTTTATGACTCATAACATGCACTTTACAACCTTGAGTTCCCACAGATGCTTTCGTGAATTAATTAGACTGTAAATTACAGGTTGGCTCCTGTCGTCACTAAAGGAAAATTTAAACCCAACGCTTTGTCCCATTCCTTGAACGCTAATGTTAGATTTTGTGTATTTATGTTTATACGCCACAATCATGACAAGATCCAGGATGTTTAAAAAAGGTCAAACAACAGTGGCCCTCTCAAATTAGTTCTCGTGGGTGTGGCACATTTGAAGGTTCAGAGGATTTAAATTGTGGTTTCGTATACTTAAGGTATGTTTGGATGGGCTTGAATATGTGTGTGGCAAATGAGTATCAGATGATGTGTTTTTGAAGCAATGAGAGTGCTGAGAAGTTATTTGCTTTACTTAGAGTGGGAGTGAGTGTTTGTGTGTGCGTAACTGTGTATTTTTGTGCGTTTTGTCACATGGGTGTGGGGAGAGGATATAATATATGGCCGATACAAGTGAACCTACACAGACATTGTTATGGACATATAGTTTCACACAGATTTTATTCTTGTGAGTGTGTGAAGGTTTTATTTGTTGACGATGTTGAAAGGGTCTATGCGTGAGCAGAGGCAGACAGAGTACTTCGCTTTATTACTTGAGTAAAAGTACAGATACCCCTTGCTAGATTTTACTCAAGTACAAGTAAAAGTGCTACAGTCAGATGTCTACTTAAGTAAAAGTACTAAAGTTTAAGTACTTGTTTTTAAAAGTATTTGAGTATCAGAGAGTACAAGAGTATATTTTCTAAATATTGCATTACCGCCACAGTGCTTACATTTATGTACAGAAACGTCCTTTAAAAATATGAATACCTTGGAGAATGTGAAAAGGAATTGAAAGTAAAATCAGAGTCGTTTTCATCTTTTTACCATGTTGCTTTATTTAACAAATAAGAAAATTTCAGAAAATTCCGAAAATTGCAAGTTTGGCGACGTTGGGCCACGGTTTGGCAAATTCACGGATGGACCTCCTGCATCTTCATCCATTATTTCGTATGTTATCTAAATTGAGGCCCTGTTTAAACGAGAATGCTCGCGGGTGAAAACGTAAAAATATTTTATCGGATGTGCCTTAAAACGCAAAAAAGTGAAAACACCCTCCAGAGTGGAAATCTTAAAATGCTCCCCCGCCACGTTCCCGTGTAAAAGGGTAAAAACGCAAAAGTCTTGCTTGACAGTGAAGGTTGTACGTAGGTGCGCGGACTTGGTGTTGTGTGGCAGTGCTTCACATCGCCACCTAGCTGCCTGGAGCATATACTACATTGAATTTCACACACTTTTAAATCACCATATGCGCGTGGATTTCCCACCCAAAACGCTTGTCTAAACGCAGAATAAAAAGTGATAACGCAACGCCACTTTTGCATTTTCTCTTCAGAATCGTTTCCGTGTAAACATAGCCTGAGTTGACTATGGCGGAAAGCTGAAGGTGATTGCTGATAGGCTGTCCCAATCAGTGGCGCCTGCACAATCCAATCACGTTTGAGAGGGGTAACAACAATTTGAGGTTTTCCGAGACTTTGTCTTTTTTCCATTTTTTTTATTTTTTAGAAGTAGTAACGGGTACTTACTCACTCTGCCTGTGTTTTCTCTCACTTTCTCAGCGTTTTATAGTTGGGGGAAGGGACCCCAGCAAAGCTGTCATCCCACTCATAAATTGTTTCGTTTGAAGTTGTTTTTCTTTGGGGCCTTAAGGGGAAACCACAAAACAAAGGCAGCAGCAACAAGCTGTCTGGATCACTGTGTACTCTGTCTAATTTAACCAAGAAATGACTGAGGTGTCTTGATAATTTTCCTGTTCTTTGCTTTTCAAAAATTATGCAAAGTGCAGACACAGAACTCATATGTTTTTCAACGGTGGTTTCAAGACCTTTGTGGTGGCACTGCTCAGGGAATGCAACGGCTGTTGAAAAGCTGGTAAAATAAGCAAAGCAGTTCGCACATTCATGGTGGAAGACAACAAATGAAATGGAACTAAAATGCATGCTGTATCTGACGTGTGGGCCCTTTTGTGCACAAAGAAGAGGGCGTGGGTACCACATCGAGGAAACCGCACCGAGATATATGGTACCATCTGGCTTTCGGTAGATTTATGTCAAAGCCCACTTTTATTGCCTGAAGGGGAAGGGGTAGGGCATAATTTCCCATGCTTTTGGCTCATTGCTAGTTTCATGTTTGAGTACAAGTTGGGGCAGGGTACCAGAGTAGAGACTGTTAACCTGCCTAATTAAACTCGCTGTCTGGCTCTGCAACATGTGGTGGTAATGGGGGAAGAAAAAACCCTCTGCTAGGCCATTTCGAAATGTGTGCCAGTTCCAAATAAACCAGCGAGTATGTGTTTGTGTGTCCATCAGTTATCTCAATAATGAGTCAGTAAATCCCATAAGCCTCTTTGGAGCAGTCAAAATGATACATGTCCCCCATGTATTCTCATGATTCTCCAATTAGCATGATGCAATGCTTACTGGACTGGAACATATGGTTCATTTTTAATGCAGTGCATTCCTGGTTTAATGTGTGGGCTTTTCTCTCAGCTTAGCGATTGTAAAAGGAAAAAAATTTTTTTGGAAGACTTTTGCTTCTATAGGAGAGGATTAGCACACTCTCACAAGCAGATCCTAAATAGTTGTGCCACATCAGGTCTTTCACGTCTGTGTAAAGACTGTTCATTTGGGATTTAAAAGCCATCCGTGGAAGGTAAACCCCTGCATGACCTGGACCTGAATGGTCTGGGTCATTCACCGACTGTTTTTAGTGTGAACTGATCTCGATTCTGTGGTGGTTTAGCTGTTCTAGTGTGTGAACTTGGCTTGTATGGGACCTGTATGGCTTTTGTGCTCTGTTCTAGGTTTGCCTTTTCTTCAGTGAATGCTACACATTAGCATACCAAGAGAAACACAAAACTGCTTCAACATAAGTGTAAAAGAGCATATTATATCAATGAGGCATGTCGGCACGGGCTAACGGGGCCATGTAGAATAAAAAGGCCCCAGTAGGACTTTCTTTATTGAAAGAGTTCATTGTTCACATAAGGACTGAAAAAAAGGTTCACATCAGTTGGCACCGCTGGCCCTATTTATCGCTGTTAGCGACACGTGGTGGTGTTTATGATGTGGCCTCCTTAACACCTTGTTTTTTACTTTTTCAGAAACGGATTCAAAGCGAAATCTCAACAATCACATTTTCAGAAGCATAGCTGCAACTTATTTGTAGATGCTTGTATATCTTCTGTTTTGAAAGTATCATATGTCTGACTGATCATGAATGTATGTAATAACTCGTTGCGAATTTTTGTGTTTGTCACAGAGAGCGCCCCTTTCCTTGCACCTGGCCCGACTGCAGTAAGAAGTTTGCTCGCTCTGATGAGCTGGCACGGCACTATGGCACCCACACGGGTGAGAAGAGAGTTCGGCTGCCCCCTCTGCGACAAGCGATTCATGAGGGAGCGACCACCTGATGAAACATGCACGGCGTCAGCTTCCGAACTTCCAGCCGGCCATGCTGAAGAGGCAGCATAGTGGTGGCAAGCGCCACCGGTTTCGGGCAGCACGCGCCCCGGCTCCCTCAGCGATTACAGTCGATCCGATGCCTCAAGCCCCACCCTTAGCCCCGCCCTCAGCCCAGCCAACTCGCCTTAACCTGGCCGCACTTTCTGCCCACAGCGCCTGGGTCTCCAGGCTGATTTTTTTTTTCTTCTCTAGCCATTGTTTTTCTTTTCCCCAAAAAATAACCGGCGTAATAAGCACCCATGCTAAACCCCGTCGCTTGCTGTGGTGTACTGTACTGTACATAACTGCTTCTTGTAGTGCAATTTTCTTGTGCAACCCCTAAAAGAGAAAAAAACAAAAAAGAAAATGCCTTTTCCACATGGCAATATTTACATGATGTACCATATGTCTGTATTTTTATAGCTTGTGGCCACAGCCTCTTTCCATTATGTTTTGCTGATTCTTTCATATACAACCGCTCTGTTCAAGTGAACTAAAAAGTTGAAAGGTTTGACAGGTAAAGATATTTCTTTTTTTATTTAAAACGGGTGAGGGAGAGGGGCACACACACACCTCAGGATTCAGAACAGTTTTTTTCTCCTTTAATACTCACATTGACTGCACAATACAAGCATCACTTTACTCCGAAATTCAACAGAGGTTGAATTTTGCGCCTGTCAGGGATGGCCTGGTTAGCTTGAAAGAATGAACATGATGAAGATAAACATACATTAAGAAACAGCCTTACACTTGGACAAAAGGAACTTTTGCACTCTTTTTTTTTTTTTTTGAGTTGGTTGGTTTTCACATCAGGGGAAGCATATTCTAGGTTTTAACAGTCATTCATACTCTTTAATGTTTGTAAATCAGTCTTTTAAAGAGAGTGGCAGAACCACTCACCAGATACAAAGGGTTGGATGGTAATTCTGTCTTGAGACTGGAAATGACTTCATTTTCAACATCTCTATCTCCAGATAACCCTGTACTCGCAAAGAGCTGTGCTGTTTCAAAGGGAATCCTCTCAGTATAGCATGAATGTCGTGATCAATCCACTTTTACATGCTTGAGCCACCCAATGAAGAGAACAGACAGCACCACTTCTCTCAGTGGACTAAACTAAACTCCCCTTGAAATTTTGGAGGCTGAAGTTTCAAAGCAGCTGTTTCCTCAATAAAAACAGCACATTCATCAACTTCAGGGTTTTTCACTACAGTACGACACATTCAAAGGGACTCGTCTGGATGTACACCTACTTCAGATAAATATAAAGACAAAAAAAAAGCACATGAGCAGAATCCACCAAAGACCAAGGTGTGAACAGAGAGAACTCTTTTTTATTTTTTTCTAGTTTATTCCATCCAGAGGAAGAAGGAAGGGAGGGAGGGAGGGATGTTGGCATTCTCTCAGGTAACAGCAGAAGTCCTGGCAGCAGAAGTCCAACTGCAGAGGCCTTCCACTTAGGAAACTGCATCATCCTACACAGGGCTATTCATAGCACACTAGCCAGGGAGACGAGAGCATTACAGTGGAGCTTTACGCACTCTGTCTCGCTCACTCTAGCTGACGAGAAGGAGTGGGCGAATGAGAGAGATGGATGGAGGGCCAATGTAAAAGTTTAAAAGGAAGATATCAGTGTCATAACCAGGCGCCATGCAACAATTAGTAAGGTGACAATAGTGCTGCCATATTTGAGGATTATTATACAGCTATGTGAATCTAGAATTTGGGCCAACGAGATTGCAAAACAAACGAAAATCAAAATCGGCTTATTAATCAGCCTGGTTGGTATATATTGGTCTGTCTTTAATCACAAAATGGAGAAACATTGTGAGCCTAAGTAGATCGTAGAGTCCCCTGGTGCCAATGATACTAAACTCTATTTAGTCTATTTTATACTGTTATCATCCGATACCGATAATCTCAAAGTTACCAAATGATTAATCTGACTAATCGGCCTAGCCAATATATATTTATATAAATATTCGTCTGTCGGACACTGTTATCGCCAGAATGACCAATTATCTGCAGATTAACTGGCCTTGCTGATATATCAGTCGATCACTAGTTAGGACACAGATAATACAACAACTCAATGTGAATTAGATTGTCATAGTGTGTAGGCCAACTCACTTCATGGTGAGGAGAGCAACAGGCCTCCATGAGAACAAAGAGTGCTATCTGCAGGAGGCAGGAAAGAGGGGGTTGACCCATAGCGAGACAGATAAAGACTGAAGCTTTATCTGGAGCTGAGCACTCCAGCAGAAGAAACACCCAGTCAGCTCCCTCTCTCTCTCACACAGAAACCTCCCTCCTCTCTGCACTACTCCCCTCTCACCCGCCAACAACATCCCAAAATGCATTGCAGGAGCTTAAAGAGGGAAAACGGCTTCGTCTGATTGGATAGCATCCAAGCAGCCGGCGGGTGGGGGGTTGTAATAAAGGAAGTTCAGGCCCAAATCGTAACGTTCTCACCGACAATGGTCTCATCTCAATGAGATGTTATCAGTGTTTTTTTTTGTTTTCCAGTTCGCCACTGTCGATTTCTCAGAAGAGAATCAGTCACACTTTCCTTAAATGACTGTACTTTTCCACAAGCACAGGGAAACAATCGCACATCCTTTTTTTTACTGTTACGGAGCACTGATACATCAGTGTGTCCACTCATTACCTCAATAAACAGCTGCTTTCAAACTTAACTCAATAAAAACCGGGCTTTAGGCATTACTACTCGATTTGTACATATTCATACATATCACTTAAACAATGAATTTGCCGTCCTTTGTCGCTTCAGCCTCAGAGGATGAAGGGACACCATGAGAAACTGTCAAGCCGGGCCTTACTCGCTCAGGCGAAAGGCATACAAGACCCTCCAGGAACTGAGGCACCACTATCAAAACTATTGTGGTGCCGCCTCATTCACGGTCTCGCTTTCCCACGCGCGATGTTCCAAAAGTGACACTTTAATATTCGTTTAGTAACAGTTTTTCAATTTACATTCATAAGCTCAATAGTCAAAACCAGCCATCTTGTCTTGTCTTCGTCTCTTGCACGTTTCCCTTGCACACCCTCCATGCCCAGTGCGGGGAGACCAGCATCAGAGCCACCCAGCTGGACGAGTGCTCCGGGGTTTGAGGAGCAGGTGGGGAGGCCTGTGAATGCCAGGCCTTGTCCCCCTTTTATCCTTCCTAACAGTCCCCATCCCCTCCCAGGGCCTCTCTCATAGCCCGCAAAAAAAAAAAACATAATCACGGCTTTCAGCTAAAGAAAACAGCCCTAATCAAAATAAACAGTGCCACGGTGGCATTATTTCTGCAATAAACCCACACGTAAAGCCGTCTAGCTGGGGTTCCACACTCCCCTCGCCCCGACAGTCATTTCAGATGCGACGTCAACCATCGCCATTGCGACTTTGCCAACTTTAGCATATTTCGCGTCCAGAATTTCACATCAGCTTTGCTTCCAAAGAAAGCTGGCCACATATGTTCACTGTGTGGAAGAATCTTTACTCATTTGTAGACATTTTACATTAGTATCTGTTCAACCGCCCTTGTATCTGCAAATTCCCCCAACTGCTGGTTAGGAGAGGGTATTTCAGGGAATACAAGGGTGGAATTAGACCAACTTCCTCTTTATTAGTACTTCTTAAATCCACTAAAACAGGTTGGGTATCGTTCAGTAAACCTCGAAAACCCGAAACCAACAGAGGTCTCTCGCATTTGGGTACTGGTTAGATAGAGTATACACGACTAAATATATATTTTTTTCCTTACAATATTTACTGAAATGAATATTTTTCTCAATGGAAATCCAGTCAGCCCGGGTTAGTGTGGATTACATGTAAAACCGAACATGTGTGCTTATGTTTCTGTATTTTTCACTGTACCGATACTACTTGAATGCGAAGCAAGACCATTGAACACAGGTGGAAACATGTCTAGGTCATGACAAGTCAAAGTGTACCTGCTACGTTTTTCGGCTTACAACCCATGGATGTACTCATTTCCTTTTATTTGTTATGTTTCTGCATTGTGGTGTAATTTTTTTTCTGATTTCCTTATTTGTTCAGATCTTAGCTGTTATTATCATAATTATTATTATTATTACTGATATTTCTTGCAAAGTTTGTGTTTCATAAGGCTTTCTTTTCGGTATGTTGCAACGATGCTATTAAAATTGGACACTGAAAGCTCTTTGTCAGGATATAGATGTATAACCACCAAATTCAGAAACATGGACGGTAAAAGGTGGTTTTAGTTGGAAAAAAAGGGAAATATCCTGACTTCTCAAAAGCATTGCGTGAGACTGAGTGCGATTCGCACAATCAAGTTTCGATATCGCATTATCATAGAGACCACAGCATTGTGAGTAGATAGTCACATTCATGTTTTATTGTTTTCTTTGTTATTTAATGTTAGAATTCCACCTATGTGTTAATTTTTTTTCTGTCATGTAACTCATACCTCTAAAAAATCAAGAAGGTTATGAAAATGATTTTTTTTTTGTCTGATGGGGTGGGGTAGGGGAATTCATATCTGAAAGAATTGTAAATTTAAAACAATATTTTTGATGAATTATCAGGGTCTTATGAGCTACAGAGCATCATATTGTAAGCGAATCATCTTTCGTGAAACTAATTTTACCAGTGGATTGCATAAACCCACACTCCCGACTCATCCAGAAACGATTTGTTTTGTATAAGGCAAATTTGTTCACAACATCCAATAATGATAATCCCACATTTCAACAAACTGCTTGTTAGTTCAGTAAAACGTGCCAAAGGCATTAGAAGGGTGATTTGATTTGCATCATATACAGCGATAGTCAAGATAAAAATGACCTTGTACAGTTTTCTATGAGCGATGTACGTTTTATGTGTATGTAGCGGGGTGAATGATGTTTTTAGATTCGCAAGTATTCTCTAATTTGCCGTGATTCTGATGTAGTTTTTGTTTCCTTTAGTTGCTTTTCTTCATTTGTCATTGTTGTACAGAACAAATGCACATACTAGTAAAAGTGAAAACCTCAGATATTAACCTGTCCACCATCCTGACATGAAAGCTCTACCATTCCAAAGGATTGCAATTACATTTGCTATAAATATGCTGCTTATATCCAACCAATGCATCAAAGCTTAATTTCTTTATGTATTTATTTTGGCAATTACTCTTTTTGACTGTGATATATGTATTACATGACTTTTGTTACTATAGTTCAATTTGGTACTGTTTTCCTTCTGACGTTTATTTGTCTGTAAACTGCTTCGAACTCTCTGTACCTAAAGAAACAGCCATGTTCTGATACATTAAACAGAACCCTTGACCCTCTCAGAATAGAAGACAGACAAGATGGCTTCCATACAAGTGTGCAGTTATCAGTTCCAATATTGTCTTCCCATGCAAAATAAGGTCAGTTTGAATAACTGATGTTCTCAGTGCTGAAGAAGGGTTCAGATGCGATTGCCAAGGATGCTGTAGTGCCACGACAAGTAATTTCGCCCTCACTTTTGGCATTGGGTGCATTGGAAGTCTCTCATTGAATTATTGTTTTAAAGACGTTACCAAAGGCTTCAGGATCGGAATAATGAATGTTCATGTTAGTTGGAAAGTTTCAGAAGAATATTTCTCATGCACCCTGAACTCTTTTTTAGTGGAATCAATCAAACTCAGTCTGTTTTCAACATGGATATGCAAAATCGACCACATTCTAAGCCATTGGAAAGGCTTTTTTTGATTTAATATAGTCCCAAGGAATACATACCTGGGAATAAATCCACATACAAAACGACTGTCTTTATAGTCCCACCGTGCAGTCAAAGATCTCGTACTGGTGAAAGTTACACTGTGTTTTTTGCAGTTAGATGTTTCTCCAAAGAACCTATGGATGTTTAAATGCCATTCAGTGATTGTGTATCCAGGTTTAACAAAGCTTCAGACATTGACAAGCTTCAGGAATCACTTTAGAAATGGATATTTACAATGTCATGGGCTGAAAAGTTTAGGTCTAGGTGGTAACCTCTAATGGTGGATGTGGATTGAAGTCTTAGCCGTGGCTTGGTTTCGACTGTTGTTTATGTTTTGTCTCTTGCTCCGCTCAGGAGACACTAACTGCTTTTGAGGGCTGTGGTCATTTCTGTTAGTCTGGTCGTCTGCCAAATCGCGTGGTTGGGTTCGCACAACCTCACGCCTGTAAAAAGCCACCCATTTGTCTCTGAACCCCAGGTGTGGTGACCTAACTCCCCTAATTTAGGGAGAATCACGCAGACGACCCCCAACCGAACAGCGAAACTCATTTCAAATTGATACGCCAACATTTCCCATATGATTAAACCCCGGTCTGAAAATAAGACACTGTGAAAGAGCCATCCGAAAGACTGAAAGCATTTGACCGTTCTCTCCGACACCTGTGAAATCATGTGTTCGTTGTTTCGCGATATGGGAACGAAAATAATTTCAAATTCCTCCCTCTTCATACATACCAGTTTAGCACGTTGTGTGCTAACACTCTCCTATTGTAGAGATCTCAATAAATGTTGTATATTGAATCGTAATGAGGCACTAGCGGCCTCATGCTGTCCTGTAGACGTTCGCGCGTGAACTCGACTTGCCTTCCTAATGTACGTATTCGTCTGTATTTTAACAATCTCTTTTAACGACACCGTGTGATGCCTGCTCCAGTGACTACATTGCGCTGGGTTTCTATTTCCCAGCACCTCTGTACTTTGTACAATAGCTCTTCTTTAGCAATGGCCAGTTCTGTTCTCCATAACCTCATTCAAGACGACTGCCGCATAATGAAACTATTTTTGATTTTATTTTGATTTGCAATCAGACCAAATCACTACAGTGAAGTATTACAGTTGTACAGTTCCTTGAATTATTCAGATTATATTATTGTTGCTGGTCTATGGTTGCTCTGCTGTATCTTTTTATGACCTACCTTTTTTTACATGTTAGACAATATTGTGACTATGTCCTATGCAATATGAGAATTAACAAGAATTTGTCAAATAATGTATGTTGTCTGTCTTAACTTGTATGCATGAAATAGTGAAGTTTACATTTGAGAATAAATTCATAAATAGAGAAGCATTACTGGGATTGTCTCGTTTTTTTGTTTGTTTACCAATGTATGTTTTTTTTCATTTATTTTTATACAAAATATCAATTTGATTTTAATGTTTAAGCACATTTTTTTCAAATAAATATAATATTTTCATATTTTATTACAAACATATTTAATTAAATCCAAGCATTACATTAATATGAATAAATTGTTTTTAAAATAAATTGAATAATGTCAATGTTCATATATACCATATATTAAATCTCCAGTTTTTTTAATTTATCAGCTATTTTTAAGTGCTTATTTTATAGATTATTTCAGCTCATTTAAATCTATAAAATGTCATATTTTTAAATGCATTTAAAATTAAACGATTTTATAATTTTATTTCATGTTAATGCATGCCTTTATTATTAAATTTATTTTATTACCCATATAATAATTATATTTTACAGTCAACCTGTTATCACAGTACAAACCTGGATAGGATGATATAAGGGTATGATATCATACATAAAATTTGTTTTATAAGTAAAAGTTGGCAAACAGATTTATACTTATCAAAGTTATCTGAATTAAGGCTAAAATCCATCAAACAATGACTTGCTTATTTGTATGCTCAATAGGCCTAACTTCAATACAGGCTGTACTCCTTGCTGATACCCTTGACATACACAGTATTTGGCAGCCCTGAGCGCATTGCAGTCCCCTCGCTCTGAATTTCAAAAGCTCTGGCATGAAGAGCACAATTCTAGGCAGACTTAGCATCACATATTCACCAAACCCTTTAGTGCACAGCCAATGCCTGCACTTGTTGCTCAGCAGGATCCCAATAAGAACCAAGAACAGAGAGAAGCCTGTTGTGTAAGAACGATGTGCTCCGAAACATCCGTCTGCAGGAAGTAGCCCACAGTTTAGTTTTTTTATGTTTTTTACATTTGTGCACTCATGCAAATTATTACTGTAACTGATGCAGGGACATGTCAACAGAGACCACAAAACAGGTGGCATTTGTGTTTTCTCTTTCATTTGCAACACTGAACAAGGCCAGTGTTGCATATAGAGAGGTCAAAGATGGTGAGATATCAAATGAGCAAAGTGCCTGGAACTCTATGCTATGTGTGTAAAGTCATAATATATTTCTCACAACTGAAAATCTGGACCATTGCAATATCATATGGGCTGATTCCAAACTAGAGAACGAGTGGCCCACATTTTGTCCCACTCAGTTATGTAATGAGCAACACGTTCAAAATTCACAACCACCCACAGTGAGTGGCCTTAACTTTTCTGGTTATTCTCATTTTCAAGCTTCTTAACAAGAATGAAAATGCTAAAAATATGCTGAGAGAAGGCTAGTGTGTTCTTACATCTGCTCAACTCATCCATGAGAAACTTGAGCTTTCTCCTAGTTTACCCCTCTTTCTATAGAAGAGACACAAACTTAGTTTCACACTCTACAACGTCTGTGAATTTAAACTGTTTTTGATCTAAAACTTTTGGACGTAGTGTATGCATAGATATCCATAATAAAGGCTAGATGTTTCGTCTGCGCTGCTGGCCAATGGAGGTCAACGTCCGCACCTGGCGGCCATCTTGTCACAGGCAGCTCGCTCTCTCGTAACACTGTGTTAACCCATTCAGACCCTGCGTCCATTACAATGGACATCACATGTCAGCCCCCTTTTTTTAACTTCTGGAGCATTTCACCTAGTTTAAAGCCTGCAGTCTATTAGATTGGACGCTTGTCATCCAATCAAATGCCAGAAAAGCCCTGCATGTAGTAATTATATATAAAAAACTCTACATTGAAGAGAAGCATGTCAGCACTTCACTGCAAACACAGAAGCAAGCAACATTTTCTAAGTTATATTTACATTTTGTATATATTTTTGCCAGTATTTCATAGTTTGTATGTAAAATAGAAAGATTGAACTTATTAATTAAAGTTAAAAATCAACTGCAAAGTTGCACGTTTTAAATCAGGATTTTTTTAAATGTGTCTGTCCATTAGAATGGACAGTAGGTTTGAAAGCCTGAAACAACCAAAAACAGAAACAACCATTTACAGCCAATATAAAGCTTGGAAGGGCCAGGACGCTGTTTAATATAACTCTGATTGTCTTTGTCTGAGAGAAGAATGTCATATACACCAAGGATAGCTAGAGGCCAGGGTGATTAAATCATGGGCTAATTAAAATTTTTGGGTGAACTATGCCTTTAAAGTTATAGTTCACCCACAAATTATATTTGTCATCACTTACTCACCCTCATGTTGTTCCAAACCTGTATAAGTTTCATACCGTTTTTATTCTGATGAACACAAAATAGGTATGTTAAATAATGTCGGTAACAAAACAGCTGACAGTAGCCATTGACTTCCATAGTATTTTGTTTTCCTATATATTTTCCAAATAACTATATGATATTATTATAATATAATATTATCATTATTAGTAACTATTTTGAAAATTACAATAGTATTTAGCAGTAATGTATCAATTTTGATACAGTACAATGCCGTATAATTGATTACAGCAGTAATCAAATTGCGAAATTACGAAATATGGGTAAACATACAGTAAAGTACTATTTTGTAGTTTGCATTACTGATCTTGTGCACTGTAAAGTGAATTACATTAGTTACTGGAATTCGAAATACAGTGACTTGCTGGCAACCGTCCTGCCAGTACTGTAAAAATGCAAGAAAACACAGGATGCACACAGGAAATGACTCTAACATGAATGCATTGATTGATTCCTAGGTTTATTTTGTTATGAATAAACAAATGTGCAATATATAAAGGAAAAACCTTACGATTTAGGTTGTGATGTTATAATGTTCAAGTTTTTGATCTAAAAAAAGAAGGATGCACACAGAAAATGACTCTAATATGACCAGATTGATTGATTCGAAGATATTTAGTTTGTTACAAACAATGTGCAATCTGTAAATCAAAATTCAAAATTATAGTTGAAATGGTATACTGCTGGAATTTTTTTGACCTTGAGAAAAAGCTTAAAGTATAGACCAACTAATTTGATGTTTATTAATTTATTTCATGTTGGTACATTTTTGGGAAGTACACCTGTTTTGACCTGATGTCCATTGGAATGGACAAAAAAAATCACAATGAAAGAAATTATATAAAAAAAAATGTTCATTTGTTTTCATTTATAGAAGCCTCATGAGCTGGGAAAAATGTACTTTTATATTTTTCAGAAACTTGAAACATAATTCAGGTCTGAAGGGGTTAAATGGTGCATGTACTTTTTCAAACGGTTTGGTTTGATATAAACGTCAGAGATTATGATGCACTCGATGATGGTGAGATCCGAGCCTCCGTGTGGACCATTGGCTGTTGTCAGAATCCTTGTGCATTCAAAAATGTCACTGAATTATTACAATTAATGGCACAATTAATGTCTGGAAATGTAAACTGATATTTCCTACTGAGACACTACAAGAAAATATATAAATAACTGGCTTAAAACCATTTCTTTGAGGCAAAAATACTAGTGTGCCTAAGACTTCTGCACAGTACTGTATGTATGTATATGTATATGTATATATATATATATATATATATATATATATATATATATATATATATATATATATATATATATATATATATATATATATATATATATATATATATATATATATATATATATATAGCCTCTAACGGATACGGTTGTCTTCGTCATAACTTTATGAAATTACAATAATAAATTAATTTAACTTAAATCGTATTTAAAATGTATAGGTAGGGTCTGACCATAATTAACTTGAAATAATAAAATAAAACCTGATATTTTTATATATTTAAGTGTGAAAAAACTAACTGATTTACCCTTTGACCTGCCGCGCCATTTTAAACGATGTCAGACAATTGGACAATTCTCATCCCATATTTTCTGTTGTATATTTTAGGCGGTAAGTTCCGTATAAACTGGCATTATGATATGCCACAGGGTTTTCACGACGTTCCTAATCAAACAGACAGAACACTGGAATTAATGTAGACCATCTCTATTACCAGTGGGAGGCAGCAATGCACTGAACAGTGTCGGAAAGGAATAGAAGAAGAAAAAGTTTTCAAAAGGCGTCATCAATCCGGAAGTCGGCCATTTTGGAGGCAGTGAACATAAACAATGCCACTGAACTGAACGGACTATCAAATTTGGCTGAATATTTCTGCTGAACAATGGTCCGACTTTTGGTCTATACTTAATCGGTCGCATCTGGAAAAGACCTTTCGAAGTTATATAGACTGCCAAAAGTTAAAGAAAAGAGTGCAAAAAAATGATGAAAGAAGGCGTTTTTGGTTAAAAGAGGCACTGCATCAGCTCATCAGCCACATGTGTAAATGAAGCTTTGACTATGGCTAAAATGTTGACGTATTAACTGCGGCTACATTCACACTGTCAGTCCAAATCCGATTATATTTGTTTGTTTTTTTTCTCGGTTTTTAATGTAACAATACAGTGGTACATAACAGTGCAATCCATGCTGTTGTTTACATCCGAGAGCCTCCATAATGGCCACTGTGATCGGTTGTAAAATCAAAGCTCGTTGCTGCTGGTTGGCTGCGAGATGGACTTCACGCGAGCAGAGCTGATGATCTTCCCGCATTAAGGTGAGTGGATCTTTTTCCGAAGCTTCCAGTCTCACCCTCAATCTGAGCAAATGTGAACTGTGAACTGTCATAAGTTATCTTGATGTTCATATCACTAAAGATAGAAAAGCCAGAGGTAAATTAAACGTTTCTCCCTGTCATTGAAAAAACTCAAAAGGTTTTCAACCGATGGTTACAAGAGATCTTTCTTTGAAAGGCAGAGTTCTAATCACCAAGGCGGAAGGTATTTCTCGTTTAACCTATGCTGCTCAGTCATTACATGTAGATAACTCCTTTTGTAAATCTGTCGATAAGATGCTATTTAATTTTTATGGAAAAATAAAACTCACTATATTCGTAAGTCTGTAGTTCATATAACAAAGGGAGATTACATTTCATAGACTTTAGCTCTCTCAACAACACATTCAAGATAAATTGGATCAAGCAATATCTCAAAAACCCTACTTCCATCTGGAATTTTATTTCTCATTATGTCTTTTCAGTTAGGTGGCCTAAAATGTATTCTGCTTTGTAACTATAAAATACAAAAAATCCCAGTTAAACTCTCCAATTTTCACCAACAGGCTCTTTTGGCATGGGCTTTGCTGTACAAGCATAACTTCTCTCCACAGAGTTGTTATATTTTACGATAATTGGTGAAGACAACCGTATTTTAACTGTAAGTTTAAGAGTGACATTGATATAAAATGCTCCTTTTGTGGCTTACATCCTGAAATTATCTCACATTTATTTTGGTCTTGTGAATTCACATATAAGTTCTGGAAAGACATTAATTCATTTTTAGTTGAAAATATTCTTCCTGAGTTTCTCCCTGTACTACAAAAATGTAATTTTTGGTTGTTTTAGTGACTGTGGGAAGGACAGTAGTGCACTCTTTCTAATAAACCTAATCTTATTTGTTGCCAAATCCCATGTAAATTCAGTAATAAAAAAAACACTTTTTTTCTGTGCTAAAAACTGAAATGGAACAGTATATTTCCACTATCCCTTCTATGCAAAACAAAAAAGCTGTTAAAACTGTGGTTAATTGTTCTACTTTTAATGTGTTTATGTGATTAAATATCTTGTGTTTTTTTTTGCTTATTTATATTTATTTTTTTACTACTTTTGATTGTACTGTTGATTATTTTTCGATATTTTTTTATTATTTATTTTACTTTTGCTACTTTGATTGTAATGTTCTTTGCTTTTATTAATAAAATAAATTATTTAACAATTATTTAATTAAATAAATTTATTTTTAAAAATAAAAATAATGTGAGTGGAGACGGCTGTTTTCAATTATGCTGTTTTATAAAGCTTTGTATTGTCAAATGTAGCTTTTTATGTGAATTAAATATAGGTAATATTATTCATATTATCATATGAGTCGTACTTTATATTGTTTTTGTTTACACTTAACTCTTACTTTACACTTACCTTTTTCTCCGAAAAAGGGTAGCTAGTTAATGTATGATAGATTGTTGACACGCTTGTTTCTCTGTTTCAGAATACTGTTTTCATTCCTACTGCATTTTGAGGACTCCATGGAACTCCTGAGTCGTCCTACCATCTTCCCTCTCAGCCGTCATGCCACCATGGAACTCCTGAGTCGTCCTACCATCTTCCCTCTGAGCCGTCACGCCACCATGGAACTCCTGAGTCGTCCTACCTTCTTCCCTCTGAGCCGTCATGCCACCATGGAACTCCTGAGTCATCCTACCTTCTTCCCTCTGAGCAGTCACGCCACCATGGAACTCCTGAGTCGTCCTACCATCTTCCCTCTCAGCCGTCACGCCACCATGGAACTCCTGAGTCGTCCTACCTTCTTCCCTCTCAGCCGTCTCGCCACCATGGAACTCCTGAGTCGTCCTACCATCTTCCCTCTCAGCCGTCACGCCACCATGGAACTCCTGAGTCGTCCTACCTTCTTCCCTCTCAGCCGTCTCACCACCATGGAACTCCTGAGTCGTCCTACCTTCTTCCCTCTCAGCCGTCTCACCACCATGGAACTCCTGAGTCGTCCTACCTTCTTCCCTCTCAGCCGTCCTCGCCACCATGGAACTCCTGAGTCGTCCTACCTTCTTCCCTCTCAGCCGTCACGCCACCATGGAACTCCTGAGCCATTCCATCTTGCCCCTCATGCTGCTTCTGAGATGGACCTGCACTCTGGTGAGACCTTATGCTCCATTCCCATTGACAATACATTTCAATGTTATAGTTGGCAAGGACTGAACAGTTAGTGTTCTGGTTTCAGCATTACTATGAGAGATCATTGCCAAGCAGGAGGTGATGTGTGATATGCAAAGAAATCTGCTGTGGATTGTTCAGGATCTCTCTTCTACACCAACACCACATGGACACCACATGGATGTAAGTTTTCTGCCGTTGAGGGATGCTGAGGCTTTTTGGCACTGGACCGCAACATTAAGGCAAACCCAGAGAAGAGACAGGACTTGGTAATAATTACTTTTATCATTAGTATTTGGACCAGATTTTTTTCTGAACTTTTTTTCTTTGCATTTTTTTTCTCTGAAATGAACATTCATATTTTCAAAACTTTTGTTTTTCCAGGTGCTGACACTGGGTCTTGCTGGGGGCGTGAGCCTCAAGGACACTGTGTGGAGGGTCATGAAGATGCTTATTCAGAATGGCTTGGCCTGCAAAATTAATTGGACAGGCCTTCATGGCAAAACATCATTCCAGGGCCTTGAAGTCAAGAATATTGTTACAGGTAAAAATGTTGATTAGATGTACCAGGCAACATTTTTAGGTTCATTTACCAGCTTCGTAGTCACTTTGATGAGCTGCCACCCCTCAATACAGGGTGAATAAAGGCTTTTGGTCGCCTCCAGTGTAGTGGCCACCGTTTTTAGAGGCAAATTCTTTGTATGTAAACAAAGGGCATAAACACAGAGAAATGTCTTTGTAAATGTCAAAATAACCATGCATGTGTGAAAGGGGTATTAGTCTATCATTCGTGGTCAGACTACACAGCCTGACAAGCCAGACTATATCATAATATGTATACACCTCTTTTGTAAGGTCTGTGCCTTTTTAACTCCATAGTTGTAAAGAAACTATTAGCAAATCATGCTGTCCCTTTCCCTTTAGTCTGTCACACAAAGTCAACAGAAGAATGGGACTTGACTTAAAGGCCTAAATGAAATTTAAGTTTAAATGGCATTGGTTGTCTTTACTTTTCTTTACAAAGTCTTAAATTTAAACTCTGAAACTCTTTGTTTCTAGAAGCCATTCGGAGAAATCCTGGATGCAGAGAATCCACGAACCAGGAGGTGGAGCAATGGTTGAGGTATTTGGCTGGCGAATCGAGAGGGTGGTAGGATGAGGAAGAGCACACATTTTTATTCTTGCATTTTATTTGTATGTTTTTTTTTAAGGTGCTGTTTGCAAGAAATGCATTTCAATTAATCATAAATTTTGTGCCTTTTGATCAAATGGTAAGACCAGATGTTTCACCATTTTGAGTGTTCTGACCATAAATGAAAAGCAAATTAAATGCAGGTTCTTTTAAGATGCAGAAATTTCAACTTCATTGACTGCTTTTAAATGTTTATTATTCCTGTCTGTCTTGCAGTACAATCTGGTCGTGGTGGAGGTGAGTTTGCTTCAGTGTAAGACTTTGAATGGAGCCAATGCGACCGACCGATCGACGGGAGGAGCCTGAAGTTTCGGGACCCCGAGGCAGTTCCGCAAAGGCCCCCTCGGTGGAGCCACCCTCGAAACGTCCAACGAACCCACTATTCGTCCGAACGACCACCGCTTCCACAGGGCGTCCAGCGACCGCCCCCCCGCCCACTGACATGCACCCATCCCACGAGCCCATTATCAGAGTCCAGAGTTTCAAGATCAGAGAAACTCAAAATTTCGAACATCGAAAAAAATGACAGGGGTATCCCTGTCAACTTTTTCAGTGCAAAAAAAAAAAAGTTTCTCTGATCCTCTGATAAATGATCTTTATATTTTCTGTTTTGTCATTATGATTGTTACATACAACTATAGTATCTTTCCATGATCTTGCATGTAATAAGTTTAAATTATATGAGCGACAGGTGCACTAACACTTCATAACATCAGAAACTCTACAGAACAACCTAGAACAGTTTTCCTCTGCGTTTGTAATGTCTGCACAAAGGAGACAGGCAGGCAGAGATCTCTTTTGGAGAAAAATGTTGATTTTAATACTCAAAAAATGTAAATATCAGTCCTTAATATTACCCCAGAATGAATTGCATTTGTTAGCCCACCCCAAAACTTAAACAAAATGATAATATTAAATGCTGACCAATACTTAAATACATACATTTTTTATATATAATAAAAATATAATTTAATAAAACAAGCAAAATGTAATTTGTTTTGTCATATTATGTTTTATTAACATAGTTTGGGAGGAACACGTCAAATGGGCTACTTCAGCTGTCTACAATCAGTAAATCATCAAATGCTCTAGTAACTCCAGGTGTCTTCAATCAGTAATTAACATATCTACCCAATCAGCATGAAGGCTAACCATATATAAGCACAGTCAACTCACCTAAGGATGTTCTACAGTCTTCAGAATCCCTCCCGCCACCCCATCTCCCCACACTCACCAGGTCACTTCCTAAACACGGGGGGGGAGATACTCTGCATTTGAGCCAAGTACCAAGATCAGAGCTCTCTCCCCGGACAGCACGCCAATATATGTTTACCAATTTATATCTATTTGACCTATTTGTGAAGTGTGAACCTGATAAATGACAGTTATGCATGAATACATTTATATTGCTAAATGCAGTGAAACAACTAAATTGTCAGTCAATAGATGAATTAATGCATACATTAATTAAATAATCAAATTGTATATACTGACAACAATAAGAAACATGAATAAATGAGTAAAAGAACAAATAAAAGTATAACCATCACAATAAACAAATGCATATACAAGTCAACAACACATGAAACAAAGCTTTATTCAAACTACAAGCATGTATTTACAGGCGCTGAACACCACATCCTACTGCCGACTCAACACAGCGGTTCCCATTCTGCGGCTTTATTCTGATGAATTCACCAGAGTTGACTGTGCCTTCGTGCCAGAGCTTGTTGCTGCGCTGCGCTTCACAATCTGAGGCAATAAGGGCAGGTGGAGAGATGGAGGGTCTCGTAAGGGCAGGTGGAGAGATGGAGGGTCTGTAAGGGCAGGTGGAGCGATGGAGGGTCTCATCCATGGCACCACTTCCAGGATTCAGCTCTGGGCTCCTCATCCTCAGTGCTCACACCAGTCTGCAGACATTTCAGATCCTACAAAAATGCACAAACATTACACAAAAGCAGTCATTTTAACAGCACAATGTCATTTGATTTATGTATTAAAAATAACCTTACTTTATATTTGAGTAAAATCTCCTAAAACCTTTTTTTCCCCAACAAATGCTGCCATCATCTTTCCTTGCAGGTCCTGCTCCACCACAAAAGCTCTGCAGCAAATGCACAGAAATCAAGACTCAGAAAAGTGTTGTAATTTCTCAGTTTGAAATTACAATCATTCAAATAAACTACAACTTAAGATTTAATAGATTTTGTTATCCATTTCTGTAGTATACTCACTCAAAGCCTTTGATGACAGCATTCAGGCATCATGAGCCTCTCTCCACCGGATAAACACAGCGTGTTCTTCTGTCCCTGTAACATACGACAAGATCACAAGCTCAACATCTTGCATTTTACATACCTGAGGTTGATGTGTTATCTCGTAAATTTTATTCAACTTAAATGTTCCTCAATATATCAAGCTGCCAATAGTTAAATATACATCGTTTACTTACTTTATAGATTTGTTTATTTGTCTAATGTAAGCAGTGTTGATTTGTTCGAATATGTTACCCCCTGACGTTTTTTTTTTTTTTGTGGGAAAAAATAGGTTTCTCCAATCTTCTTGAAACTCTGGATTCCTGATAGAGGGCCATTGGACTTAGACCTGAGTGTCAAAATGGAGTCTCTAGACCCTTCAGAGCTGAGATATTAAGATCCCACGTAGCATTTATGCCATTACAAATATCTCATTATCTCAGCTCTGGAAGGGCCTAGAGACTCCATTTCTGCACTCAGGTCTAAAGTCTCATGGCCCTCTATCAGGAATCCAGAGTTTCAAGAAGATCAAGAGAAACTCTAAAATTTCGACCCCCCCCCCAAAAAAACGAACAGTGGTACCCCTTATGTGTTTTTTCAGGCGAAAAATAAGTTTCTCCAATCTTCTCAAAACTCTGGATTCTGATAGAGGGCCATGATATTTAGACCTGAATGCAAAAATGGAGTCTCTAGACCCTTCCAGAGCTGAGATATTAAGATCCCACGTAGCATTTATGCCATTATAAAAATCTCCATATCTCAGCTCTGGAAGGGTCTAGAGCCTCCATTTTGCACTCAGGTCTAAGTCTCATGGCCCTCTGTCAGAATCCAGAGTTTCAAGAAGATCAGAGAAACTCAAAATTTTGACCCCCAAAAAAAACGACAGTGGTACCCCTTATGTTTTTTTTTTCAGTGCGAAAAAAAAGTTTCTCCAATCTTCTCAAAACTCTGGATTCTGATAGAGGGCCATGATATTTAGACCTGAATGCAAAAATGGAGTCTCTAGACCCTTCCAGAGCTGAGATATTGAGATCCCACGTAGCATTTATGCCATTATAAAAATCTTCATATCTCAGCTCTGGAAGGGTCTAGAGCCTCCATTTTGCACTCAGGTCTAAGTCTCATGGCCCTCTATCAGAATCCTGAGTTTCAAGAAGATCAGAGAGAACTCAAAATTTTGACCCCCCCAAAAAAAACGACAGTGGTACCCCTTATGTTTTTTTTTTCAGTGCGAAAAAAAAAGTTTCTCCAATCTTCTCAAAACTCTGGATTCTGATAGAGGGCCATGATATTTAGACCTGAATGCAAAAATGGAGTCTCTAGACCCTTCCAGAGCTGAGATATTAAGATCCCACATAGCATTTATGCCATTATAAAAATCTCCATATCTCAGCTCTGGAAGGGTCTAGAGCCTCCATTTTTGCACTCAGGTCTAAGTCTCATGGCCCTCTATCAGAATCCTGAGTTTCAAGAAGATCAGAGAAACTCAAAATTTTGACCCCCCAAAAAAACGACAGTGGTACCCCTTATGTTTTTTTTTCAGTGCGAAAAAAAAAGTTTCTCCAATCTTCTCAAAACTCTGGATTCTGATAGAGGGCCATGATATTTAGACCTGAATGCAAAAATGGAGTCTCTAGACCCTTCCAGAGCTGAGATATTGAGATCCCACGTAGCATTTATGCCATTATAAAAATCTTCATATCTCAGCTCTGGAAGGGTCTAGAGCCTCCATTTTTGCACTCAGGTCTAAGTCTCATGGCCCTCTATCAGAATCCTGAGTTTCAAGAAGATCAGAGAAACTCAAAATTTTGACCCCCCAAAAAAAACGACAGTGGTACCCCTTATGTTTTTTTTTTCAGTGCGAAAAAAAAAGTTTCTCCAATCTTCTCAAAACTCTGGATTCTGATAGAGGGCCATGATATTTAGACCTGAATGCAAAAATGGAGTCTCTAGACCCTTCCAGAGCTGAGATATTGAGATCCCATGTAGCATTTATGCCATTATAAAAATCTCCATATCTCAGCTCTGGAAGGGTCTAGAGCCTCCATTTTTGCACTCAGGTCTAAGTCTCATGGCCCTCTATCAGAATCCTGAGTTTCAAGAAGATCAGAGAAAACTCAAAATTTTGACCCCCCAAAAAAATCGACAGTGGTACCCCTTATGTTTTTTTTTTCAGTGCGAAAAAAAAGTTTCTCCAATCTTCTCAAAACTCTGGATTCTGATAGAGGGCCATGATATTTAGACCTGAATGCAAAAATGGAGTCTTAGACCCTTCCAGAGCTGAGATATTGAGATCCCACGTAGCATTTATGCCATTATAAAAATCTTCATATCTCAGCTCTGGAAGGGTCTAGAGCCTCCATTTTTGCACTCAGGTCTAAGTCTCATGGCCCTCTATCAGAATCCTAGAGTTTCAAGAAGATCAGAGAAACTCAAAATTTTGACCCCACAAAAAAACGACAGTGGTACCCCTTATGTTTTTTTTTCAGTGCAAAAAAAAGTTTCTCCAATCTTCTCAAAACTCTGGATTCTGATAGAGGGCCATGATATTTAGACCTGAATGCAAAAATGGAGTCTCTAGACCCTTCCAGAGCTGAGATATTGAAGATCCACAGTAGCATTTATGCCATTGTCAAAAATCTCCATATCTCAGCTCTGGAAGGGTCTAGAGCCTCCATTTTTGCACTCAGGTCTAAGTCTCATGGCCCTCTATCAGGAGATCCTGAGTTTCAAGAAGATCAGAGAGAACTCAAAATTTTGACCCCCCAAAAAAACGACAGTGGTACCCCTTATGTTTTCTTTTTCATGTGCAAAAAAAAGTTTCTCAATCTTCTCAAAACTCTGGATCCTAGATAGAGGGCCATGGTATTTAGACCTGAATGCAAAAATGGAGTCTCTAAGACCCTTCGCAGAGCTGGGAGGATGTTGAGAATCCACATGTAGCATTTATGCCATTATAAAAATCTCCATATCTCAGCTCTGGAAGGGTCTAGAGCCTCCATTTTTGCACTCAGGTCTAAGTCTCATGGCCCTCTATCAGAATCCATGAGTTTGAGAGATCAGAGAAACTCAAAATTTTGACCCACAAAAAAAAAAAACGACAGTGGTATCCCTTATGTTTTTTTTTTCAGTGCAAAAAAAAAGTTTCTCCAATCTTCTCAAAACTCTGGATTCTGATAGAGGGCCATGATATTTAGACCTGAATGCAAAAATGGAGTCTCTAGACCCTTCCAGAGCTGAGATATTAAGATCCCACATAGCATTTATGCCATTATAAAAATCTCCATATCTCAGCTCTGGAAGGGTCTAGAGCCTCCATTTTTGCACTCAGGTCTAAGTCTCATGGCCCTCTATCAGAATCCTGAGTTTCAAGAAGATCAGAGAAACTCAAAATTTTGACCCCCCAAAAAAAACGACAGTGGTACCCCTTATGTTTTTTTTTTCAGTGCAAAAAAAAAGTTTCTCCAATCTTCTCAAAACTCTGGATTCTGATAGAGGGCCATGATATTTAGACCTGAATGCAAAAATGGAGTCTCTAGACCCTTCCAGAGCTGAGATATTAAGATCCCACATAGCATTTATGCCATTATAAAAATCTCCATATCTCAGCTCTGGAAGGGTCTAGAGCCTCCATTTTTGCACTCAGGTCTAAGTCTCATGGCCCTCTATCAGAATCCTGAGTTTCAAGAAGATCAGAGAAACTCAAAATTTTGACCCCCAAAAAAAACGACAGTGGTACCCCTTATGTTTTTTTTTTCAGTGCGAAAAAAAAAGTTTCTCCAATCTTCTCAAAACTCTGGATTCTGATAGAGGGCCATGATATTTAGACCTGAATGCAAAAATGGAGTCTCTAGACCCTTCCAGAGCTGAGATATTAAGATCCCACATAGCATTTATGCCATTATAAAAATCTTCCATATCTCAGCTCTGGAAGGGTCTGAGCCTCCATTTTTGCACTCAGGTCTAAGTCTCATGGCCCTCTATCAGAATCCTGAGTTTCAAGAGATGCAGAGAAACTCAAAATTTTGACCCCCCCAAAAAAAACGACAGTGGTACCCCTTATGTTTTTTTTTCAGGTGCGAAAAAAAAAGTTTCTCCAATCTTCTCAAAACTCTGGATTCTGATAGAGGGCCATGATATTTAGACCTGAATGCAAAAATGGAGTCTCTAGACCCTTCCAGAGCTGAGATATTAAGATCCCACATAGCATTTATGCCATTATAAAAATCTCCATATCTCAGCTCTGGAAGGGTCTAGAGCCTCCATTTTGCACTCAGGTCTAAGTCTCATGGCCCTCTATCAGAATCCTGAGTTTCAAGAAGATCAGAGAAACTCAAAATTTTGACCCCCCAAAAAAAACGACAGTGGTACCCCTTATGTTTTTTTTTTCAGTGCGAAAAAAAAAGTTTCTCCAATCTTCTCAAAACTCTGGATTCTGATAGAGGGCCATGATATTTAGACCTGAATGCAAAAATGGAGTCTCTAGACCCTTCCAGAGCTGAGATATTGAGATCCCACATAGCATTTATGCCATTATAAAAATCTCCATATCTCAGCTCTGGAAGGGTCTAGAGCCTCCATTTTTGCACTCAGGTCTAAGTCTCATGGCCCTCTATCAGAATCCTGAGTTTCAAGAAGATCAGAGAAACTCAAAATTTTGACCCCCCAAAAAAAAACGACAGTGGTACCCCTTATGTTTTTTTTTTCAGTGCGAAAAAAAAAGTTTCTCCAATCTTCTCAAAACTCTGGATTCTGATAGAGGGCCATGATATTTAGACCTGAATGCAAAAATGGAGTCTCTAGACCCTTCCAGAGCTGAGATATTAAGATCCCACGTAGCATTTATGCCATTATAAAAATCTCCATATCTCAGCTCTGGAAGGGTCTAGAGCCTCCATTTTTGCACTCAGGTCTAAGTCTCATGGCCCTCTATCAGAATCCATGAGTTTCAAGAAGATCAGAGAAACTCAAAATTTTGACCCCCCCAAAAAAACGACAGTGGTACCCCTTATGTTTTTTTTTTCAGTGCGAAAAAAAAGTTTCTCCAATCTTCTCAAAACTCTGGATTCTGATAGAGGGCCATGATATTTAGACCTGAATGCAAAAATGGAGTCTCTAGACCCTTCCAGAGCTGAGATATTAAGATCCCACATAGCATTTATGCCATTATAAAAATCTCCATATCTCAGCTCTGGAAGGGTCTAGAGCCTCCATTTTTGCACTCAGGTCTAAGTCTCATGGCCCTCTATCAGAATCCTGAGTTTCAAGAAGATCAGAGAAACTCAAAATTTTGACCCCCACAAAAAAACGACAGTGGTACCCCTTATGTTTTTTTTTTCAGTGCGAAAAAAAAAGTTTCTCCAATCTTCTCAAAACTCTGGATTCTGATAGAGGGCCATGATATTTAGACCTGAATGCAAAAATGGAGTCTCTAGACCCTTCCAGAGCTGAGATATTAAGATCCCACATAGCATTTATGCCATTATAAAAATCTCCATATCTCAGCTCTGGAAGGGTCTAGAGCCTCCATTTTTGCACTCAGGTCTAAGTCTCATGGCCCTCTATCAGAATCCTGAGTTTCAAGAAGATCAGAGAAACTCAAAATTTTGACCCCCCAAAAAAAACGACAGTGGTACCCCTTATGTTTTTTTTTTCAGTGCGAAAAAAAAAGTTTCTCCAATCTTCTCAAAACTCTGGATTCTGATAGAGGGCCATGATATTTAGACCTGAATGCAAAAATGGAGTCTCTAGACCCTTCCAGAGCTGAGATATTAAGATCCCACGTAGCATTTATGCCATTATAAAAATCTCCATATCTCAGCTCTGGAAGGGTCTAGAGCCTCCATTTTTGCACTCAGGTCTAAGTCTCATGGCCCTCTATCAGAATCCTGAGTTTCAGAGAAGATCAGAGAAACTCAAAATTTTGACCCCCCAAAAAAAACGACAGTGGTACCCCTTATGTTTTTTTTTTCAGTGCGAAAAAAAAAGTTTCTCCAATCTTCTCAAAACTCTGGATTCTGATAGAGGGCCATGATATTTAGACCTGAATGCAAAAATGGAGTCTCTAGACCCTTCCAGAGCTGAGATATTGAGATCCCACGTAGCATTTATGCCATTATAAAAATCTCCATATCTCAGCTCTGGAAGGGTCTAGAGCCTCCATTTTTGCACTCAGGTCTAAGTCTCATGGCCCTCTATCAGAATCCTGAGTTTCAAGAAGATCAGAGAAACTCAAAATTTTGACCCCCCCAAAAAAAACGACAGTGGTACCCCTTATGTTTTTTTTTTCAGTGCGGAAAAAAAAAGTTTCTCCAATCTTCTCAAAACTCTGGATTCTGATAGAGGGCCATGATATTTAGACCTGAATGCAAAAATGGAGTCTCTAGACCCTTCCAGAGCTGAGATATTAAGATCCCACGTAGCATTTATGCCATTATAAAAATCTCCATATCTCAGCTCTGGAAGGCGTCTAGAGCCTCCATTTTTGCACTCAGGTCTAAGTCTCATGGCCCTCTATCAGAATCCTGAGTTTCAAGAAGATCAGAGAAACTCAAAATTTTGACCCCCAAAAAAAAACGACAGTGGTACCCCTTATGTTTTTTTTTTCAGTGCGAAAAAAAAAGTTTCTCCAATCTTCTCAAAACTCTGGATTCTGATAGAGGGCCATGATATTTAGACCTGAATGCAAAAATGGAGTCTCTAGACCCTTCCAGAGCTGAGATATTAAGATCCCACATAGCATTTATGCCATTATAAAAATCTCCATATCTCAGCTCTGGAAGGGTCTAGAGCCTCCATTTTTGCACTCAGGTCTAAGTCTCATGGCCCTCTATCAGAATCCTGAGTTTCAAGAAGATCAGAGAAACTCAAAATTTTGACCCCCCAAAAAAAACGACAGTGGTACCCCTTATGTTTTTTTTTTCAGTGCGAAAAAAAAAGTTTCTCCAATCTTCTCAAAACTCTGGATTCTGATAGAGGGCCATGATATTTAGACCTGAATGCAAAAATGGAGTCTCTAGACCCTTCCAGAGCTGAGATATTAAGATCCCACGTAGCATTTATGCCATTATAAAAATCTCCATATCTCAGCTCTGGAAGGGTCTAGAGCCTCCATTTTTGCACTCAGGTCTAAGTCTCATGGCCCTCTATCAGAATCCTGAGTTTCAAGAAGATCAGAGAAACTCAAAATTTTGACCCCCCAAAAAAAACGACAGTGGTACCCCTTATGTTTTTTTTTTCAGTGCGAAAAAAAAAGTTTCTCCAATCTTCTCAAAACTCTGGATTCTGATAGAGGGCCTTGATATTTAGACCTGAATGCAAAAATGGAGTCTCTAGACCCTTCCAGAGCTGAGATATTGAGATCCCACGTAGCATTTATGCCATTATAAAAATCTTCATATCTCAGCTCTGGAAGGGTCTAGAGCCTCCATTTTTGCACTCAGGTCTAAGTCTCATGGCCCTCTATCAGAATCCTGAGTTTCAAGAAGATCAGAGAAACTCAAAATTTTGACCCCCCAAAAAAAACGACAGTGGTACCCCTTATGTTTTTTTTTTCAGTGCGAAAAAAAAAGTTTCTCCAATCTTCTCAAAACTCTGGATTCTGATAGAGGGCCATGATATTTAGACCTGAATGCAAAAATGGAGTCTCTAGACCCTTCCAGAGCTGAGATATTAAGATCCCATGTAGCATTTATGCCATTATAAAAATCTCCATATCTCAGCTCTGGAAGGCTCTAGAGCCTCCATTTTTGCACTCAGGTCTAAGTCTCATGGCCCTCTATCAGAATCCTGAGTTTCAAGAAGATCAGAGAAACTCAAAATTTTGACCCCCCAAAAAAAAACGACAGTGGTACCCCTTATGTTTTTTTTTTCAGTGCGAAAAAAAAAGTTTCTCCAATCTTCTCAAAACTCTGGATTCTGATAGAGGGCCATGATATTTAGACCTGAATGCAAAAATGGAGTCTCTAGACCCTTCCAGAGCTGAGATATTGAGATCCCACGTAGCATTTATGCCATTATAAAAATCTCCATATCTCAGCTCTGGAAGGGTCTAGAGCCTCCATTTTTGCACTCAGGTCTAAGTCTCATGGCCCTCTATCAGAATCCTGAGTTTCAAGAAGATCAGAGAAACTCAAAATTTTGACCCCCCAAAAAAAACGACAGTGGTACCCCTTATGTTTTTTTTTTCAGTGCGAAAAAAAAAGTTTCTCCAATCTTCTCAAAACTCTGGATTCTGATAGAGGGCCATGATATTTAGACCTGAATGCAAAAATGGAGTCTCTAGACCCTTCCAGAGCTGAGATATTAAGATCCCACGTAGCATTTATGCCATTATAAAAATCTCCATATCTCAGCTCTGGAAGGGTCTAGAGCCTCCATTTTTGCACTCAGGTCTAAGTCTCATGGCCCTCTATCAGAGAATCCTGAGTTTCAAGAAGATCAGAGAAACTCAAAATTTTGACCCCCCAAAAAAACGACAGTGGTACCCCTTATGTTTTTTTTTTCAGTGCGAAAAAAAAAGTTTCTCCAATCTTCTCAAAACTCTGGATTCTGATAGAGGGCCATGATATTTAGACCTGAATGCAAAAATGGAGTCTCTAGACCCTTCCAGAGCTGAGATATTAAGATCCCATGTAGCATTTATGCCATTATAAAAATCTCCATATCTCAGCTCTGGAAGGGTCTAGAGCCTCCATTTTTGCACTCAGGTCTAAGTCTCATGGCCCTCTATCAGAATCCTGAGTTTCGAGAAGATCAGAGAAACTCAAAATTTTGACCCCCCAAAAAAAACGACAGTGGTACCCCTTATGTTTTTTATTTCAGTGCGAAAAAAAAGTTTCTCCAATCTTCTCAAAACTCTGGATTCTGATAGAGGGCCTTGATATTTAGACCTGAATGCAAAAATGGAGTCTCTAGACCCTTCCAGAGCTGAGATATTAAGATCCCACGTAGCATTTATGCCATTATAAAAATCTTCATATCTCAGCTCTGGAAGGGTCTAGAGCCTCCATTTTTGCACTCAGGTCTAAGTCTCATGGCCCTCTATCAGAATCCTGAGTTTCAAGAAGATCAGAGAAACTCAAAATTTTGACCCCCAAAAAAAAACGACAGTGGTACCCCTTATGTTTTTTTTTTCAGTGCGAAAAAAAAAGTTCTCTCCAATCTTCTCAAAACTCTGGATTCTGATAGAGGGCCTTGATATTTAGACCTGAATGCAAAAATGGAGTCTCTAGACCCTTCCAGAGCTGAGATATTGAGATCCCACGTAGCATTTATGCCATTATAAAAATCTCCATATCTCAGCTCTGGAAGGGTCTAGAGCCTCCATTTTTGCACTCAGGTCTAAGTCTCATGGCCCTCTATCAGAATCCTGAGTTTCAAGAAGATCAGAGAAACTCAAAATTTTGACCCCCCCAAAAAAACGACAGTGGTACCCCTTATGTTTTTTTTTTCAGTGCGAAAAAAAAAGTTTCTCCAATCTTCTCAAAACTCTGGATTCTGATAGAGGGCCATGATATTTAGACCTGAATGCAAAAATGGAGTCTCTAGACCCTTCCAGAGCTGAGATATTAAGATCCCACATAGCATTTATGCCATTATAAAAATCTCCATATCTCAGCTCTGGAAGGCTCTAGAGCCTCCATTTTTGCACTCAGGTCTAAGTCTCATGGCCCTCTATCAGAATCCTGAGTTTCAAGAAGATCAGAGAAACTCAAAATTTTGACCCCAAAAAAAAACGACAGTGGTACCCCTTATGTTTTTTTTTTCAGTGCGAAAAAAAAAGTTTCTCCAATCTTCTCAAAACTCTGGATTCTGATAGAGGGCCATGATATTTAGACCTGAATGCAAAAATGGAGTCTCTAGACCCTTCCAGAGCTGAGATATTAAGATCCCATGTAGCATTTATGCCATTATAAAAATCTCCATATCTCAGCTCTGGAAGGGTCTAGAGCCTCCATTTTTGCACTCAGGTCTAAGTCTCATGGCCCTCTATCAGAATCCTGAGTTTCAAGAAGATCAGAGAAACTCAAAATTTTGACCCCCCCAAAAAAAACGACAGTGGTACCCCTTATGTTTTTTATTTCAGTGCGAAAAAAAAAGTTTCTCCAATCTTCTCAAAACTCTGGATTCTGATAGAGGGCCTTGATATTTAGACCTGAATGCAAAAATGGAGTCTCTAGACCCTTCCAGAGCTGAGATATTGAGATCCCACGTAGCATTTATGCCATTATAAAAATCTTCATATCTCAGCTCTGGAAGGGTCTAGAGCCTCCATTTTTGCACTCAGGTCTAAGTCTCATGGCCCTCTATCAGAATCCTGAGTTTCAAGAAGATCAGAGAAACTCAAAATTTTGACCCCCCAAAAAAACGACAGTGGTACCCCTTATGTTTTTTTTTTCAGTGCGAAAAAAAAAGTTTCTCCAATCTTCTCAAAACTCTGGATTCTGATAGAGGGCCTTGATATTTAGACCTGAATGCAAAAATGGAGTCTCTAGACCCTTCCAGAGCTGAGATATTGAGATCCACGTAGCATTTATGCCATTATAAAAATCTTCATATCTCAGCTCTGGAAGGGTCTAGAGCCTCAATTTTTGCACTCAGGTCTAAGTCTCATGGCCCTCTATCAGAATCCTGAGTTTCAAGAAGATCAGAGAAACTCACAATTTTGACCCCCCAAAAAAACGACAGTGGTACCCCTTATGTTTTTTTTTTCAGTGCGAAAAAAAAGTTTCTCCAATCTTCTCAAAACTCTGGATTCTGATAGAGGGCCATGATATTTAGACCTGAATGCAAAAATGGAGTCTTAGACCCTTCCAGAGCTGAGATATTAAGATCCCATGTAGCATTTATGCCATTATAAAAATCTCCATATCTCAGCTCTGGAAGGGTCTAGAGCCTCCATTTTTGCACTCAGGTCTAAGTCTCATGGCCCTCTATCAGAATCCTGAGTTTCAAGAAGATCAGAGAAACTCAAAATTTTGACCCCCCAAAAAAAACGACAGTGGTACCCCTTATGTTTTTTTTTTCAGTGCGGAAAAAAAAAAAGTTTCTCCAATCTTCTCAAAACTCTGGATTCTGATAGAGGGCCATGATATTTAGACCTGAATGCAAAAATGGAGTCTCTAGACCCTTCCAGAGCTGAGATATTAAGATCCCATGTAGCATTTATGCCATTATAAAAATCTCCATATCTCAGCTCTGGAAGGGTCTAGAGCCTCATTTTTGCACTCAGGTCTAAGTCTCATGGCCCTCTATCAGAATCCTGAGTTTCAAGAAGATCAGAGAAACTCAAAATTTTGACCCCCAAAAAAAACGACAGTGGTACCCCTTATGTTTTTTTTTCAGTGCGAAAAAAAAAGTTTCTCCAATCTTCTCAAAACTCTGGATTCTGATAGAGGGCCTTGATATTTAGACCTGAATGCAAAAATGGAGTCTCTAGACCCTTCCAGAGCTGAGATATTGAGATCCCACGTAGCATTTATGCCATTATAAAAATCTTCATATCTCAGCTCTGGAAGGGTCTAGAGCCTCCATTTTTGCACTCAGGTCTAAGTCTCATGGCCCTCTATCAGAATCCTGAGTTTCAAGAAGATCAGAGAAACTCAAAATTTTGACCCCCCAAAAAAACGACAGTGGTACCCCTTATGTTTTTTTTTTCAGTGCAAAAAAAAAGTTTCTCCAATCTTCTCAAAACTCTGGATTCTGATAGAGGGCCATGATATTTAGACCTGAATGCAAAAATGGAGTCTCTAGACCCTTCCAGAGCTGAGATATTAAGATCCCATGTAGCATTTATGCCATTATAAAAATCTCCATATCTCAGCTCTGGAAGGGTCTAGAGCCTCCATTTTTGCACTCAGGTCTAAGTCTCATGGCCCTCTATCAGAATCCTGAGTTTCAAGAAGATCAGAGAAACTCAAAATTTTGACCCCCCAAAAAAACGACAGTGGTACCCCTTATGTTTTTTTTTTTCAGTGCGAAAAAAAAAGTTTCTCCAATCTTCTCAAAACTCTGGATTCTGATAGAGGGCCATGATATTTAGACCTGAATGCAAAAATGGAGTCTCTAGACCCTTCCAGAGCTGAGATATTAAGATCCCACATAGCATTTATGCCATTATAAAAATCTCCATATCTCAGCTCTGGAAGGGTCTAGAGCCTCATTTACAGCTCATCTGAGTCTCATGGCCCTCTATCCAGGATATAATTTCAAGAAGATCAGAGAAACTCAAAATTTTGACCCCCAAAGAAACGACAGTGGTACCCCTTATGTTTTTTTTTCAGTGCAAAAAAAAGTTTCTCCAATCTTCTCAAAACTCTGGATTCTGATAGAGGGCCATGATATTTAGACCTGAATGCAAAAATGGAGTCTCTGGACCCTTCCAGAGCTGAGGAATATTAAGATCCCACATAGCATTTATGCCATTATAGAAGTCTTCCATATCTCAGCTCTGGAAGGGGTCTAGCAGCCTCCCATTTTTGCACTAGGTCTCAGTCTCTAAGTGGCCCTTCTATCAGAATCCTGAGTTTGAGAAGATCGAGAAATCTCAAAATTTGTGACCCCAGAAAAAAACGACAGGTGGTACCCCTTATGTTTTTTTTTCAGGTGCAAAAAAAAGTTTCTCCAATCTTACTCAAAACTCTGGATTCTGATAGAGGGCCATGATATTTAGACCTGAATGCAAAAATGGAGTCTCTAGACCCTTCCAGAGCTGAGATATTAAGATCCCATGTAGCATTTATGCCATTATAAAAATCTCCATATCTCAGCTCTGGAAGGGTCTAGAGCCTCATTTTGCACTCAGGTCTAAGTCTCATGGCCCTCTATCAGAATCCTGAGTTTCAAGAAGATCAGAGAAACTCAAAATTTTGACCCCCCCAAAAAAACGACAGTGGTACCCCTTATGTTTTTTTTTTCAGTGCGAAAAAAAAGTTTCTCCAATCTTCTCAAAACTCTGGATTCTGATAGAGGGCCATGATATTTAGACCTGAATGCAAAAATGGAGTCTCTAGACCCTTCCAGAGCTGAGATATTAAGATCCCACATAGCATTTATGCCATTATAAAAATCTCCATATCTCAGCTCTGGAAGGGTCTAGAGCCTCCATTTTTGCACTCAGGTCTAAGTCTCATGGCCCTCTATCAGAATCCTGAGTTTCAAGAAGATCAGAGAAACTCAAAATTTTGACCCCCCAAAAAAAACGACAGTGGTACCCCTTATGTTTTTTTTTTCAGTGCGAAAAAAAAAGTTTCTCCAATCTTCTCAAAACTCTGGATTCTGATAGAGGGCCATGATATTTAGACCTGAATGCAAAAATGGAGTCTCTGGACCCTTCCAGAGCTGAGATATTAAGATCCCACATAGCATTTATGCCATTATAAAAATCTCCATATCTCAGCTCTGGAAGGGTCTAGAGCCTCCATTTTTGCACTCAGGTCTAAGTCTCATGGCCCTCTATCAGAATCCTGAGTTTCAAGAAGATCAGAGAAACTCAAAATTTTGACCCCCAAAAAAACGACAGTGGTACCCCTTATGTTTTTTATTCAGTGCGAAAAAAAAGTTTCTCCAATATTCTCAAAACTCTGGATTCTGATAGAGGGCCTTGATATTTAGACCTGAATGCAAAAATGGAGTCTGAGACCCTTCCAGAGCTGAGATATTGGAGTCCCACGTAGCATTTATGCCATTATAAAAATCTTCATATCTCAGCTCTGGAAGGGTCTAGAGCCTCCATTTTTGCACTCAGGTCTAAGTCTCATGGCCTTCTATCAGAATCCTGAGTTTCAAGAAGATCAGAGAAACTCAAAATTTTGACCCCCAAAAAACGACAGTGGTACCCCTTATGTTTTTTTTTCAGTGCGGAAAAGACTTTCTCCAATCTTCTCAAAACTCTGGATTCTGATAGAGGGCCATGATATTAGACCTGAATGCAAAAATGGAGTCTCTAGACCCTTCCAGAGCTGAGTGCTGAGATCCACGTAGCATTTATGCCATTATAAAAATCTCCATATCTCAGCTCTGGAAGGGTCTAGAGCCTCCATTTTTGCACTCATGTCTAAGTCTCATGGCCCTCTATCAGAATCCTAGGATTTGAGGAGATCAGAGAAAGCTCAAAATTTTGACCCCAAAAAAAAAAACGACAGTGGTACCCCTTATGTTTTTTTTTTCAGTGCAAAAAAAAGTTTCTCCAATCTTCTCAAAACTCTGGATTCTGATAGAGGGCCATGATATTTAAGACCTGAATGCAAAAATGGAGTCTCTGAGACCCTTCCAGAGCTGAGAATGTAGAGATCCCACATAGCATTTATGCCATTATAAAAATCTTCCATATCTCAGCTCTGGAAGGGTCTAGAGCCTCCATTTTTGCACTCAGGTCTAAGTCTCATGGCCCTCTATCAGAATCCTGAGTTTCAAGAAGATCAGAGAAACTCAAAATTTTGACCCCCAAAAAAACGACAGTGGTACCCCTTATGTTTTTTTTTTCAGTGCGAAAAAAAAAGTTTCTCCAATCTTCTCAAAACTCTGGATTCTGATAGAGGGCCATGATATTTAGACCTGAATGCAAAAATGGAGTCTCTAGACCCTTCCAGAGCTGAGATATTAAGATCCCACGTAGCATTTATGCCATTATAAAAATCTCCATATCTCAGCTCTGGAAGGGTCTAGAGCCTCATTTTGCACTCAGGTCTAAGTCTCATGGCCCTCTATCAGAATCCTGAGTTTCAAGAAGATCAGAGAAACTCAAAATTTTGACCCCCCAAAAAAAACGACAGTGGTACCCCTTATGTTTTTTTTTTCAGTGCGAAAAAAAAAGTTTCTCCAATCTTCTCAAAACTCTGGATTCTGATAGAGGGCCATGATATTTAGACCTGAATGCAAAAATGGAGTCTCTAGACCCTTCCCAGAGCTGAGATATTGAGATCCCACGTAGCATTTATGCCATTATAAAAATCTTCATATCTCAGCTCTGGAAGGGTCTAGAGCCTCCATTTTTGCACTCAGGTCTAAGTCTCATGGCCCTCTATCAGAATCCTGAGTTTCAAGAAGATCAGAGAAACTCAAAATTTTGACCCCCCAAAAAAAAACGACAGTGGTACCCCTTATGTTTTTTTTTTCAGTGCGAAAAAAAAAGTTTCTCCAATCTTCTCAAAACTCTGGATTCTGATAGAGGGCCATGATATTTAGACCTGAATGCAAAAATGGAGTCTCTAGACCCTTCCAGAGCTGAGATATTGAGATCCCACGTAGCATTTATGCCATTATAAAAATCTTCATATCTCAGCTCTGGAAGGGTCTAGAGCCTCCATTTTTGCACTCAGGTCTAAGTCTCATGGCCCTCTATCAGAATCCTGAGTTTCAAGAAGATCAGAGAAACTCAAAATTTTGACCCCCCAAAAAAACGACAGTGGTACCCCTTATGTTTTTTTTTCAGTGCGAAAAAAAAAGTTTCTCCAATCTTCTCAAAACTCTGGATTCTGATAGAGGGCCATGATATTTAGACCTGAATGCAAAAATGGAGTCTCTAGACCCTTCCAGAGCTGAGATATTGAGATCCCACGTAGCATTTATGCCATTATAAAAATCTCCATATCTCAGCTCTGGAAGGGTCTAGAGCCTCCATTTTTGCACTCAGGTCTAAGTCTCATGGCCCTCTATCAGAATCCTGAGTTTCAAGAAGATCAGAGAAACTCAAAATTTTGACCCCCCAAAAAAAACGACAGTGGTACCCCTTATGTTTTTTTTTTCAGTGCGAAAAAAAAAGTTTCTCCAATCTTCTCAAAACTCTGGATTCTGATAGAGGGCCATGATATTTAGACCTGAATGCAAAAATGGAGTCTCTAGACCCTTCCAGAGCTGAGATATTAAGATCCCACGTAGCATTTATGCCATTATAAAAATCTCCATATCTCAGCTCTGGAAGGGTCTAGAGCCTCCATTTTTGCACTCAGGTCTAAGTCTCATGGCCCTCTATCAGAATCCTGAGTTTCAAGAAGATCAGAGAAACTCAAAATTTTGACCCCCCAAAAAAAACGACAGTGGTACCCCTTATGTTTTTTTTTTCAGTGCGAAAAAAAAAGTTTCTCCAATCTTCTCAAAACTCTGGATTCTGATAGAGGGCCATGATATTTAGACCTGAATGCAAAAATGGAGTCTCTAGACCCTTCCCAGAGCTGAGTATTGAGATCCCACGTAGCATTTATGCCATTATAAAAATCTTCCATATCTCAGCTCTGGAAGGGTCTAGAGCCTCCATTTTTGCACTCAGGTCTAAGTCTCATGGCCCTCTATCAGAATCCTGAGTTTCAAGAAGATCAGAGAAACTCAAAATTTTGACCCCCCCAAAAAAACGACAGTGGTACCCCTTATGTTTTTTTTTTCAGTGCGAAAAAAAAAAGTTTCTCCAATCTTCTCAAAACTCTGGATTCTGATAGAGGGCCATGATATTTAGACCTGAATGCAAAAATGGAGTCTCTAGACCCTTCCAGAGCTGAGATATTAAGATCCCATGTAGCATTTATGCCATTATAAAAATCTCCATATCTCAGCTCTGGAAGGGTCTAGAGCCTCCATTTTGCACTCAGGTCTAAGTCTCATGGCCCTCTATCAGAATCCTGAGTTTCAAGAAGATCAGAGAAACTCAAAATTTTGACCCCCCAAAAAAAACGACAGTGGTACCCCTTATGTTTTTTTTTTCAGTGCGAAAAAAAAAGTTTCTCCAATCTTCTCAAAACTCTGGATTCTGATAGAGGGCCATGATATTTAGACCTGAATGCAAAAATGGAGTCTCTAGACCCTTCCAGAGCTGAGATATTAAGATCCCACGTAGCATTTATGCCATTATAAAAATCTCCATATCTCAGCTCTGGAAGGGTCTAGAGCCTCCATTTTTGCACTCAGGTCTAAGTCTCATGGCCCTCTATCAGAATCCTGAGTTTCAAGAAGATCAGAGAAACTCAAAATTTTGACCCCCAAAAAAAACGACAGTGGTACCCCTTATGTTTTTTTTTTCAGTGCGAAAAAAAAAGTTTCTCCAATCTTCTCAAAACTCTGGATTCTGATAGAGGGCCATGATATTTAGACCTGAATGCAAAAATGGAGTCTCTGGACCCTTCCAGAGCTGAGATATTAAGATCCCACGTAGCATTTATGCCATTATAAAAATCTCCATATCTCAGCTCTGGAAGGGTCTAGAGCCTCCATTTTTGCACTCAGCTGTAAGTCTCATGGCCCTCTATCAGAATCCTGAGTTTCAAGAAGATCAGAGAAACTCACAAATTTTGACCCCCAAAAAAAACGACAGTGGTACCCCTTATGTTTTTTTTTTCAGTGCAGAAAAAAAAGTTTCTCCAATCTTCTCAGAACTCTGGATTCTGATATGAGGGCCATGATTTTCAGACTACTGGATGCAAAAATGAGTTATCTCCAGACCCTTCCAAAGCTGAGATCTATTAAGATCCCATGTAGCATTTATGCCATTCTGAATATGCTCCATATCTCAGGCTCTGGAAGCGTCTCGAGCCTCCATTTTTTGCACTAGGGTCTCAGTCTCGTGGCCTACTATCAGGAGTGCCTAGAGTTTGAGAAGATAGGAGAAACTGGGAATTTTGACCCCCCAGAAAAACGACAGTGGTACCCCTTGTGTTTTTTTTTTCAGTGCGAAAGAAAAAGTTTCTCCGACTCTCTCAAAACTCTGAGGAGTTCTGAATACAAGGCCTTGATTCTGAGACCTGACTGTAGAAAATGGAGTGGTCTAGACCCTTCAGAGCTGAGATGTTGCGATCTCAACAGTAGCATTTATGCCATTATAAATATCTTCAAATATCTAGCTCTGGAAGGGTCTCGAGGGCCTGGCGATTTGGACTCAGGTCTCAGGTCTCATGGCCCTCTACGGGAGTGCCTGGCTTGAGGGAGGTGCAGGGGAGGACTTCACAGATTTGACCCCCCCAAAGAAAACGACAGTGGTACCCCTTATGTTTTTTTTTTCAGGTGCGAAAAAAAAAAAAGCTTCTCCAATCTTCTCAAAACTCTGGATTGTGATAGAGGGCCATGAGATTTTAGACCTGAATGCAAAAATGGAGTCTCTCGACCCTTCCCAGAGCTGAGATATTAAGATCCCACGTAGCATTTATGCCATTATAAAAATCTTCCATATCTCAGCTCTGGAAGGTCTAGAGCTCTCAATTTTTGCACTCAGGGTCTAAGTCTCATGGCCCTCTATCAGAATCCTGAGTTTCAAGAAGATCAGAGAAAACTCAAAATTTTGACCCCCCAGAAAAAAACGACAGTGGTACCCCTTATGTTTTTTTTTTCAGTGCGAAAAAAAAAAAGTTTCTCCAATCTTCTCAAAACTCTGGATTCTGATAGAGGGCCATGATATTTAGACCTGAATGCAAAAAAAAAAACGACAGTGGTCCCCCTTATGTTTTTTTTTGGTGCAAAAAAATAGTTTCTCCAATCTTCTCAAAACTCTGGATTCTGATAAGAGGCCATGATATTTAGACCTGAGTGCAAAAAATGGTATTTTAGACCCTTCCAGAGCTGAAATATTAAGATCCCACGTAGCATTTATGCCATTATAAAAATCTCCATATCTCAGCTCTGGAAAGGTCTCAGACCTCCATTGTTGCACTCAGGTCTAGTCTCATGGCCCTCTATCAGAATCCTGAGTTTCAGAGATCAGAGAAACTCAAAATTTTGACCCCCCCAAAAAACGACAGTGGTACCCCTTATGTTTTTTTTCAGTGTGAAAAAAAAAGTTTCTCCAATCTTCTCAAAACTCTGGATTCTGATAAGAGGCCATGATATTGAGCCTGACTAGCAAAAATGGGTGTCTGAGCCCTTGCCAGAGCTGAGATATTGAGTGCACGTACGCATTTGTGCCACTATAAAATCTTCATATCTCAGCTCTGGAAGAAGGTACTGAGCCTCCATTTTTAGCTCAGGTCTAAGTCTCATGGCCCTCTATCAGAATCCTAGAGTTTCAAGAAGATCAGAGAAACTCAAAATTTTGGAGCCCCCCAACAAAAAAACGACAGTGGGTTACCCCTTATGTTTTTTTTTTCAGTGCAAAGAAAGTTTCTCCAATACTTCTCAAAACTCTGGATTCTGATTAAGGGCCATGATATTTAAGACCTGGAATGCAAAAATGGAGTCTCTAGACCCTTCCAGAGCGGC